>JASCZW010001101.1:0-45016 GCA_034211315.2 Aedes japonicus | reverse complement strand
CCTTATTTGTTTTATATCATTTGACTTGAAGAACACCAACCGACCTTTTTTTTGTTTCAATAGATACATTTGAGTCTTAATTTACTATTCAGGATGTCACTATTATTCCGGATGTCATATCAAACTTGTGGAAATGTTAGTTTTGGCAAGGTTTTTAGAATAATTTATTTGAGGATTTTTTCGATTAAATTTAGTATGCTATATGCTTAATTTCAAAATGAACATGAACATTAAGAAATAAGTCCAAAATTTAGAAAACATTTTCGCAACTATTTTGAACATGGTTCTTGGTAAACATAGTCAAAAATCTGTATGAAGAGAAAGCATAAGGTATAGCCCATTTAGTATTGAAACAAACATTATTGATTCTTACAGCGACCCTAGTAGGCGGATTTGTAAACTATGACATCTTATGTGTTCCTTATAACAATAACAACATCAGAAATTTTTTTTTCGCGGTGCGGTTTGAACGTGTTTTAGAGAAATATAAAGAAAAATTATAATTGTGCGCAATCATTCGATTATGATTTGATGTTGACAAAATTTGATGGCTGTCTCCTCATGGATGATGAAACCTTTGTAAAGGCTGATTTTAAGCAGCTAGCGGGACAAAAAATCTTACTTGGCTACGGCTCGGGGAGATGTTCCTGCCAAATTCAAGTTTGTGTTTGCCGATAAATTTGCCCAACAATACTTGATTTGACAAGGCATCTGTTGCTGCGGTAGGAAGACCAAGGTTTTCATCGCTGATAAGACATTTAATTCAGAGCTGTACAGAACGGAATGTCTCCAAAAGCGAATATTGCCATTCATCAGATTCCACAATGAACCCGCCATGTATTGGCCAGATCTTGCAGGCTGTCATTGCAGTAGAACAGTGAACAGTGCACGCAACGGGATTCAGTTGATACCACAGTTTATATCTCAACCCACCAAACTGTCCCCAGCTCAGACCGATAGAGAGATTTTGAGCTATTATGAAGAGGAAGCTTAAGGTGAATGGCAGTGTCGTCAAAAGCATCAATGAATTGAGAACCAAGTGGAATAACATTGCCAAAACGATGGATGAGAAAAATGTGCGCCGGTTGATGAAACGTTTTCCGGGAAATGTCCGCGAGGTATACGACCATCGGAACTAGGCTTAAAAATAAAGCAACGTAGTGTGCCTTCACGATCTTTGGCTTACGTTTGCCTTCCTTCACTGAATCTGATCCAGCATATTCACTCGATGTATACGAAGATCTCCCATCAGGAGTTGAATCTTCCTACGCTTTGTGTGGAAACATTTTAGGATAACCTTATCGATGGTGAAACGAGCTAGATGACTGTCAACACTCCGGATTGGCCTTCGTGGAATCGTTATTATTTCTATTACTGGTAGTTCTGAGGCAGCATTGTTTGATGCACCGAATGTCAGTTTTGTAGATGTTTGCTGACTCGTGTCTTCGTCTAGAAATTGTTGCAACGCTGTAACTCACCTTGCTGATGAACACGCATGATGTAGTTTTGCCTTACGCATGTAACTTGTAGAATGAATCAAACCGTTCGTAGTTCGATTCAGGCTCGCTCAGGATCGGATATGTGATGAGCAAATATTTCAGTTTGGGAATAAAGTCATCGGGTATTTCTTCCGCCATCTTCATCTCGTAGTTGACCTCACAGAAGAACGCTAGACTATTCCACCACCTACCTTGGACGATGAGTCAAGTACCAAGTTGGGATTCCCAACGGATCAAACAACTTCGCTGTTTGGGACAGGACACTCCAGCTACCCACCTAGCCATGGCCATCCGTCGATTCAGACGTCTTGTTGAACAGAAACAGGTCTTTCGTAGGGTCACACAGATGTTCCAATGCCTTAATAACTCGTGATTGTTTGCGGTGACGGATTATACAATAAAACCAAAGCCTAATTTTCATACAAAATTGTCATATGACAAGCCCTCTATCATTTATTTCCAGCGACAATTTCTGCTATAGTCTAGAACTAACCTGTATTTTCGTCAAGCATATCACAAAAGAATACCGCCTTTTGCTTTCCATAAATCATGCTCAAATTTGAAGATCTGATTTTAGATTTCAAATGTACGACCATTTTACATCCTTATATTTACGGTAATCAAATTCATCAAAGTGGCCTTAACTAATGAAATTAAAAGGTGGTCGTACTTTTTGTCACAAGTAGTGTCTCTAACTTCAAACGTGGTAAATGCAATTTTATGATTTTCCGTCGGCCTATTTCCTCACAACGTGATGAAAACCACCGACGACGCCAGGAAGACGACTGCTCCACCTGGTCTCTAAATATCTCACTCATCAACACATCAGCCAGGACCAATGGCTTAACTTTCCTTCCGAATGAAATTTTTTCGTCTCCGAATAACCACCGACCTCGACTGGGGTTGCACCCAGATCCACTGGGGTGCCAGGTGGCAGTCACACCATTAGCGCTAGCAATCTTATGATTATAATAGAATTGAAATTTCAGGGTATTTTTAGATTTTCTAGACTATAGTCGAAATTCCAGCAAAATTATTTCACAGACTCCACACAAAACACTGGAGAACACTGAGAATAAAATCAAGATTAAACAAATTCGATTTATGTTGTGTTTTGTGTTTTGTGTGTTTTCAATATAACACTTATCGGCTGGCAATGGTATTATGGAAGAAATCTGTTTACAACAATCCTTTACGTGAACAATAACAGCAGCTTTAATCCTAGAGCTGGAAAGTGATAGCTTACTGCAGATCCAGCAAGAATATTTGGAGAGTCACACCTATTCCGATGTTACTTTCACAAACAATAAGACCCACATGTAAACATTATCGATATCATTTGATTAAGGGTGCTGACACTTCCAGATTTGTCATATTGAAATTTCCACACCAGGCACGTATTTACTATTAAATGAAATTAGATTTTTTTTAAATACATTTATAATCAGATTGTCTCAGATCTCACCAAAAGCCACCTCTTAAATAACACTTGCTCTTTCATTAGTAAACATGGAAAAAAGTGGAAAACACTCTTCCTGTCTTTTATGATAAGGAAGTTCCATTGAAAACGGTCCAAAAATGTACAACCCCGTTCAGAATCATTTTGGTTCAATTTAGACATTCTTTTCGCTTGAAAACACTATAGTTTCTCAATTTAACAGAACAACAATTATGACGGAGAAATGAAACGTCTTCCTCGCTCAAAAGCCCAGCCTACTTTTTCGATCATAAGAAGCATTTTTGGAAACTTTGGAACGCGCAAAAATTGGTCAACTTCAAACTGGTGAATTACTGCTAAAATGCATTTAAAAAAACCCTGAAATGCTGCATTTGGAAGTTGAGTGTATATACAATGGTTGCTATGATGAGTTTTCACCGTTTGCTCTCCAGTTTTCAAAATGACGTCCAAGCAAGAGGAGCAGCGTGTCAAAATTTTGCTCGCGCAGCAAGAGAATCCGACGTTCTCGCACGTCAAGTTGGCAAAATTGCTGGATGTGGCCAAATCAACCGTGTTCGGGGAGGGCCTGCCGACTGCCATGAAGGTTGAAAGCGGGGGCAATCGTAATCCAAACGTGGCAGCGAGGACGGAAAAAATGGCGGCGAAATATAAGCGGAATCCTAACCCCTCCATCCGGGACGTCGCTGGCAAGCAGCAGTTCAAATCGCACTGGCGGCGTTCGGCGGCGAATAAAGTCGATGAGATCATTGTGCAAAATTAAATGGATTTTCCAGGGGTTAAGCGTAAAGCACGGCAGTTTGGATTTGGCAAACCAAAAGAATAAACTAACATTTTATCCTTTAAATATATAAATTGAACTACCAAAACAAAAATAAGAAGATTTTTGTATTATGAATTTTGACTGAAAGAAACGATTTTTGCGCGTTTCAGTCTTTACTAAGAAATCATTCGTGTAACATTACTGTATTACAGTATTACTCCCTAGTAGCACACATGTTACCATTAAGTTGAGAAAACATATATGTGCCTTTGTAAGTCATAATCAAGTTGCTGCAACTAATTATGATCGTGGTGTGCTACTTGGGCTGTATTACTGTGTTACAGTAACATAACATTATTGTATTCGAAAACGAAAACATATTCTTTATTGACCTAAAATGGAATTCGATGCAAAAACGAGACCAAATTAGTCAGACTAGGAAGAGCTGCTACTGCATCCGTAGTTGATCTCCCTAGGCAATGGTGACTTATATGAAGTAGCGTTATTACTGAGAATGCATTCACAGCTTTTGACTCAAACCATGTGATCTTTTTCTTTTATGTGGAGATAAACAAATGACTTTAAACCTCCTCCGAAGCAACGCCAACGTGTGCGGATACGATAGAAGAAGAGCAGTGATTGGCTGGATCGCACGAAATTCATTCGGTACGTTGTGTGAATAAGGTGTAATTTGAGGACTTTGCTAGATTTTTATACATTTTATTAAGCATATGTTTTGTGTACGAAAACCGTGTTAACAAAATGATCGTAAGCGAATATATCAAACGTAACGAATGAATGAATATTTTCAGTGAATTGGTGAATGAGTGTGTTTCTGAGTGAACCGAATATATATGACTCTATCAATTAATTGAGCAGTCACACAATTATCCACCAATGCTGCAGCTCTGATAATCATTTCCAAGAATTAGGGGCCAAACAATCGTGGAGTTTGTCGAAGCGATTCATTCAGTTCATAGAAATACTTCATGTCTTTAACTAAAATCTCTTCTGACATAACGTAATTTATGGATGCTCTTTTTATATTATGCAAAAATAACGTTATTCGTTTTGTGGATTCTGAATTTGAACCAAGGCGTTCAGAAGATCCTACTGAGAAATTTTACAAGTTATTGCAAATACCCCTCAACATCTCCTGTTCTGTGATTATTTTACAATCTGAATTAAGTTGTTTTCATTCCTGATGACATCTAAGAATTGCTTTAAATCATTTTGAGTTGAAGTTCATAAATATAATTTAAGTTGTCTTCATTTCCTGCTTATTAAGTTTGCCAGAAAATGTCGAAACAATTTCCTATGTTAAGATGAAACACTACTGAACCTACTTGGAAAATGAATATTGAGAACGTAGAAATGAACACATTCCAATTATGACACACCTTGAGACTTCTTCAGCTTAGCTCAAATTTTAAATATGGTTTATCCATTTAATTAAACCTAATTTTATGCTCAAGTTAAGGTGAAGAAATCAACCTTTAGTAGGTTTGGAAGACGAAATACACACAGGCAACGCACGGAAAAATGATTTGATCATTGTTATGCCGACCATGCCACACTCTAATGAAAATCCCAGCTCCGCAGCATTAATTCAGACATCATAGAACAATGCCCAATAGAAATGATAATCATCGGGTCAAATTCAATAAAATCCCTATAACAAACATGCAAATCAGCTCCGAACCTGCCTGCCCATGCTCCCCATGTGGCCAATTTGAAAAATGACCGTACGCGCCCCGATTGCTACTGCTTTTGCTCGAGTCCAAATTCCTGGCCAAACATTTCAATCATATTCTCCCCGGGTCCGGGCTCCCGAATCGACCACAAAAATCCAAGCAGCAGCCACCGCTGAGGTCCACGATGATTGATATAATCATGTAAATTTCGCCAGTTAAAAGTAAACTACAGCGAACCATCGCCGGACAGTCGTCGTGTAGCGCCCGGAGGAATCATTCCGAAATCGGGCGCTGATCTTAACGAGGTCGCTCCTTCGCAAGCCGGCTGCGTGCGTGTCGCTCGTTGTTGGCACATGGAAATTTGCATTCCAACCAACGCCGGTGTCTCAAGTTGCGCCCCTTTTCCTGTAGATGCCACATTTGGCCATGGCCACGGCATACGGCACTGTTCCTACATGTATGTCTACATGTGTGCCGATCTTTATCGTACTTGATTTGCCCACCTTAATTGAAATGATTCTCGTTTCTCCGATCGACCAAGGATGAAATTTGAAGGAATGCCACCGATCGAGGGATGGCCGAACCCGTTGATAATTGAATTCACTGGTTTGACCTGAAAATCGATGTTGCATATAAATTAATTGGACCATTTAGTCACGATAATGTAGTCTCGTTAATATCCGGCTTAACTGCCGCTGGGCTCTTCGTGATGGTCTCGATCCAATGAAAAAAATTGTTCCACGGCTGCCGTCAAAGGATCTTCTACGAAGGACCATCATCGTCGGGTAGGGAAGAGTGATTTGATTTTGGCCAGGCGATAAGAGCTTCGATGTAAAAGGAAAAACGCTCACCGGTACACGACATTTAACAAACTGTTTTCAATTATGGCTTCCTTCGGGCGTTTCGACGCATATAAGCGAAAAGATCTGACCGTAGATTACCAGCCACCGCACGACCTCCACACGCTGAAAGCTTCGAGAAAATATAAAAACAACAGTAATTAATCTTAATATTCCGAAATCTGACAGACGATCTTTCATTGCGCGCCGTGACTTTTTACGGCATCCAACCTGTGCGCCCGGATCGCCGCGGTCGTAATTACCAGCGCGCAACCCGAACCGAGAATCTCCGCTCAGTGATACAGTTTTGCCGTGACTGGAGCATGTAATCGGTCAATCAGGTTCCCGGCCTGGCCGATCTCGCTCGATGAGAGGGAGTGTTGAAAAATGGTCCTCTTCAGCGATATTTTTCACGAAGTCAACTCCGGCTGCCGGTGTTTGCTGTATGATCATCAGTTCGAAGCTCAGACTAAGTGAAAAACAAAAGTAGAGAAGAAAATTGGAGAATATTAAATATTGATCGATGTCAGAGGCGCAGCATGAAATGAGGCTCATTTTGCGATCGCGTTTTGCGTGAAAAATAACATGTTTGGTAATTGCATTGATAGCAGCCTGAAGGAAATGCAAATAGTGGAAGAAAACTTGTTGGGTCGATGTGGTTTCAGGTTGTGATTTGAGGTGAACTTAAATCATCAGGAAGATTGTTGCATTTCATAACGTTTTTGTCGCAAAACTATTTCGAATCGTTTGATTTGTCGTAGCCTACTATTTGGGTTGTTCATTTTCCTGTCACTTTCGAAATTCAAGCTGAATAATCCATTAGGTCCTAGGTAACATTGACAGATTCTCTTCTTCGACTTTCTCTTTCGTTAATACTTTAATACGTTAATGTCTATTAAACGATTTGCTGATGTTTTTGACATATTGGATCCTTAGTTTCAGTTTATATGAACATAGTGTGCGTTAAAAATACTTGAACATATTTTTACATAGCCATAGGAACGTAAAGAGAAAGTCGACGAAGAGAGTCTCTAAATGTTACTTAGGACCTAATGCATTTTTCAATTTGAATTGTTGTCATTGTTGACCGATTCGGTTCAGCGAGTTATTTTTCTGTTAGTAGTAACAGCGCTGCGGATTCAGTCCCTCCCGTAGTTCCAATTTGTCACCAAATTTTCAGTTTATGGTGACTACTGCCCTTTTTGACCCGTTGACCACAAGGAATCTATGCCGAAAGAGGGCATGTTTTCTCACGATCCGTGTGGCGGCGACAGATACAAACTTTCATCGGATTATGCTTTTCGACGGCAAAAACTTCATGATTTTTCAAGAATAGTCTACTTCTAGCCTTGAAATGGACCACTAACCATATTGGCCATTCCGGGACAATCGGGATGCACCACGGAACCCTTACGGAGGAGACCAATGACAGTTGCCATTATGGATACACGAACTGATAAAAGCTGCGGCCGTTTCACATATGAATGCAGATTTACGTTCTCTAAGAAGATGGTTAAAGTACAAACAGTTGAAATTGAACATAAGTAAAACTTAATTCATGGTAATTTCGCGGAATTAAGTTATCGAAGACGTCTCTGTTAAAATTGATGATGAGACAATTGATCGCGTTCGAGAGATTAAATATCTTGGCGTGATTATTGATGATACATTAAGATTTGACTCTCACATTGACGATGTCATGAAGAAAATAGCCAAGAAGTACGGTATTCTCTGCCGATTTAAAAACGATTTAACTATTGCTAGTAAAATACAATTGTACAAATCTATCATCTCTCCTCACATTGAATTTTGTCCTTCCATTTTGTTTTTAGCTAATCAAACACAAATATCGAGATTACAGCGTTTGCAAAATAAGATAATGCGTTTGATCTTGAGATGTAACAGGTTCACTTCCTCCTCTTTTTTGTTAGATGCCCTACAGTGGCTATCGGTGAAGCAGAGAGTTGTGTATTTGACAATGGTGTTCATTTTTAAAGTAATAAACGGTTTGCTGCCTCGATATTTGTGTAATCGAATTGAAAGAGGAAGTAATATTCATAGATATAACACATAGAAAGGCGGATGATGTTAGAACACCATGTTTTTTGTACGGAGCTTCACAAAATTCGTTGTTTTTTAAGGTATAAATGTGTTTAATTCGATGCTTATACACATCAAATGTGCAGCAACACTAACAGATTTTAAAACACAATGTATTTCACATATCAAAGCTGCCTTTTATATGCATGGTTTATTGTTAAATGTTTTATATTTGTCATGGAGCACAAACAATCTATACTTTTCGCCTCGATGATGATGATGTATTTTACGTTTTTATTTAGATATTGTTAATTTAAAGTAGTTTATTTTTTGTGTAGTCTTCAAAAGTTTGAGCTTACCTTGAGAAGATACCATGAAATAGTAGTGAGTTGTCGGGCTAATTTTTGGGGAATTCCTTCTCAATTCTGTTGTTGTTGAAAGTAAAAGTTGACTAGGGCCGGTCCAAGATTTTTTCGGTTTGGAATTTTGTTTCGATTTCCCTGATTGGGGATATAAATGCTAAATAGATGCGTGTAGCCTGTTATAAGCATTTCGAATGCATAATCGCATTCATGAAGCATTATCATACCATTGCAGTAAGGCAGTCGTATATTGGACCGAAAAAGGCATTTATGTTGCATTTAATAGTAACAGGGAGCTCGGCACGCTGCATGGGTTCAATCGGATGATTAAAAACCAGCAGTATAATAAATACTAATGGGCCAAAATGAGAACCTTGTAGGGCTGATTACTGGTGAATTTGATTGCTTTTCTATTGTTGTTCTCAAATCACACTGAAATATACCTAAACGTTCCAACGAGCAATAATTAAAAAAGTTAAAATAGTAAGCAAAGATAGCTAAGTAAATTGAATCCGTTTTGCTGATTCTGGAAGCTCACGAACTTGATTTCCGACTTGGTTACCGAAATGACCGAAATCTGGCAATGTTAGTAAAAGAATTTGTGAGTTTTAAAATCAAAGCAAAACTGATCCAATTGACATTCTATGTATATCATTTTTACTCATTTATGAGCAGTGGATTAAAGTGGTCGAGCGAGGTGGTGGTCCAACGCGGTTGTTATCCAGACAGTTGAGGAAGTGAATGTTGATTCATTTTGCCGGCTACATGGATATATTTAACTGTATATGTTATCCATTTAGCGAATAATGAAAACAGCACTTGTTTGACATTGACAAGATGGTAAATGTGAAATTGACATGGTTTCCTTTGTCAATGACTCTTAGTTTGGATTAGTGACCCTAGTAGCACACTTGTTGCCATTAGGTTGAGATAACATAAACATGACTAGCTAAGTCATAATCAAGTTACTACAACTAATTATGATCGTAGTGTGCTACTTGGGGACCATAGTTGCTTTATCAATATCTTCATGCATGGTCAAAATTTTGTAACATCGACATGCTTCGGGTGAAAACTGTATTTGTCTCCCCTGAAGGGTTCCCTTCGGAGTATCCGGGTTGTCCCTGAATGGCCAACATAGTCATTGGTCCATTTCAATGCAAGAAGTAGACTTTTCATGAAAAAATCATGAAGTTTTAGCATATTCCGATGAAAATTTTTATCTGTCGCCGCCTCACGGATCGTGGCAAAACATGCCATCTTCCGGCACAGATTCCTTATGAAACTAAAAATTAGGACTCTAATAAGCATTATGGCTGTAAAGATCTTAAAATTTGGTAATATATAGATTCCAAATGTGAGTTTCAAACCTGGGTCAATATGACCCAAAACACCTTACTTTTATTTATTTTTTTAACAGCCCTTTAGAAATGTCAAAACAATTTGGGTTCAATCAGGAAACGTTACTTTCTATGATTTAGGAAAAGTCAAGAACATTCTAACGTCTAGAAGCTTTTTGAGAAAGTTTTAGCATTTTTAAAATCCATTCCGGGTCATATTGACTCCAACTCCTAAAGAATATTAAGGAATAAAGTGCGATACGGTCAAAATTTGGTCAATATCAACTTGACGTATTTCTTTCAATTTTGCATTTAAAAAACCTGAACACCCCTCATTTTGAAGGTGTGTGTGTGTGTGTAGAATGTTGCTCCAATTTTGATTTTGTAATTCACTCTTCAGTTGTCAAAATGCCGTCCAAGCAAGGAGCAGCGTATCAAAATTTTGCTCGTGCATCGCGAAAATCCGAGCTACTCGCACGCAAAGTTGGCAAAATCGCTAAAAGTTGCCAAATCAACCGTTACAAATGTAATTAAAGTGTTTGGGGAACGTTTGTCGACAGCCAGGAAGTCTGGATCGGGGGAAAATCGAAAACCGGAAGCCGCTGAGACGACAAAGAGAGTTGTCGGTAGTTTCAAGCGAAACCCTAACCTATCTCTCCGAGATGCCGCAAATAAGCTGGGTGTATCGTCTACAACCGTGCATCGAGCCAAAAAACGAGCAGGACTATCGACTTACAAGAAGGTAGTGACTCCAAATCGCGATGATAAACAAAATACGACGGCCAAGCGCGATCCCGGAGGCTGTACACGACGATGCTGACGAAGTTTGACTGCGTGGTAATGGACGACGAAACCTACGTCAAAGCCGACTACAAGCAGCTTCCGGGACAGGAGTTTTATACGGCAAAGGAAGGAAAGGTAGCAGATATTTTCAAGCACACGAAACTGTCAAAGTTCGCAAAGAAATATCTGGTTTGGCAAGCCATCTGTACCTGTGGCTTGAAAGCAGCATTTTCATAGCTTCCGGGACTGTCAACCAAGAAATTTACGTGAAAGAGTGTTTGAATAAACGTCTGCTGCCTTTCCTGAAGAAACACGGTTGTTCCGTACTGTTTTGCCCGGATTTGGCATCTTGCCATTACGGTAAAAAGGCCATGGAGTGGTACGCCGCCAACAACGTGCAGGTGGTTCCCAAGGACAAGAACCCTCCCAACACGCCAGAGCTCTGCCCAATTGAGAAATACTGGGCTATTGTCAAGCGGAACCTAAAGAAGACCAAAAAAACTGCTAAGGACGAGCAGCAGTTCAAGGCAAACTGGCTTTCTGCGGCGAAGAAGATGGACAAGGTGGCTGTACAAAATCTGATGGTAGGGGTCAAGCGTAAGGCCCGGCAATTCGGATTTGGAAAAGCGGATGCCTAACTGAATATTTTTCCTGAATTTTATACTAATTGAACTTGAAAAAGAAATTTAATTTGATTTTTTAAATAAACGATTTCACCGATTTACACGCGTTTTCCCTTGACCAAATTTTGACCGTATCACCCTTTAGGACGTGGAGAGTTCGCTTAGGATATCAAACTCTGGGGATCTCTTTGTTGTGTGACTTCTCTCGTTTCGTTATTGGCAGGAGTCGCTTCTGTTTTCGGAATAAACCTCACCAATTTAGACAGTTTAATATAAATTCGAAATGAATCACAGTTAGTATAGACATTAGGGTGCCAATCCAATGTATGAGATAAATTTAAACACCGAATTTCAAAAACGAGTAATGCTGAAGGGTTTTGTCTCCTCGAAAAAAGCCCCCATGCAAAATATGAGCTCAACCTGACTTCGTTAACTAGACTCCCAAAGCGGGGTCAATTTGGCTTTTTGACCCATAAATAATCTGCCAAAGGGAAAGGGGGGATGGTATTGGAAATTTCCGAAATCAAAATTTGTTTGGGTGCTAAATGTCTTAGAAATGCATTACCCTAGTAGCACACATTTGCAAATAAGTTGACGAAACATAAATGCGCTTTTGTTAGTCTTAATCAAGTTGCTGCAGCTAATTATGATCGTTCTGTGCTACTTGGGGAAACGTCGAAATCTGATGATAGAGCAGGATCGGGATCTCTGACAGGGATTGGGGTTACACACGGGCAATTCGGACACTATCGGGCCGGTCACTAACGGCGGGAACTAGGCACCACAAGATTAACCACTCAAATAACTTTGTGAACTTTACTGATTTTATAGGGCGTTCTAAGTTAAAATTATATATTACTCGGTGTTTCGATTATACCTGAATAACGGTTGCATTGAAAAAATTGACAAAAATTGCTGATTTTTCATTGGTTTACCTTCACCCGCACTGATGAAACTACCCATTCCGCATCAATCATAGTAACCCATGAGTCAGCAATCAAAATTTGACAGCTCTATCAGTCGAACTCTAACCGTGATGGCAAAACAGTGAAGCAACTCCGTTCAGAAGTGTGTGCGTTCAAAGAACAGCACCCCGCCGCATCGAAAACGTACATCGTGTGGCACTTTGCGGACGCCGGATACGCCCGTTCCGGCATCTACAACATCTTGGCACTATTAAAAAACAATCAGAGCATCGTAAGAAAGTCCGGTTCTGGACGGTCAACGATCCTGAGCGACAAGAAGCTCATAAGGATGCTGAAGAGGAAAAAAGTACCTGTCGAACATGAACATACATGTCCGGAAGCGGAAATAGCGTCCACTGATTTTGGAGCTGCAGGCAATGACGCAACGGCAGCGGCTGAATAAGATGGTCAACTCGATTTTCGGTAATTGCGACGTGGCGGTGCGATGGACGATGAGATCATCCACCGACTGGCAGGGCACTTCTTATTTCACTTCCCCAACGAAGGAAGTGAGCTCCGAGGTGATGTTCATTTCACACACCAAGTTCCCTAAGATGGTGCTACTGTGGCTGACAATCAGCGAGAAGCGGGTGTCAAAGCCGCTCTTCTTCCGCTTCAGCCGTGAACGGGGAAATTTATAGTACGATATGCCTGCCGAACGTTGCGACGTTCATCAAGAATTGCCATAATGACGAAGACGGGGTGTTCTGGCCGGATCTGGCGTCAGCCCACTACTCGAAGCGATCGTTGGAAGAAATGGAGCGGCTGAATATCGATGTGGTACCCAAGTGGGCGAACCCGTCCAACGTCCCCCAGCTGGGTCTCATCGAGAATTTCTGGACCAACCTGAAGCGTAAGATCTATTCCAACAATTTTGTCGCGAAAACTTGATAAATAAAGCATGTTTTCATCCGCCATGGCGAATGTTCCGGTTAACTGCTGGAAGTTTTCTCGCAAGGGCGTAGATTTTTTTCCAAATATGCTTAAATAAGTTACCTTAGGAACATTTCTTTCCATCAAGAACCCCCTCATGCCAAATTTGGTTCCATTTGCTTGATTTGTTCTCGAATTGGGCAGAAATTTGGGTATCATTTGTATGGGAGCCCCACTCCCCCTCCCTTTCAGAATGGGGAGTGGTCTTAAACCACTATTGAAACATTTCTTGCCCTTAGAAAAACCCAGATGCCAAATTTGTTTCCATTTTCTTGATTATATCTCGAGTTATGCCGAAATTTGTGCTTCATTTGTATGGGAGCCCCTCCTTCCAGAAAAAGAAAAGATCTTGAGCAAGGGGTGAGTCGCTAAGAACAGTGTGCCAGGCACGCCGTAGTAGAAAATCTGATACCATAACGGAACATTTGTGGCACTCTGTAGCACACTTTTGACATTTGTACTTTTCAAAAATAAAACATGGCAACCCTGGATAATTGACGTTTTAAATTGTTGTGGTGTTGTTTTAATTTGTTTGTTTTGTCACGAAACAGAAATAAGTATTAGAAGAAAATTCATCATAAGTGAACATTTGAGCTTCCAGTTTGTTGAGGCAAAAGATTTAGTGGAACAATGGATGAGGTAAGTGATCAAATTAATAGATCGTGACATGATACCTCTACAAAGTTTCAATTAAAGGCACATTTTTGGAGCGAATTGGAGGTGGAATATCATCACATCTATATCAGGAATATTGTGAAAACCAAAACCTCTGCAGCCAGTCACTGGGTCAGTTTATCATTGAGAGAATCCGAGTAATTGAAGAGGACGATCATGACTAAGAACCTTCGTGAAGATGTTGCAGCTGGTGGAACTTTGTTAGAAGATATTAAATAGGAAACACAGATAAATTTCGATTTCTAAGCGGAGAAGTGATGTGACTCCTGGATCACGCCAATATCATGCGCAAAAAATGAATAAAGAATTTTTCAATATCACAACCGCCACCTTCTTCAGCACCGCGTATATCATGAGAAAATTGTGCTGCACTTTGCTTCATAGTAAATGTATTTAAGATTAAAACATAGTTTTATCTTACAATAACTTTCTTTCGCCAGACGTATTGAGAACTTTTTGATGTCTGTTTGATATTGGAGCAGCTTTTGATGTCTGTTTGATATGGGAGCAGCTGAAACACCTTGAAAAAACTGGCACATTTACAGCTTGACCAGGCAAGGAAATGAAGTCGAACATATACGGACAGTAAAAATGTTTAAAATATTTGTCGAAGCTTCGCGTCAGCCGGGAAACCCAACACCCAAAGAAAAAGGATAAATCTATCATAAATAGGGTAAGGGGATGTAATGTTAGCCTAGCTCCTTCATTCGGCCTATGTACCAAATGTGTCATTAATTTAGCGATAATCAACAAAATCATGTTCCTACTAGCATGATAGATGTAATCCGAAGCAATTGAAGCAATATTAATCATCTTATAGTTGTTCACTTCCGCGTAATTTTCGGTTTCTTGAACTTTTGGGGCATCATGATTTCACTGGTCATGCTGAACAGATGATCTACACGATTTCAAGTGATCTAATTTTGGCTTAATTGAATCGATAAAGCATGTAATGCAGTCTGGATGTGCAGAAAATAGTTACACGTTACAAATTTACTGTTCACATAGCTAAAATAAAAATGATTTTACAAGAAAATCGTAGACCCAATGTTGGGGACATATTTTTTGTATGTTCCCAACTATGGCCTGTTGTATCAGCAACCTGGTAAAAGGTTGTAATTGGTAAAATTTCTAGTGGAAATCCATGAATTTGCGGTTGTTTATATTCAAGTGGCTCATCCAAACACAAATCGAAGAGACAAAATCATTGTATAGTGAATTATAATGTTTTCAATATTGAATGACTGATAAATCATATATGTACATCATATAAGTGTTTCGAGGCAGTTTTACTTTAGTTTGTTTTGGTGAAATGTGGTATTAAGTAAATCCAGTATAGCTTACAATGCCTTAATTCATAAAATTGAAGAAAAAAACCGTGCAAAAGACTGCATTTTGTAATAAATCTATCGAATGGGACGAAGTTACATCCACGAATAGACCCAATTTGGTGCTTATAGACCAACATTAAATCCACATCCCTCGAAAGTTTATGGCATTATAAAAATAGTTGTGTAACTTTTAGTGATACATGCTACCAAATGTCTTATCATACTTATCTTTGCAAGTGTATAACTAGTTGAATCTCGCTTACAGCTTAAAAACTTAATGAGTTATAATGAAAAATGTGATCGCTGGTTGCATAATAGGCTGAGTCAAGGGACACATACCCTATACATAAGCTTCTTGAGTTCTATTTTTAATACATCCATCACTGAAAGTTGCTGTCTTATCACAAAATTATCGAAAACGCGATTTCCGCAACAAAAATCTTGATCGAAACCTAAATCGCATGCAAAAATTTTGCAAAGCAAAACAAAACAATCGTCTGGTTGCCAGGCGTAGCCGGAACATAACGATTGAACTGTCAAATTACTGTGGCACACATGGGCACTAGGATCGGAACATCGTATCGTTTAGAGGCACATTAAAAAAAATGGGCACAAGAGATATTTTGCTGAGCGACTCACCCTTGATCTTGAGTCACCTCAGGAACATTTCTTTTTCCACATGCCAGATTTGGTTACATTTGCTTGATAAGTTCTCGAGTTATGCGTTTAAATTGTATTGCAGCGCCGCTTTCCAGAAGGGGGAGGAGTTTTAAACAATCACCAGAACGTAATGTAATAAACATAAATGTAATTTTACATTGCATTAGAAGGAGTTCAATTATTAACATTCAAGTCGATGAAGTAATGAAGATTACGTTTCTACTGTATTGTTAACATTTAATATGTGATATTGCATTAGAGTGATTAACTTGTTTTCTAATAAGATGATTCTTTTGGTAAAACACTGAAAAAAAGTACTGTTCTAAGGGATTCTATGGATTTCTGTTCAGAGAACAAAAGATTGTAGTATGGACAACTACATTATCCTTGCATAATGTTCGACAAAAAATGAAGAGCACTTAGTTATAAACGGAAGAGAATCTGAAAAAAAAACATAAAAAAAAAGATGTGCGTTTAACGCCTAACTGACGCCCTAGAACATTCTGGATAAGAAGAAGTACAGGAAGAAAAAATAAATGCCTTAATAATAGTATAAGCATTGTTTTAGAATATGGTACATATGCAAACGTTTTATTGAATTCTCGTTTATAATCGTTAACTTGTTTTTTATCTCTCTGGCATGTTCTGGGTTATCCAAAATGTGCTTGAGTTCAGAACTTCAGATCTACAATTGAACCAGTAGAGTTATATAAAGTTAAGATATATATTCAATCATATTTGTTGAATCTTTAGAAAGTCATTATTTGATAAATTTGTAATGTTCTAAACTGTCCTTGAGTTTAGAACTTACGATCTACAGTTGTGACAGTAGATTTTTGAAGTGTGCAGAGGGACAATATGTATTTTACAATATCCATTGTATAGTCTAGAAAGTCAACAGACAAAATCCGTCAATCTTGGGATATTTTAGGTCATCCAAACTGTCCCAAACTGTCCCAAGTTCAAAATATAAGATCTACAGAAGTTTTTAAGCTTAGGTAACCATATTTATCCAAACATATTCAATGAATCTTTTGGAAGGTTGACAGTCATTTTTTTTAACTTTGTGATCCTCTATGTAATCTAAACTGTCCTAGCATGATAAATTTAAGACTGACAGTTGTAACAGTAATTGTTGGGCACTACAAAGTTGCAATAAATATTCAAACATACACAATTCATAGTCCCAAAGGTCATTAAACATTCTAAAGTAATTTAAGCCATCCAAACTATCCTTGGGATCAAAACATAGGACCTACAGTTGTAACATTAGCTTCATGCCCCTGAAAGGTTACCATAAGTAACAATTTTAGTTTTATTCCAACTGTATAGTACTCCTCCCGGCTTTGTTGATAAAACTTTATCAAATCTGTTTTATCCAGCAACACCTCCTCTATGCATCTTTTATGCCGAAATAGTTACAAAGTGGCCCACTCTATAGACGGTTGTGAAAACAAATTGATAAAACCTTTGCAAGACCATAAAGGGTTTGATAATGTTCTAGTGAAAGATTTTATGACCACTTGCAAACCTTCATAAAACCTATTGGCTGCCATCAAAACCAGCATAAAGCCAAATGGCAACAGCTGTCAAACTTCACAGTGATATCGTGGTTGGTTTTTGTTCGATTCTCTGCTCTTCTGATTCATTTAACATTAAATAATATCAAAGAAAACAGTGTTGCTGGATTTTTTTTTTCGAAAGCATAATAAACAAAATAAATTGAGTTTTTTTATAGCTTATCATGCTTCAAATCATATAGGTATAAAATTTTATGGTGAATATTGGCACGACAAGAGCCAACATAAATCCGCCTCGAAGATTGTGCGAGTTTACATCAACAAAAACAAAATTGAAACAAATATATTCTATAAATTAATCATGAAACTACTGAAAATTAATGGAATTCAATAAGGTTATCTAAAAAAATGCCAAAACTGGTCTTTGATCTACAGTTAATTTGTATTACATATAAAATTTTGTGTATTTCTTTTCGCACATTTTAATAATTTCATACATGACAATTGGAAGTAATCACAGTTTTGCTAAAAAGCCAATTTATCTTCGCAACGGTTTCTATAAAACTATTTGGTCATTTGGTGACTTTGCCTTATGCCAATTTTCAGTTTAAGATATTTACTGAAGGCAAAAAAGTTTAAAAAGCATTTTCAACTGACCATAATAAGATAATTTGAATGAGTCCTAAAACGGCATTTCAAAACAGCATTTTTCGAGTTCAAAAAGTCAAAACTGGTAGGAGTAAAATAAACTTTAAAAGACAACATTTTAGGATCGTTGTTAAGAAGCTGTGTAGGTTCTCTTAAACCTGACTAAAATATGAAACCTACTGCCACCGCTTGCTGCCATAATATAACCAAATTTATTTCCAGTGGCTTTCATAAAACTTTAATAAAACTTAATTATGCTAGATGGTTTTTGCAATGTTACTGAGGCAGTCATTATCAGATTATCTTGGGATCGTCAAATTGATAACCTTAAGTTCAGAACTGAAGTAAACGTAGCTTTTTGGGTCCTCCCTTAGCTCAGTCGATAAAGACGCAGCTACAAAGCAATACCATGCTGGAGGTGACTGAGCTCGATTCCCAGTCTAGTCCAAGAACTTTTCATTGAGTAAATTTCTCGGCCTCTGGGCATAGGGTGTGATTGAATTTGCCACACAATCATACTAAAGCAAAATTTATACCTGGCATCGAAAATTCTCAATTAATAGAGCACTAAGTTGAGAGCAAGTAATAAGCTTGAAATACTAAAAGAAGAAAACTTTTTGAGCTATTCAAAGCTACAATAAATATTCTAATATATTCAATGAATATTCTGAAACTTCCAAAGAAATCCTCGGATAACCTTGTTACTTTAAGGTCATTCAAATTGTCTATCATTACTTATGGTCTACAATTGAAACAGTAGCTGTATGAGCTATACAAAGTTAAGTTAGTTTGATTGGCATAGAATTTCTGAAAATCATCTCATAATGTCTGTTGGTCTTCCAGGACATTCGTTGAATATGTTTGTATACATATCATAGTATTGTATAGCGGATAAAACTTCTATTGCAACTAAGTTCTGAACTTTAGGCCAGTTTGGACAACGTAATACATCTGGTATTGCGCGCAGATATTACCACTGTAGGGGTAAATTTGTTATCTGCTATTTGAAGGCACAACATGTTGCATTCAAAACATGATTGCAAAAAACAAAGCCAGATAGAAAGTTTGTGTCAAAAAGAGAGTTGCAGAACACTTTCAAAGTCATGTTTTTGTCCAATCAATCACTGCTGTTTGTTACGTTATCTTATACAAAAATCATGAAAAAAAAACTATAATAAAGAGATGCTTACACCATGTTAACCCCTAATAAGACACTAAATGATAATAACATACATTAATATATAAGCCAAATTTTTGGGATGCAGCCAAATTAAGACTAAATGCACCAAAATAATAAAAGTTCAAATTTTGTTTTCATTAAATATCATCTCCTACAGCCCGAAAACATATTTGCACTAAGGTACCGAAAACCCTGTATGTATCATATCTAATCAAAAAACGACGGAGATCGATTGCTGTCAATCTAAAAACATACAGTTTCCATCACCACATGAGTCACCCAAAGCTGTCCTTCTCTCCCGACAGAAGATTGAACTAAACTTCAAGAAAATTCCAACGACATCAACCCCAGCCAAATTTGATACTCAGACGCTAGGATGGGTAGCAATCACATCAACCTTTTCCAGGCCCACGTCGACAATGTAGTTGTCAAATTGCCGATGAATCTTGTTGATGTGCCCCAAATTGATGTCAATTTTTCGGCAATAAATCACCTGCGGTACTCAGCGGGTTCGGAGTGATACTATCATTTCATACCCAATCTAGTGCCAACGCCGTCTCCGCCGGTATCACTATCTGACGTAAAGATTAATTGGTAAAGCTCTTCGAGTGGATCGATCTTCACAACTCTGACCTCTGACTGAGTGCCATATATTTGCTTTTGCCCAGATAGTATGCCTTGACTTGCCTCCCGGTCGGAAACTTTGTTTACCAACTGTTCGGTGCCCGGCCAACATTGTTTGAGAAATTAACCCGATAGCTGGCGTGGATCATACCGAAATCCATCAACTCTCCTTCAGTAGACCGAACGTGGACCGCGAAAATGAGAGACTGCAAAAAATACATATTACTCAAGATACAAAAACTGATGGATAATGTTAATGGGAAAATTGATGGGCTGCCATTTGGGCAAGGAAGTGAGACTGCGAAAATCTACCCGCCCTCTAATGGCAGATAATTTGCGACTGTCGTCGGCTCCGTGAGAATCGGTTGGGCACCGAATGTGAGCCCCTTCCTTCACGTTCAGACAAGACGAAAGAAATCGAACTCGAATTAAAACGTGATTAAAATGCACTGGTGGCAATTAGGCATGCCGTACAATAAAAATTCCATATCGCGGTCGGAATTCTGCCCTGGTCGATTCTCCTGTCGAAGCGAGGCGCGCAAAAACAAACAATTGTATCCTTTCATAATTGTTCGCTTTTGAAGACCACTTTTGGAAGCCGCCACCGGCGTTGAAGAATGTCAGTTCGCGATCTGGTTTGCTCACCCGGTTGGATGCCTATGGTGTTCGAGGGCAAAGAAAAAGAAGCCTACCTCATGCCCAAATATTAAGACAATACGGAGTGCAATTAAGTCGAGGTTTTGAGTGCCGGCCAGGACGATTATGGAGGAATGTTCAGTGACGGTTTGTACAACAACTTATTTCGGGAAGGATCGACAATCGGTGTGTTGCAAAATGAATTCCTGACAGCAGCAGAAAGTGCCACCAGAGTGCGAAAATGGGGCCTCTGCAGTTCAATAGCAAGACACCGAAGACCTGGTAAGGACGACAGCGACCAGATTCACGGCAAACAGTTGGGTCTCCTTGTTAATGATCCCAACCCGATTTCATTTTTATATCAATCTCAGTTATCTCGGCTAGACCTGTGCGCCGATCTATTTTGAATCGGTGGCGGTGTACATGATATTTTCAAGAGGCGACTGCGGCGTGGATCGGCGTGGGCATAAATTATCCGCTCAACATTTCCTCATGCTTATCCCTTTTAACTGTTTGGCTTTTACGTACACTGTTATATTTTACACGTGCACAAGTCTTATATGTTGATAGAAATCCCGGATATCCATAGTGTTACATGAGACGTGGAACAGTGTGTGTACAAATATATGAGACTTAACATTATCGGATCACAAGTCGGCGAAGTTTTCGGCTTATGTTTTTATTAATTAACTTAACCAGTTTCAGAGGCGTAAATATATGTAAATACGAAATTGTAATTATTATGCAAATATGGGAAAATGCTCTAATGTGGGTCTATGGATCTGAAAATTAAAAAAACATAAAAATCTACAAATCCAAAAATCTAAAAATCTTAAAATCTTAAAATCTAAGCATATAAAAATATAAAAATCTAGAAATCTAAAAATCTAAAAATCCAAAAAACTATATATCTAAAAATCTAAAAATCTAAATATAAAAAGATATATAAATCTTAAGATCATTAAACCTATAAATCTTAAAATCTTAAAATCCAAAAATCTAAAAATCTAAAAATCTAAGTATCTAAAAATCTAAATACTAAAAATCTAAAAATATAAAAATTTAAAAATCTAAAAATCTTAAAATCTAAAAATTTAAATATATGGAGATATGAAAATCTCAAGATCTTAAGATCTAAAAATCTTAAAATCCTTAAATCTTAAAATCAAAAAATCTAAGTATCTAAAGATCTTAAAACTAAAAATCTAAAAATCTGAATATCTAAAAATCTAAAAATCTAAAAATCTAAGTAGGGTATGTGTTCCTTGACTCAGCCTAATATGCAACAATCGATTACATTTTTCATTGTAACTCATAAAGTATTTGAGCTAGAAACAAAATTTAACTAGCTATACACTTCCAAAGATATGTTTAATAAGCAATCTGGTAAAATGTATCACGAAAAGCTACACAACTTGTTTTATAAAGTCAGAAACTTACGAGGAATATGGATGTAATGTCGGTTTATGGGTACCAAATTGGGTCTAATCATGGATGCAAGTTCGTCCCATTCGATTGATTTTCTATAAAATGCCGTACGGGTTTCTTCCTGATTTTCTGATTCAAGGCTTTCCCAGCTGTATTCGCTCTACCCAACAAACAATTTCACAAACCAAACTGTACTTAAACTGCTAAAAAACACTTAAGCGAGTTTTAAACATGATTTAGCGGTCATTCGACAATCAAAACATTATAATTCGCTCTACACAGATTTTGTTACTTTAATTTGTGTTAAGATGAGCCGTATGAACAACATTCAACCGGAACTCAGACATTTGTATTGTAAATGTTACCAATAACAACATTTTTACTACGCTTTTCATACAACAGGCCATATTTGGGAACATAGAAAAAAATATGTCCCTTACATTGGGTACACCGTTTGCTTGTTAAGTATTTGTTATTTTAATTATGTGACCTGTAAGTTTATGACATGTGACTATATTCTGTACATCTTGGCTGCACTATTCGGTTTATAGGTTCAATTTCGGCAAATTTAGATCATTGGAAGATCGTATAGATAATCTGTTCAGCTTAACCAGTGAAATCATGACGCCCCAAAAGTTCAAGAAATCGAAAATTACGTGGAAGTGAACTACTATAAATTGATTGATTATGTCTCAATTGCTTTGAAATCAACCGGTCATCCTGATAGCAACATAATTTTGTTGATTATCGAAGAAATAATGACATATTTGGTACATAGGCCGAATCAAGGAGCTAGGCTAACATTACATCCCGTTACCCTATCTAAAAATCTAAAAATCTAAAAATCTAAAAATCTAAAAATATATAAATCTAAAAATCTTAAAATCTTAAAATCTTAAAATCTTAAAATCTTAATATCTAAAAATCTAAAATTATCAAAATCTCAAAATCTCAATATTTAAAAATCTAAAAATCTAAAAATCTCAAAATCTAAAAATCTAGAATTTTAAAAATCTGAAAATCTTAAAATCTTAAAATCCTAATATCTCAAAATCTTTAAATCTCAAAATCATAAAATCTAAAAAGCCAGATATCTAAAAATCTTTTGAATTTAAAAATCTCAAAATCTCTGAATCTCAAAATTCAAAATCTTAAATCGCAAATTCTTTAAATTCAAGAATCTAGAAAACTAAAAATCTAAAAATCTTAAAATCTAAATATATTAAAAATTTAGAAATCGAAAAATTTAAAAATCTAAACATCCAAAAATCTAAATATCTAAAAATCCAAAAAATCAAAAACTTAAAATCTAAAAATCTAAAAATTTAAATTATTATTTAAAAATCTAAAAATCTTTAAATCAAAGTAGCTAAAAATTCAAAAACCTAAAAATTAAAAAAGTCTAAATATCTTGAACTCTAAATATATTAAAATCTAAAACACTTTCAATCTAAAAATCTTAAAATCAAAAAATCTTATAATCTTATAATCTTAAAATCTAAAATTCTTAAAATCTAAGTACAAAAAATATAAAAATCTAGAAATCTAATTATATATAAATCTAAAAATCTTAAAATCTAAAGAACTATATACCTAAAAATCTAAATATATAGAGATATAAAATCTTAAAATCTTAAAATCTATAAATCTTAAAATCTTAATATCTAAAAATCCATCACAAAATCTAAAAATCTAAAAATTTAAAAACTAAAAATCTTAAAATCTTAAAATCTCAAGATTTAAAAATCAAAAATCTCAAAATCTAAAAATCTCAAAATCTTAATACCTAAAAATTTTAAAATCTGAAAATTTTAAAATCTCAAAATCTAAATATCTAAATATATGAAGATAAAAAAATCTAAAAATCTTTATATCTTAAAATCTTAAAATCCATATATCTTAAGATCCAAAAATCAAAGTATCTAAAGATCTTAAAACTAAAAATCTAAAAATCTAAAAATCTAAAAATCCAAAAATCTAAAAACCTAAAAATCTAAAAACCTAAAAATCTAAAAATCTGAAAATCTAGAAATTTGAAAATCTAAAAATCTGAAAATCTAAAAATCAAAGTATCTAAAAATCTAAAAATCTTAAAATCTAAAAATCTAAAAATCTTAAAATCTTAAAATCTTAAAATTTAAAAATCTAAGAATCTAAATATTTAAAAATCTGAAAATCTGAAAATCTTAAAATCTTAAAATCTAAAAATCTCAATATCTTAAAATCTAGAAATCTCAAAATCTAAAAGTCTTAAAATCTAAAAATTTTAAAATCTTGAAATCTAAAAAATCTTTATATCGAAAAATCTGAAAATCTAAATATCTAGATATATAAATATCTGAAAATCTTAAAATCTCAAAATCTAAAAATCTTAACATCTCAAAATCTTAAAATCTGAAAAACCAGAAATCTAAAAATTTTCTGAATTTAAAAATTTCAAAATCTCAAAATCTCAAAATCTTAAAATCTTAAATCGTAAATTCTATAAATTATAGAATCTAAAAATCTTAAAATCTGAAAATTTAAGAAGCTTGAAATATTAAAAATTTAAAAATCTTAAAATTTAAAAATCTAAACATCCAAAAATCTAAAAATCTACAAATCTAAAAATCTTAAAAATCAAAATCTTAAAATCTAAAGATCTAAAAATCTAAAAATATTATTTAAGAATCTTAAAATCTTAAAATCTAGAAACCTGAAAATCTAAAAACCTAAAAATCTAAATATCTAGAAATCTAAATATATAAAAATCTAAAAAACTTGAAATCTTAAAATCTTAAAATCTTACTATACTAATATCTTTAATCTGAAAATCTAAACATCTAAAACTTTAAAAATCTAGGAACTTAAGAACCTAAAAGTCTAAAAATTTAAGTCAAGTTATTAGTACGAGACACTTAAGGAGTCTGCACATTGTAGAAAAAATACGCGTTTGACAGATATGCAAAGGTGGTTGGAAATAAATGGAAAATACCAATTTTTCTTCTCATTTCTTGTTGCTAAAAATCGAAAAATCGATAAATGAATAAATCTAAAAATCTTAAAATCTTAAATTTTTCAAATTTAAAAATCCTGACATTTAATAATCTTTATATCTAAAAATCTAAAAATTTAAATATCTTGAGAGCTAAAAATCTCAATGTTTATAAAAATTTCAAATCTAAAAATCTAAATATGTAAAAATCTTAAAATCTTATTTAAAAATCTATCAATCTAAATATCCAAACATCTCAATATCTAAAAATCTTATTATTTTGGAATCTTAAATCTTAAAATCCAAACCAAATTTTTGCATTGAATAGCCAAGACCGTATAAATGGGGGTATTTATTAAATTTAATATAACGTCAAAGATTTTTCATGAGGGCTTAAATGACAAACGTGAACAATGGCTTTTTCGGCGTGTTTCTTGTCATTGAAAACTCGCCCAACCAATCCATCGCGGTCATTTCGAAGAAGAAGAGTTCAGAATAGTTCTTTCCAATAGAATTGAGGGCTTACATGGGTAGCCTTTGTGCGATGAGAATTTTCCGGAAGAAGCCATTGTTCACGTTTGTCAGTTAGGCTCTAAGCAAAATTTTTTGTCGATATATTGAATTTTATAAATACCCCTCATTTGTACGGTCTTGACAATTCAATGCAAAAATCTGGTAGATCCAATCACTGTTAATTTACACTGATCGTTAAAGATGGTTTTGGAACTTTCTCACGCCTAACAAAATACTATCAAGTTGTGGAAATAAACTCTATTTGTTTTAGACTACGAGCGTTCAGACTACGAGCTATATCACTTGATATAGCGAATTTTGAGATACGAGCCGTCAGATGCATCATTTCCAGTAAAAACTAGATTTACGCACATATGAAGCTACTCTATATCTAGTGATACAGCTCGTTTTTTTGACGGCACATAACATTTTCTTTTATTCAACAAATTTATCGATTCTTAAAATATGAAGAAAATATGAAAGTTTCAAGGTTACCTTTGCACAACCATATTTAATACATTACTCAAGCATAAATAGATAGTTATGTTATATTCGTGAGTATTCACTACAATATTTAGTTAATTTCTCGATTTCTCATACCTCGGAATATGGTCGGAATATGGTTTTACTGGATTTTAATCCCAGTGCATTTTAAAGCTGGCAAGATTTTTGATTCTCCGTGTCAAAATTCCGTCAATCTCGGCCCTTTAAAATTTCATGAGAACAAAATGCTTGGACAAGATTCTCGAGGGGGTAAAGGGTGTCCACGATGAAATTGCCACACACAAAATTGATTCGCAAAATTCGAGTTTTCATCCGATTGCCATCAAATTTTCAGGGATTGAGAAATAACTATTAAACTTCATTTTACCATTTTATTCGTATTTTATTTACAGTCCATACGCAAATGCCCGCACATTGGCCTTAACCCCGGCCATTAGATTCTGCACAACCTGTGAATCAACGGTTTTTTGCATATAAACCGATATTTTCTTCAGTTCCTCGACTGTCTTCACTACCTTAGGTCGTTTGAGAAGGTGCTGCTTCATAATCGCCCAGTACTTCTAGGTGGTGCGGAGCTCCGGAGTGTTGGGAGGGTTGAACATTTTCGGCACGAAATTGACCTTATTGTCCGCATACCACTGCAGCACGTCCTTGGAGTAGTGGCATGAGGCCAAATCCGGCCAGAAGATTGTTGGGACGTTGTGGGCTATCAGGAGAGGAAGCAGCCGCTTCTGGAGGCACTCTTTTATGTACACCTGTCCGTTCATCGTGTCCTGGGTCACGAAAGGTGCACTCCGCTTCCCGCACGTGCAGATGGCTTGCCAAACCAGGAATTTCTTCGCAAATTTGGACATCTTCTGAGTGCGGACATGCTCCGGAACGCTGAACTTATCCTTGGCCGTGAAAAACAGGTTGCCGGGGATCTGTTTGAAGTCGGCCTTCACATATGTTTCGTCGTCCATGATGCAGCATTCAACTTTCGTCAGCATGTTGAGGTACAACTTCATGGCACGGGTTTTGGCGGACTTGTTCTGCTTCTCGTCGCGATTAGGGGCCTTTTGTACCTTGAACTTTCGAAGCCCAGCCCTAGTTTTGGCCTTCTGGACAAAACTTCGGCTTAGGTACAGCTTCTTAGCCACATCCCGAACGGAGGCGTTCGGATTTCGGTTGAAGGCCCCAACTACGCGGTTGTGATTTTTGGTGTTGTACGGAATACTTTTTCCTTCACTTCTGGGCTTCCGATCGTTGGTCAACCGTTCCTCGAACCGCTTAATCACTCGCGACACCGTGGAATTCGTGATTCCCAACGTTTTAGCGATGGAACGATGCGAGAGATCCTTGTTCTCGTGATGAATGCGCAAGATTTTATCACGCACGAGCTGTTCTTTCGACTCCATTTCCGCGAGTTTTAATCACAGAACTTTAAAACTTGCAGGATGTAAATAATGCACTATGAACTAAATGAACCTATGAACCCAAATTTTCATTGAATTCTACCCAACGGTTAAAAAGTTAGAGCAATTTCATAGTGTGGCAATTTCATCGTAAACACCCTTTAGGCTGCCTCAACCATTTTTAATTTCAGTACAATCGGAGTTTTGAGTTTTTGTTTTGCTTCGATTAGACATACATTACAAAACACTTTGTCAGGAAGCAGATGATGTATAAAACCATTCAAGACATGTTTTAGTGCACCAATTTTTTTCCACGCATCGCTAGTTCGATTCTCATTATTTGTGGTATCAATATGTTCACTTGCGATGGAAATTTTCTCAACATTTAAGGCGAAAATTTTAATATTTTTAAATTCAAACTCACTCGCGAAAGTGCCAAAAGTCGAAACACGAAAGTGTACACTGCAGTTTCTAGAACGAAACGACAAAGCTGATCACTGTTTCACACGCACACACTATGGATGGCACATCTCTTAGAGATTTCATAATTTTTCATCAGTAATGAAAGCAGGTTTCTGAAGGGCTAATGAACTTAACTGAAGGGATGCATATACGCACAGATCTAACCCCGGATACTTTCTAAGCTCAAAAGTGAAAACAGCCAACAGAATACCACCGCAACTGGTTGAACTCCTAGAGTACAAACGAAACAAAAAACATTAATAGCTCGTCAAATTGAGCTGAAATCGTAAAAAGCTCTAGTTGATTGTATTTGACAGGATTTACGATCCAACCGCGTCATGGCCCGAAGGGACATCTCGCGGAATGCTATTTAACGACCGGTGTCTTACTTTTTGTTTGCAATACCCGCCGGGTCGGGTCGGTCCGTTTTTCAGTTCACGAATTCCAGTAGAGTCCGATCGAATCAACTTCGGCAACACTTTTTCTCCCCACCGCGAGACGTTTTTGTTTTTATTGAGTAAGTAATAAAATGTTCTTTGCTCGGTGTAAATTGGTTTGTAAATAACTCCTCCGCCAGCGCTCCCGAGGCACATTTTCATCGCTTCCCTTTCCTCCGGCCGAAGGAGAGTGAAGAAATGCCGAGAACATGTTTCTGTTTTCTCGCAATCACAGAAGGCCTTTTCTTTGGATAATTTATAGTTTTCAAAGCCTACTGAGTGGCCGTTGTGCGAACATAAAACTCCGGACTACTGCGCTTACCGCTCTACCTACGTGGGCCCCCAGCATGCAATTCGCCATTTATCCTGCCAACCGGACCAAACGAAATCAAAGTCCCACTCTAATGAAAAGAATCGACTGATGTCCGGCTACCGTTGACGGCACTTGACTCTTCTTTTCGCTATTTTCGCTATCAGAGTGGGACGGAACTTGCGCCATTTGTCGCATGTCGACATGTGCTTCTAACATCCGTGGACTGCGTGTGCGGATGTCGCTATTCGATCCGAAACATGATGGGGAGACCTGAACCGCACCATTTGAAGGTATAAATAAAAATGATAAATTGATACCTCACGGTATCCAGACATTCCAGGGTTGCGTTTGCTCGCGCGCAACTTGATCGTTAAACATGCAATTAGCCTATTGCTAACATTATGTTACAAGTCAAGTTGGGTCTCGGTGCTCTCGCGAAACACTTTGCGTTTGGGGCGAAAAATAAGACCAAAAGGCTAAACTCTTATCAAGATTGCATTATCCAACGCGGCCGGTGTAGGACTTGTTCAGGACAACCATGCTGTGCAGTGGCTTAGTGTGTAGACATGCTGTTTCCCTTCGCTCAGTGCAGGCATAGACATAGGAGGGAAAACATTGTGTGACTTTCAGCAATCTTTTCTATTTCGAACATGACTTGCGTGAGCACACGAGTTGTCTCTTTCTGGCCGCATCCGATCGGTTAAGTTTTCGAAAGTCACACCGAGGTACTGAGCTAATCATGTCGGCGGTCAGGTACCAGCTGCAATGCTGATAACTGGTTGCGACAAATAATGATAGCTTATCTTAATCTCAGATCGACATGATTGGAGCTTGACCGACTGGAATTTCTCGCTCTCAGGAAACCTTCAACCGAATTCCGTTGGAATTCCTCACGCAATTTTGTAGCCAAATTGTCACTGATGCCATTCGTCGTGCTTGTCCTGCATAACCACGTCCAATAAATTAATCTGTTATGACCGGTCCTAGTCCAACTCCTCCACGCGTCCGAATTCGATTTAATCATGATCCGACCGCCGAAGGCATTAATCCTGATGGCTGTGATTTCTACTCTCTAATTGACTGCTTTGAGTAATCACTTCACACATGCATTAGTTTGTCGCCGTTTGTCTTCCCGAGCGAGCGGGCGTCATCGGAGATGGAAACTCTACAAAGTTTCCACCTGGCACCGAAGCCATGAATGATTAAGAACTGCAGATTAAATCTGTCTTCTTTGCACCTTCGGGCATCCCTCGTCGTCCCTCGTTTGTCCGAGTCGAGAGCAGAAACGGGAAACACATCTCATATCCCGTCATTCATTACAACGCCTTTCGCGACCGACCGACCGACCGACCGCGATCCGTGGCGTGGTCTCCGACGACGCGACGAGTGAGTGAGTGGCTGGCCGAGATTTTGCACCGATGGTGAATCTTCTCTGTGTGTGTAGACGACGAGCTTGACCAGTCCGACGATAGCAGAAACTACGATGGACAGTGCCCAGCACTGGAAAATGATACATTGCAGCAAGTCCTAATGGAAACTATGGCGGATGACGGTCGCGACGGTTGTACCGGCCGGGTCGTCAGCTGTCAACCGTTTGATATTTATGTCCGGAACGAAATTATATCATGAGAGGTTGAACGTAGTGGAGCACCGAGGGAAATGTTATTAGAGCCGATGGAAGTTAACCCCGGTTTAGTTGCTCTTAAACCATATTACGTTGGGTGATAGTTCCCATATTAATCTCATTGCTTATCTATTTATCCGACGCCAGATCAAGAGATTGGAAAGGAAAAAGATTGGTTTCTTATCGTAATAATGTTTACTTATGTTTTATAACAAATGCAAACATGACCAATCTTTTGGTTTCCTGCTGCATGAACTGCAAAGTAGTTAGATTAATACAGGGTCAGCTTTCTAGTTGTATAAGAAAAACTTTGATTGGATGATGTTAATTCTGTGAAAGTGAACTGGTTTTTTTTCATTCTTTAATTTAATCTTTCTTTTGACGTACGACAACATCCTTATTTTCTATGTTAGGATACAGTTTTTAAAAATCGCATTGCGACCGTCATGGAAAATGGTCAGGTTTCATAAATTTTGACCAATCGAATGGAAATATTTTTACGCATAAAATTCAATAGAGAACATTGTTTATTTTGGGGCACAAACTATTAAATAATTTATAAATGTTAGGCCTTGTTTTAAACAAGTATATTAACTCCTTCAGGCCTAAGGGGTCATATATGATCCCAAATGCAAAATGGCGGTAAAAAATCATAAATAATATAAGTGTACACTGATTGGGAAACTAGGAGAATTTAAAATTAACACTGATCACTTTTTTAAAATAAAAAATAAAACTGTTTGCGAGTATCAGACTCGATGTGGATTTAGCGACTTTACTGTGCTACCAATCGGTTGACCTAGGAATCAGTAATAGTGAACCGGTTGACCACGGTCACTCACCACTACCTATGGCGAACGCGGAGAGTGGGAGAGAGTTTGTCGGGATAGAGTAGGAAGTAGAATATAAGATTAGAAGGTAAACATTCAAAACTAGGTCAGTAGGTCAGTATGCAATATTGCAATCGTAGCGATCGGTTGTCCGGAGGCTAACTCCGAGAAATTTATGTTTAGTTTTTAAGAATACATTTTGTTGGGAATTATCGGAGCATACGATAAACACGCGCGTACCTTGACAAGTTCACTTTATTATCCTCTCCACTTCAAGTACAGTGTTGCCAGTTCCATCTTCAGATCACAACATATCTCCCTTTTTATATTGAAAGAACGAAAGAATTACTGATAGAAACATGGATAGAAATGTATAACAAATCAAATGTTTAGTGAGTAGTCATCAAAACGTTTTGGAATTCTCCTGTCTCTCTTTGGTCTTGGTCCAGGCCCTGGTTGGAATTCTGGACCCTCGTGTTCGGCCTCCTGCGCTGGTTCAAGTTGATCCTTTGGTAAACTTATTTCCGAATCCATTGGTCGAACAAATGGCTTAACGTGTGAAGTGTTTCTCTTGTACACGCGGCCATCCGCTGTTTCCAAGGTGAGGCTATTTCCGAACCGATCAATAACTTTCACTGGAGTTCCCAAAAACTTTGGAGCCAGCTTGTTATTGGGAACCATGTTTTTCATCAACACCTCATCTCCAACGACGATGCTTGATTCTTTGGCCTTCATCCTTTTATCCCAATTTTCCTTCGCTTGAAACTACATAAGCCGGTCTCGATCTCGCATTTCGCCGTCGTCCAATTTCTCGTCTTGCAGATGTGGAATTAGATCCCGAAATCTCCTACCAAACATAAGTTGCGCTGGTGCCACTGCTGCTACGGAATGTGGTGTGATCGCATACTTGTAAAGGTAGTCCTGTAGTGCGTCTTTCCAGTTAGTTCCGTTAAGTTGACTGATCTTCAACACCTTCAGGAAAGACCGGTTCTGCCGTTCAATTTCCCGTTCGCACTAGGCCAATACGGTGTTGTATGTACAAGTTTGATGCCGAGGTCAACGCAAAAGTCTTTGAACTCCTGACTTGAGAAATTTTTCGCGTTATCGAAGGTCAGCATATGCAGCATACATATGTATGGTAATCATACATATGTATGGTAATCCCATTCTTGTGAAGTGCTGCTTCAATACACGAATGATGTCCTTCGAAGTCGTGCTTTTCATCGGGTCGGCAAGAACATATCGGCTATATAAATCGACCAGAACGAATAGATAGCTGCCATCAGGGAGAGGGCCCAGGAAGTCTCCCGCCAAATGTACCCACGGAGCCGAAGGAAGATCTCGAATTCTCAATGGTTCTGGTTTGTCATACGGTGCAACCATCTGACATTCCACGCATTCTCGACAATATTTTTCCACATCACCGTCTACTCCAGGCCACCATACCGCAACCCGTAGTCTACGCTTCATTTTTTCCCTTCCTGGATGGCCAGTATGCGCGAGGGTGAGGACACTTTGACGTAGTTTAACTGGAACGACCATCCGGCTTTTTCTGAGTAGAACCTCTTCAGCAAAGCAAAGTTCTGATTTGAACGCAGCATACCTTTTAATAGCTCCTTCCCAATGATCACTGTGCAACGCCTCTTTAACTTTTTGAATTTCGTCGTCATCTTTCGAGCACTGTATTACTTCGCCCATCGTAACTGCACCAGGTTTGCACACCTCCGCAATGGAACACAATATCGGCTCTGCTTGCTTATCAAAGGTCTCGTCCTTAGAGATTTCCGGAAGTCTTGACAAGGGGTCCGCGATGTTCACCTTTCCTGGCACGTGGACAATTGTATACCGAAAAGCCTGCATTCTCAGAACCCATCTTTCTTGTCTCTGGTTAGGCATGGATTTTTCGTTGAATATTGCCACCAGCGGCTTGTGATCCGTTAGAACAGTAAACTCTAGTCCCTTCAGATACATCTGGTATCGCTCAGCTGCCCAAACGATTGCTAGAGCTTCCTTATCCAATGTTGGATACTTTTTCTCCGTTTTGGAAAGGCTTTTGCTGGCGTATGCAATCACTCGTGGTTTACCTTTGTCGGATTGCAATAGTACCGCTCCCAGACCGTGATCACTTGCATCCGTTACCAATGTTGTAGGGTATTTTGGATTGTAGTAACCAAGGTGTTTTGGGTTCGACAAGGACATTTTGATTTTCTCAAACGCTATCTTGGCATCTTTGCTCCAATGGAATTTGTTGCCCTTCAGCGTCATTTCCCGGGGCGGAAATCGTAGAGAGGTTTGGGATAAACCTTCCTACGTAATTTACCAAGCCCAGGAAGCTGCGCATTTCAGTTGAATTTTGCGGTCGTCGAAATGATTGAATAGCGCTTACCTTATCGTTAACTGGGAGAATACCTTTTGCGGATAAGGTATGTCCCAGGAAATTAACTTCTTGAACTCCTATCTGGCACTTGTCCTCGTTGATAGTTAGTCCGTGATCCTTCAATCGCTTCAGTACGGCTTTTACTCTTAAGTTGTGCTCTTCTTGCGTGGCGCCGAATACGAGGATGTCATCAATGAAAACCTTGATCCCTTTGAGTCCTTTGAGAATGCGCTCGATCTCGCGCTGGAAAATTTCGGCTGCGCAACTCATGCCGAACATTAAGCGCTTATACCGGTAGTACGCAGTTGGGGTGACAAAAGTGGTGATATCTCTCGATGCCGGAGATAGCTCAATCTGGTGAAAAGCCTTCACTAAATCGATCTTGCTGAAATAGTTGCATCCGTCCAGGTATGGCATAATTTCCTCAAACGTCGGGAGTGGATGTCGTTCGGGGATTATTGCACGGTTAGCACGACGCATATCGACGCAAAGTCGGACACTTTTTCCACCTTCCTTCGGAGTGACCACCAACGGAGAAGCCCATGTGATTTTCAGTGGTGCCGGCTCTATGATGTCTTGTCGCAAAAGGTCCTGAATCTTCTCTTCCACTAGATCCTGCAATGGTATTGGAAGCCTCCTGCAAGGTTGCTGCACAGGTGTCACCTTCGGGTCGAATTTCAGCTCCACTTGCAAATTCTTGATTTTTCCGATCGGCGGGTCCGGTTTTTCAGGCACCGCAAACACTTCACCACAAATTTTAAGAATACCTAGCTCGACTGAGGTGTCCTTGCTCAAAAGGTTTTCGCCTTCATCTCGATCCGTGACATAGATATTGTGATGAACCATTTTCGATCGCGTAGAAATATCAGTTTTGATGACACGTTGAACTCCTAACTTCCCATTTCCATAAACGGTAAGGCATTTCCGTGATCGCTTGTCGTAGCTCACTCTACATCCCTTGTCTTTCAGCATCTGCCAGGTCTTACGACTTACCACATTGACCTGTGCACCTGAGTCAATTATCCAATCCAACTTAACTCCTCCCGTGTACAAAGTTACTTTATCATGCTTGTCACCAGCCGTGCAGATTTGCTGAACGCCCGGTTCGTCGTCGTCACCATCGGATTCATATTCGCTGCTGCTCGATGAACATTTCACTGCTTCCTCCAGTTGTCGCACTTTCATGTCCTTTTTTCTCGATGACTGCCGATGTTCTACCTTTGTCTTGCACATCTTCTTGAAATGTCCCACCAATTTGCACCGATCACAAACTTTTTTCCTTGCTGGACATTGCTTGTCGTTCGCGTAGTGTCCTCGGGCTCCACAACGAAAACAAACATCCTTCTGCCTGCTGCTCCTTACTTGACTGATGCTTGCTTCCTCGGTCGGTACTACGCTTTTCTGCATCTGTTCCTTGTTCCGCTTCACCGTTTCCAAAATTTGGGCCTCTTGAACAATTCCTGCGACGGTCATCAATTTCGTCTTCAGGATCATCTCCCGTAGCTCATCCGAGAGACAGTTGTCGAAAATCTGTTCCGTAATTCTCATATCCAACGCTGGTCCGTATTCGCACAAGCGGCCTTGCTCTCGTAAACGACTAACAAACTTTTCGACCGTTTCATCTGCCTCCTGTTTTATGTTACGAAACACAAACCTGTCATACGGAATACTTGTAAGAGGAGCGAAATGCGCATTCAAAAGTTTTATCGCCTCCTTGTACACATCTGATCCGATCGGGGGGTTAGCATCATGTCCTTCGAGTTCATAAAATATATCTTGCACCTCTGGTCCGGCGTAATGAAGCAAGTATGCACGTTTTCGCGTTGGAAGAGCAATGCAATTTACTTCAAGATACAGCTCCAGCTGGCGTTTCCACTTTCGCCATCGAGTTCCAATCGACGAAACATCCTTTGTGTCGAAAGGCTGCAGCGTTGGTTTTTCCATTGTATTTACACTTTTTGCGCAACTAGGGCGACAACACTTTTATTTTTCTTCTTCTTTTTTCGGTTGGCAATCCACCACCATTTTTTTTTCTCTTCACGTGGGGCTCTTATTCTGCCCCGGCTGATCACAGCACTCCGCCTAACCTCACTTTCGCGTATCTCGCACTACCGTTGAACGCGGACCGTTGAAATTGTCTGAACGCTACGTATTCAGGCAAATTCAGTGAACATTTTCGAAAGTAAGTAAAAAAATATGCGATAAACTGGGATGATCCTAGAAATCAAAACATAAGACCTACAGTTGTGACAGTAGGTTTTTGGATTTTGCAAAGGGACAATATGTTTTTAACAATATTGATAGTATAGTCTGGTCAACAGACAAAATGCGACAATCTTGGAATATTCTAGGTCTTTTAAACTGTCCTGCAGTTCAAAACATAAGATTTTCACTTGTTACAGTAGTTGTTTGGGTTAAGGTATGAGTTCAAACATATTCAATGAATCTTCTGAAAAGCCAAAAGTCATTATATTATAACTTTGAGATCCTCTACGTAATCCAAACTGTGATGAAGTTAAGAACTTGAAATTTACGGTAGTAACAGTAGCTTTTTGAGATATAGAAGATAAAATCACGTTATCAAGCATTTACAGTGAATATTTTCGAACGTTAAAATACGAGGGTCTAGATCATCCAAACTGTCCTGGCGTTAAGCACTTAAGATTTACAGTTGAGACAGTAATTTTATACTAAGGGCAATAGACAGTAATTTAATCATGGACAATACAAAGTTGCAATAAATAATCAAACATATTCAATCTTTTAAGTTAGGACTGAGATATAAACGATTAAAACCCTACCAGTTTTCGTGACGGTTGCAATGCAATTTTTTTTAACTGTACCTCAGCATAGAAAACAAAAACGTTGTCCTACGTCAAAAGTTCTTGTGTTTGTGGCTGTTTGCTTTGGTGTTAAAAAAAAATTTTCACCTCTAGGACCACCAAAAGGACCATGAAGGAGCATGGTATCAGTTTTGTGCGACGAGAGGATAATCCACCAAATTGTCCTGATTGGCGTCCAGTGGACCACTACTGGGCAATAACTGAGCGGTATCTCCGAAAGGATGGCAAAGATGTACCTTCTGTCAATGAGTTCAAAATAATGTGGTTTCGACCCACAACGCTGATAGATCACCTTTTCGTGGTGCGTTACGGGATATAAGATCTTCCACCGAAGCCTAGTCCGAATTATTTCAAACTAGATAACATATTTGTTTTTGTAGTCAAAGTAACATATAATAGTCCTTATTATATTGTATGTCTTGTGAGAAGTGACAATACTCGTATTGACCCACCAAGGCTTGGAATAAGTTAAACATGGTTAGTCTTCATTCATGTGAATTCTCATTTTATTTTCGATGTTCTATAGTTTGAAGTGGTTAAGACTAGGGTTCAAATGTATGATCAGTTTCGGAGTCAGTGTTTGTTTTGTTTGCAATGAAACCGGTTTCACTGTGTTCTCACTCTTCAAAAGGTTTAAATAGTGGATACCTTCAATTAAAGTCGATTCCTTGCCAAAAAAAAATAATAACAACAACAGCAAAACCGAATACTTGAACATTTCTCAATAGTGATGAAGAAACTCGACATGCACTAAACAAAGGATACGGGATATACTACAAAAGATCAAATTAATGGTCACAGTGGTTAATGTCCCATACAGGTCATCCGCTAGCCGAAAGGTATCTTAGAGAACTGTGGAAAGGCTAATGAAGAGTATTCGCCAAAAATCATTCCTTATTTAGGAGCGTTTTAAGGAATTTTTTTTTTTTTTTGTCCGTAGACAACAGTTATAATAACACATAAAATTTGAATTTTAATTTGATTTCTTATAAATAACACATCTGCAAAACAATGCATCCTCTTCACAAAATGAACTGTCCTCCTGCAAAAATAGTGCTCTATTCCCGATATTTCACTAAGTCTACTGGTACAACTGAAAAGCGTTAGTGTCGAAGCGGTTCGAAATGTCAACCAAGAGTTTGGGAGGATTGAAGCTTCGTGGGCGCTCCAAAATGTGATCGACAACTAAGACCAATGGACCGAAAGATAGACCGGAAGATCAGGGTTGTTTTTTCGAATCACAAAAAAGGTTCTGTTCGAGATGTTGCCGAAAATCTGGGTGCTTCTTAGAGAAATGTCCGACGTGCCAAGGCAAGAATCCATCTAAAAACCACAAAGAAGAAGAAGAAGATGCGAAAGATGCCAACGGAAAAACAGGCTGCAATCGTAAAACCGTGGGCTAGAAAGCTATACACCGGTCTACTGTGTGGAAAATCAGCGTGTTTTTCCTAGGCAGATTGCTGAAACCATCCAGCTTTTTTTATAATGAAAGCTAATAGAAATCCATTTGGTTCTATAATAGCATTAAGAGGTGCTAATAGGGTTCATATTTTAGGGCCGGTTCATAAACCACGTAGACTGTTTGTAGAAAATATCATAACCACCCCCCATCCCTACACCCCTACACAAATTTTGTATGGAGCGTAGACTATGGTCAACCCCCACCCTCCTCAGAAATGCCTACGTGGTTTATCAATAGACCCTTAGTCAGGTTAAGGAAAACCTGCAAAGCTTGTTTACAACTTTTTTAAAACCTTATTTTCGCCAGATACTTCAACTCTTATCAAAAGTTTTATTTTGACTTTATGAACTCGTAAGAAATGTTTTGAAATGCCGTTATAGAACTCATTCATATTATCTTCTTATGGTCAGTTGAAAGCGAATTTTTAAACCATTTTGACTCTAGTAAATGTATTGAACGGTAAATTGGCATTAAGGGAAGTCATGTGGTTTTAAAACGGTAAAAAACATGACCTAATAGTTTTATAGAAGTAATTCCGAAGATAAATTAGTTTTTTGGCAAAACTGCGATTTTTTTCATTCATCATATTGAAATAATTGATGTGTGGAAAATAAGATGCACAAAATTTGATATGTAATGCAAACGGATCGGAGACCAATTTCAACACTTTTTCAGATAACCTTATTTTATTCCATCAATTTTCAAGGAATGCATGAACAATTTATCGAATACGTTTGTTTTAATTTTGTTTTTGTAGTTGTAAGCTCGCATAATTTCCGAGGCGCATTAATTTTCGGTTGTTACAGTGCCACTATTCACCATAAAATTAAATCCACATATGATTTGGAGAATGAAACACGGTAACAAAAACCAAATTTGTTTTAGATATTTTGCTATCAAATAAAATCTCCCGCTACAATAGAACTTTTTCTTGGATATTGCTTACTGCTAAATGAATCAGAAGGGCAGAGAATCGAACAAAGCAGAACAACGAAAATCAACCACGATATCACCGTGAAGTTTGACAGCAGTGGCCATTTGGCCACATCCTGGCAGTCAATAGGTTTTATGAAGGTTCTCAAGTGGCCATAACATCTTTCACTAGAACATTTTCAAAATCGCAATGGTGTTTTTAAAGGCTTTAGTAACTTGTTTTCACGTCCGTATATAGAGTGGGCCACTTTGTACAAATTTTGGCTTTAAAAAAACATAAAGGAGATGTTGATTGACAAAACAGTTTTTTATGTAGTTTTATCGACAAAGCCGAGAGAAGTGTTATGCGGCTGGAATACAACTAAAATTGTTGCTAGGGTTGTCACGAATGTTGAAACACATGTGAAATTTGACAATAAGAAGCTTTCTGTAGATAAAGTTTTTACCGTTAAAACAGCAGCTACCATCGAAAAATTTGCGAAGGACTGAAAAAAAGTGTCTATAACAATTGTGAAGGACAATTGTGGAGTCTATGCAGAGATAAATGAGCAGCATTAAGGAAAGAGTGTGTTTCTTGGTTTGTGATTAACTCTGTAGAGAAATAATTCAAGTAATCAGAATAAAATTTCCTCAAAAAAAACTTTTTTTATCTTGATTATAAATCGTGCTTACAATTTCTGGGACACTCTATACTTTTTACAATTGAAACTGATGGTGCAGATTCTTGAAAGTATTCATCAAGTTTAGCCTTGGTTTGAGCAATGGATTTTTTCACAATCTCGTTCAAATTTAGAAAAGAGTAAACTGACAGTTGCTTGTTGAGAGGAGCAGTATAACTTTTCAGTGAGGAGGCGGGAAATTCAAAAACTCACGGACTTATTGACCCACCCTCGAACATATGTGCGTAACAGTAGGTTACATTTGTTTAATGAGGATTCCCTTAGGATCCTTCTTTTGAAAACTAAAGACTGTTGCGATAATTATAAATCCACTAATGATCAACCGTAAATTAAAAATGCGTGCAGTACTCAACCAACTTTTGGCTGCGTCATCTTGTTTACATCCAAATTAAACTGTTATGTGTGCCAAGGAAAAAATGGGCCTGCAGATTCTTCGGTAGCATAAGCAGCCAAAACGAAGCACCAAACAGGCTGAATCTGTGAAACCGAGGGCTCGAAAGCCGTGACAGCGACCAAAATCGATTGTATCATGACGATGAAACCACATAAACTCTGCTGGATCATAGTGTTACCTCGCCGAAGGAAATGTTCCGGATCACTAAAAGCCATTTACACCGAAAAAATCGTAAAAAGGTAATGCTGTGGCAGGTCATATGCGGATGTGGAAAATATCTCGTCCATTCATTACGACAGACACAATGAATGGTCAAATCTATGTGAATGAGTGAATGCAAAATACAGTGATCAAACTGCATAATAAGCCCACAATCTATTGGCCTGATCTCGCCTTCTGCCATTACTCTCAATATGCACTAGAATGGTACCAAAGGCACAATATCGTATTTGTGCGTATCGTAACTTTTTGTGCTTTGATGAAGGCGAAGTTGAGAAACCACATCAACCAGCGGATCGTTTTGAAAAATTTAAGAAAGATTGGCTAAAAGTGGTGAACATGAAAGAAGAAAGCACTGTGCAGAAACTTATGCCTAGTGTTAAGGGAAAAGTTAGAGAACTCACCTACCCTACAAAAAATCAAGCAAATTGAAATGAAAATGGAAAATGAATTTTGTTATTTACTATATTTGAGAATAAAATAATCAAAAATCACAGTATAGTCTTTTTAACATGAGAAAAAAGTGTATTTATATTTTTCCGAACAGTCTATAATCCAAGCAGAACAATGCCAATCCACTCGATCACCATTTTGACCCCTGACCAGCAGTAGCCACATTTCGGGACATTTCGATCGAAACTAGAGCCGAAAAGGGCAAACATATGAATGCATCCGAAATTCAGTACAGTCTCGATGGATGGAACACCTTAACACCCCAAATCTACTTTTCTATTTTCCGGGGTAGTTTGTGAGCTTAAGATATCAATCGTTCTCTTTGACTTTTTCCGAAAAGAACATCCCGTCCCAATCTTTAAAGTTACCAAATGAGAAGCTTAATTTTAGCTGAAAATTTTACAAACGTGGAGAAAAGGAAAAACGTGTGATAAATCGAAAACTTAATCTGTCACGAGCAACGCTTGCTGTGGTCTCGGTTTTAGGAGCGAGTGATAATGTTAGATGAGAAGTGAGCAGATTGAAAAACGTCTGTATACACATTAGCATTTTTTATTTATAAATCATAAACAATTGCTTACAAATATCCCAGTTAATGCATGTATAGTTACTGCTAAAAACTAGTTCCATAGAGTACGGCTATTAGTAGAGGCCTTTAATGGCCAGGTGTGGCCTGAAAGCCTGTCTACGTTAAATTTCGGACACCAAAATAATAGCAGCAAAAAATTTACACATAATTTAACAAAACCTATTGTTTATTTCATAACAATTGAGATATATCTTCATTAGAAACAGTTGATTAAGTTGTTGATTCTACTTTCTGTAAAATTCTCGAGATTTCTGTGGTTCACCTGCCATGAGGATACGGTATCCTCAGATACGCCCACCGTGACGATTCTCCATCTTCTCTTGAGATCATCGGTAACATTTGCTTTCTTATTAGTTTCGAAGAGTTTCCGCTTAACTAGAGCCCAGTACTTCTCTATTGGGTGAAGTTCTGGATAGTTTGGTGGATTGGCTGTTTTTAGACCGTATTCGACCTCTTCTATCTTATACCATTCCAGAATGGATTTTGCATAGTGACAAGGGGCCAAATCAAGCCAAAATAGAGCTGAAAAGTCGAGGCTTCTGATAAACGATAGCAACCGCTCTTGCAGATATTCTTTCTCGTACACATCCTTATTGATAATGCCGGTAGAGACGAAACTTTTAGATTTTTGACCACAACTACCACACAAATCAAATACTTCATGGAGAATTTTTGGACACCTTCTTTGTCCGGAAATGCTCTTTTGCCTCTGATTCACTTTTTGTACGTATGATTTTAACTTTGCAACTTTGCGAGCCACACTGCGCACAGAAAGATTTAGATTTTTCGGTAGGTTTAGTTTCTTGGCAAGATCGCGTACCGCTAAATTCGGATTTTGCTGCCGTTCGTACAAAATGCGATTGTGTATTTCCACTTGATTTGATGCAATTTTACTGAATGTAAAAAGAATGTAAACATGTTGTAGGGGAGAACAGTACTAAATGCACTGGTGGGGTAGAATGACCCACTCAATAAATATGCTCAAATCTTTAAAACTATAGATTCAATGGAATTATATTTTATCACATTTTAAATAAAACAGCATAACTCATAATTTGGTAGTAGGCTAAGGCACTATATACACCAAATATGATCAAAATTGAAGAAATTGTCCCGACTGTTACTCACATGTAAATAACAGTGATATTCAAATAAGCTTTTAACAAGCGTAAATATCCATGGTTTATAATAAATCCACTTCACATATATCGCACACAATAAAACATCAAGATAGTGTCACAACTTCACTATAGTTCCACGTATTTTCAGAATATTTAGACAAAAGCATGCGAAACTAAAACTGGGGCAGAACGCACTGTGTCGTTATGTATACGTCTACACGCTAAGAAAAAAATACTCAGTGGAGCGGTTAAATGTATGAATCCAATGTTGGGTATACAAAACTTACTTCTGGTAAAATTCTACTCAAAAGTAAGTAATTTAAACCCAATGGTAGATAAACACAAATAAACCCAACGTGCTACCCACATTTAACTGCTCCTTTGGGTACTTTTTTCTAAGCGTGTATATATTGAGGAGTTGGCAACATATCACAACGTTTTGCGCAACGTCTTTATTCTATAGCCCTTGGCTGCTTGACAACCAAACAGAGCTAACAGGACGTGGCGATATGTTGCAACTTTACACCTCTAATGAGTAACTTTTTATAGCTGTGTTTTTACTTTTAACAAGCGGTGCATCCCAGTAATAAATGGCTATCCCATTAATGTGGTGCATAATATACCAGTGCACTATGGTACGAATGGACAAATTTCGCGACAAAAATCGATAACTCGAAAACCATTAACTTTTTTTTATGAAAATGTTTATATTTTTATATTAATCCCTCTCCTTTTTTTTTATAAAAAAAATATATCACAGACAAATGGATATAACATGTCGAACATTTGACACTAAAAATCATCGTCACTAACACACCTGCGCGTTCTGTTCAGCACACTGTGATGGATGATTAAGCTGAATAGATGGCGGTAGTGTGTTAACGTTAAACGTAAGAAAATCGAGTATACGAGCTATCTGTGGCGATATTACCAACTAAGAAATGCGTAATCGATGAAAAAACTGCAAGTGTTATGTATGTTTGTCTGTGTTAACACATTCACATTTGTTTACTTACATTTATTTACATCATTTTATGTACATTTTTCTAATTATATTTATGTATTTACATATGCAAAGTTTCATTAAATTAAAATATCTACAGTTCTGTACAAGTGAAAAAACCCTCTAAATCATATGAATAAAAAGTTGAAAATATTCTTATCAGTATAAAAGGACCAACCTAGTCACCACCCAAATCAAAAGATAGATCTTATTTTTTAAATTAAATCTCCAGAAGACATCACCTGTCTAAAGTTAATGGTTTTTGAGTTATCGATTTTTGTCGCGAGATTTGTTCATTCGTACCAAAGTGCAGTGTTGTGATGCGACTTAACCCAATTTTAGGGTGCATATTGAGCAATAAAACGGGCGTTTTACCCTGAAGTCGTCTTGGCATCATATTGGAATAGGTTTAAAATATCATGAAAAACCATCGTTTAGAATTAAAATCACATTTGATCTACAACGAAAACATCGTAATGCATCATACTCAATAACTTATTCCTATATTTCAGCTTCAATTACCTAGAAATTCACGATATTGCTTAAACGGTACATTTTGTACCATCCTCCCCTACCATGAAATAACGGGTGGCAACTAAAATTTTGGAATTTCTTTCTCAAGCTGTCCAAAAAAGACAAACATAGTTGAAGAAGATCTGATTTATTCAAATAAGAGATACATTGTCCATTGTTGAAAAAAAATTAGTGAACATTTGAAAACGGTCCGTAATCGGATGTTCGGCGAAGCTTCCGTTTGATGTCGGAACAGGAGCGTTGTACGGCCTCCATGTCAACTTTGCGAATGCATCTCTTGATTCTACCAATCAACTGTTTGCAATTCGTGGCTCTCCAGTTATTTTTGTACACCAAGGAACTCAAAACCCCGAAGAAATCTTCGATTGGGCGACACTGAGGCAGATTTGTCGGGTTGTGGTTTTTGGGTACAAATGGGATCGAATGGGTATTCAGGAACGATTGTGTTTTTATGGCGTAATGCGATGACGCTTTATCCGGCCAAAAACACGTATTGTCCATCAGCATGATGTTTTTGTAGAAACGGGATCAAAATTTTCTTCAAACATTCGTTCTAGTACACATCTTGATTGATTGCCAAACCAGAGGGCTTGAACCATGGCTTAGAAATGCCTTTCTCGGAAATGTCAATGTACAGCATCACTTTCTGTTCAAACTTATGTTTAAACTTATATTTTATGTTCGGAGGTGTAGTACAACTATCCGTTGAATAGTATCGATCGTTTCCGGGAATCTGCGTCTTCGAAAGAGGGAAGTAGCTTTCGTCGTCCAAAACAAAACTTTTTCCGGAATAATTTTTAATCAACCAATGGCATTGGGATTTCAGCGTTGAAATCTGTGCATCAGTATATTCCGGGGCTCGTGTCTTCTTTCGGCACTTTATTCCGACTTTTTTCAATGTTTTGCAGATGTACTGGTGAGAACAGTTGAACTTTTTGCGGCACCCCGTTGGCTCAGTGAATCCTTGTTGTTGAAGGCACGAGAAAGAGAACGAAGTCCTTTCGCGTCCATAATTTTGGCTGGTCTTCCACTACCTTGCTTGCGAGCAGTTGTTGGGGATCTTAGGATATGGTAAACAGTCGAAGTCGCAACATTTTCGCTTTTAAAATGTTGTACCGTATACGTTTTGCCGAGATTTATGTGCAGTTCGTAGAACTGTACAACGCGCTCGCGAAATACTTCTTGTTTCGACGGCATTTTGAGCAAAACTGAGCAAGCATAAACAAAACAGAAAATACTAGCAGAAAGAGGAGAGAAAGAGCTAACGCATAAACACTCTTTTTCTCTCTGAGCTCGTTTGTTGTTGAGCATAGAGGCCTCGAAAAAATTCCAAAATTTTAATTGCCACCCGTTACATT
>JASCZW010001100.1:0-87584 GCA_034211315.2 Aedes japonicus | reverse complement strand
ACATCGATGAACAGCACTGACCGATAGCGGCCCTCGGATAACCGGTTCAGGAGAACCTTAGCTTTTCTCAACCGGTTTGCTTTCATGGTGTCATTCAAATAGTGATTCTTGCACAGTTTATATGACTGAAGCTTCAAACTATGGCTCGTGAACTATGGCTCCAACGGAAGATTTTGAAATTTTCAGTGATTTCGCCAACATTTGGATGGAAATCGCCAACATTCGGATGGAAATTTTGCTTGATTCGTCGTCGGATAATCTCGCGCGTTTGTGGATTCCGAACGGTGCGCTTTTTCCTCTCCCTACGTGGCTATTTAGTTCCAAGCTGTTGGTATCGTTTTATTGTGTTACTCACTGCAGATTTTGCTATATTCAAGGTCTTTGCATTCACTGAAACAGTTTTTCCTTTTCTAAAAAGTTCAATTACACCTGCGCGCAACTCATTCGGCTTCCTTTTTAATAAATTAGAGATCACAACTGTACCAAACCTACTGCGTAAGGGTCAAGATGTTAAACCATTTAGGTATGCTTAGTTTAATTCGCTTGGCTGTGTTGAGGCATGCCGACAAAGTCTGTGCGGATAATTTGCAGACACCCTGTAAGCTATACTATACTACACCGCCTCTGTTGGAAAAAAAATCGTGATACTTTTTCCACCAGTTACCAATATTTAAACATGCATCTAACAATTAGCCAGGCTGAGCAGTTATAACATTTTAAAATCCAATCTTGGTGACAAATATCTTGTAGAAATTATTTGACAACCGCTATAACAAGTTATAACTCTGTGGTCTGAACAAGGCATTACCTAACCTTCAGTAAACTCACATAGCAATTTCTTATTACAGCTATCTATTCATGCGTGAATGTTGGCACTACCGGCCGGAGGAGCGGCCCACGTTCTTCGAGATCGTGCAACACCTGGACCGGTTAGTGAGCATAACTTCCAACGAAGAGTATCTGGACCTCGGACTGCCCCTGCTGGAAACGCCACCGTCCAGCGATGACGAATCGGACGATAATGACAACGACGGCTGCGAGCGAGTCCGGATGTATCCGTTCAACCATCAAGGTCATACCATCGAAAGTACCTACTAATGAGAGTCAACAAAGCAATCGATAAGAAAAAATGTTCACGAACAAGAAAAAAAAATTAAACGTCCCGAGCTCTGTGAGCGGTTTAGGTGTTTAAAATGTGTAAAAGCTGATCGAATATATCTTTAGAACTAGAGTAGAGTGCAATTTGTTGAATGTGGATGTTTGTTCTACTTTTAAGATATTAATAGAAAATCATAAGACTGTATTTATTAAAATCATGATCCATTCCCCTTCGAATCACAAAGAATACTACCAAATAGCGCAAACGCGGGAAGCACTTTGAGGGGAAGTGTACAAACTAGTCAGGACGTCCCACATCCATGACGTGAAGATTCAACGGCCATACTAAAATGTGTCCATATTTTGCAATTAATTGTACATAGAAACTTGCAATCTATCTGTTTAAGGTGAGACTAGCTTCTAAGGTGTACTGCTAATCCAAAGACCAAAGTGTATTGAATCGAATATTAAATTTGAATGTCAAATAGTAGAGCAATACTCAGCTGACTCATTACAGTATATCCTGCCTACTTATATGAAGGGGGATTCAACGAACCGTTCTAATAGATTAAATCTTCGAGAAAAATAGAGTTTATTCGATTCGTGTGTATGTAACTATGAGTGTATGGTAGCGAATATTAATCAATACATGTTATAGTTTTTTTGACGAAACTACTCCGGTTGTACGAAATATGTCGAATAGGATAAGCATGATTAAGAGAAAGAGAGATTGAAAAACAGCATGACTTTTACATAATACATAACATTTCTACATCATTGAAAACTCATCACAAACACTGAACAAAGATACAGTAATTATAGATGTATGAATAGTTGTAAAAATGCAATAAAACAGTACAAATTGAAGAAACCCAATGGCTTTCTAGCATCCGAATATGACCATCTTATAAGGACCGATTTGGCAAACATCTTATCTTATCACGCAGAGAACAGACATCCAAGCTGGAGTGCCCTCAGTGTGTAAATTTTTGTAACTGTCTTTTTAAAATTTCAGTTCGTTTCCGTTAGTTTTTGCGAATCGTTTGTTGATGGCGCCACTTGCCCGCCTCGAGATTTAATAACACTTCATAGTATGTCAATTTTAGTTTGGTGAAACCTAGACTAGGCGGCGTTGTTTTTCCAACGGTTTGTTATCCAAAATTTACACACTAAATTTGAAAAAAAATTGTTGGAGTCTGGATGTCTGTTCTCTGTGCTCCAGTTTTCCCATAGGTTTTCTATCAAATGTAGTCATGCTCGTAGAGTTCGAATGTGCGCTTCGTGTTATTGAACGAAAGGTGCTTAATACGATCTACGGTGAAGTGCAAATCGACGGCGAAACGAGGCGAATGAATCACGAACAACGTGAAACGCTGAGAGAGCGTGCCATCGTCCACACCCGTGAACCCAATCGACAATATTTTGATGTGTATTGATCTGTATTGAAACAGATATCTGTAAAAACTTCACCGAAATCCTAAAAATCGGATTACCGAACGTTCAGCTGTTGAGAATTTGGTAAAACTTTACAAATATCTGTAAACAAATCTAAATGTGCATTGAACAGACTGTACACCTTTTCTTCTCCACATTACACCGCAATTCGATCAACGCGCTTTTGCAAGTCTACACAAAAACTGCCTACTACAAGACTACCTGCTGTCCTGCGGTATAGGAAATAGAAGATCTTTCTGAATAACCTTCATTAAATTAAACTCGCTAATTTCAACTTTAACAAAAACGATTGGGAAAATGTTCATGGGTAAAGCTGTCAAAACATTGATCAATTAGAGGCATCCCTAAATCATGTCCAATTGAGCTCAAATTTTGGATAGGGTAATATTTTAGGAACATGAAACTTGTCAGCGACATTTTTTTTAAATTATCTTAGTCAATCTATATATCTTCTATACATATGAAAATTAATTTCTGTCTGTCTAAACCTTATAAACTCGAAACTTAGTGAACCGATCGGCGGGAAAATTTGTATGGAGGGGCGTTTAGGGCCCTTAGAAAGGTTCTTATTGTAGTTAGAGACCCCTCTCATATCTGATAAGGGGGGCTCCCATACAAATGAAACACAAATTTCTGCATAACTCGAGAACTTTTCAAGCCAATGAAACCACATTTGGAATGTGGGGGTTTTTGGAGACTGGATTTCAATATTTATATATATTTCTGTCCGTATGTTTCTCTGTCTGTTTGACCCTTATAGACTCGGAAACTACTGAACCTATAAGCGTGAAAATTTGTATGCAGGGCTCTCATAGAAATTAAACACAAATTTCTGCATAACTCGAGGACTAAACAAGTAAATGGAAACAAATTTGGCATTTGCGGGTTTTTGAAGGCAATAATGATTCTTTGGTAGTTTAAAGCCTTTCCCCCTTCTGAAGGGGGGGGGGGGGGGCTCTCATACAAATTAAACACAAATTTAAGAACTAATCAAGCAAATGGAACCTAATTTGACATGTAGGGGGTTTTGAAGGCAATGATTGTATGGGAACGTCCATTAATTATGTCACGCAAAAAGTGACTTTTTAATCCCCCCTCCCTTGTCATGTTTTTTGTATGGACCTTCAAATTTTTATGTACGGATTGTCACGTTCCTGGGGCTCTTTTTGCTTCCTCTCGGCAAGAAACAGCCACCTCAATAAATTGGAACGCATTCAATTGTTAACGTATTTCCCTTGGCTGTATGCATTCAATGCATAATATGAGCCTGGAGGTTCTGGCAGGAGCGAACCCTTACAGAACCGCTTCTGGGAACTCTCATCTAGAATACTGACCAAGTGTTGAATCAGTAATAACCTTGTGATTGAAAACTTCGAAGAAATTGCTCGAAATACCCAGTCTTAATTATCTAGATGTCATCCGATATTAGTCGTAGCATGGCAATTCTCCTACTGTACGCTTCCCTTTGCATAGTTCCTCCATGAAACAGGCTATTCAAGGAGTTCCAGATCAACTTCGACCTAATTTTAATTCCCCATATTTTTATTGAAAAGTACCAACATGTCAATTGCAATAGAAGAATTTTCACTGATGGGTCGCGCAATGATGGATCCACTGGTTTCGGTGTTTACAATGGATACTCATCTGCCTTTCGGAAACTTCAGGAACCTTGTTCCGTAAATGTTGCTGAGCTGGCAGCAATCAATTTCGCATTGGGGATAGTTTTCGACATGCCCATAGACCATTATTTCATCTTCTCAGATAGTCTCAGTTTTACTGAGGCCCTGCAGTCAATGAAAACAGTGAGGCACTCATTTTACTTTCTTTCAAAAATAAGGGAGCAGATGTTGGCGTTGGTCGAAAGATCATTTAAGATTACCTTTGTATGGGTCTCCTCACATTTCTCAATTCCAGGCAATGAGAAGGCGGACTCTCTAGCAAAGGTGGGCGCACAAGAAAGCGAGATTTTTTAAATAAGAATTTCACATGATGATTTTTTTCCCATTAGTACGTCAGCGTTCTCTTCAAAGTTGGCAAAACGTTTGGATTCCAATCAACCAATTTTAACCACTACTCGCTAGACGCACATCTCTACAGAATTAACCGCGTCGGTAGCAATTTATGTAGGTGCGCAACCGGTTATAATGACATCGCTCACGCAGTTTGGCATTACCCGGATAATGATGCCTCCAGAGCATGACTATTGGATACCCTAGTGACCTGAGGTAGACAACCCTTCCGCAAGGTAAGAGATGTTTTGGGAGCTCGTGATCTTCCCTACATGCAAGCGATTTACGAATTCCTTTGTTTGTCTGATCTAAGAGTGTAACGTCATCACCTCCTTCCTTCCACTCTATGAAATTCCCTGCCATTGTGTCGCAGTTATATTATCCTTCTGTTTCCGTGCTACTCGTAACTGCCCAGCAAACTGTGGCCACCCATCTGCGGCTTAGTTACTGAAAGGGTTTTAAGGGACCGAGGATTTGGTAGATGTCGCAACCATGAGCAGCAACTGATACCTGCAATAAATCACCTGCCTAGCCCCTTCCAAACGATAATGTGACCCATTAACCTCGAGCTAGCCATGAGTAATTGGCACCCCACTTTACTAAAATAAAAAAAAATAAAACATTGTTAATTATCGTTTGCATTAAAAAAAATGGACTTTTTTCGAATGGTGATAAAAAAAAAGCTAAAACAGATAGTTGATTTTGATAAATTTCCCATGAAAGGCAATTATTTAAGTTAACTTGCAAAAAAAATCTACACCCTTCCGGCAGTTAACTGGAACATTCGCCATGGCGGACAAAAACATGACTGCAGGCATGTTTTTTAATTCTTTCTTCGTATTATTTATGAATTCATTCTCAGTTTTCGCGACAAAATTGTTGGAGTAGATCATACGCTTCAGCTTGGCCCAGAAATTCTCGATAAGATGCAGCTGGGGGACGTTGGGTGGGTTCCCCGACTTGGATACCACATCGATATTCAGCCGCTCCATCTCCTCCAATGATCGCTTCGAGTAGTGGTCCGATGACAGTTTCGGCCAGAATACCGCGTGTTCGCCCTTATGGTATTTCTTGATGAACAACGTGACTTCCGGCAGGCATTTTGTACTTTAAATTACCCCGTTCACGGCCAGTCCGGAGCGAAAGAAGAGCGGCTTTGACATCCCCTTCTCACTGATTTTCAGCTACACCAACACCTTTTTAGGGAACTTGGTGTGTGAAATGAACTTCACCTCAGAACTCGCTTCCTTCGTCGGGGAAGTAAAATACGAAGTGCCCAGCCAGTCGTTCCCATCCAGGGTGAGATAGGTCTCGTCGTCCATCACCACCGCTACGTCGCAATTCGACGGAAAAATCGAGTTGACCATCTTATTCAGCTGCTGGCGATGCGTCATTGCCTGCAACTCCGAAACCAGTGGACGCGACTTCCGCTTCCTGACATGTATGTTCATGTTCGCCAGGTACTTTTTCACTGTTTGGCCAGTTGAACCGACCTCCCGGCCAAGCGCATGCAGCGATGTAGCCACCTTTCCCTTGGTCTTCCTCTTCCTTTGTAGCTTCTTGTCGCTCAGGGTCGTCGGCCATCCGGAACCGGGCTTTCTTTCGATGGTCTGATTGTTGTCTAATAGTGCCAAGATGTTGTAGATGCCGGAACGGGCGTATCCGATGTCCTCGAAGTGCCGCACGATGTCCTTTTTCGACGCGGCGCACAGTGGGACGAAATAAAAAAAAGTGGGACATGGGTATTTGCGGCGAAACTATTAGGTGTGGCCCATTGATGTCTTTTACAATGTTTCTACATTTTTTGAGTACTTTATTTACACATAAATAAAAAAATTAACTTCTTTATTTCTGGTTCAAATTGATAATCTTGTATTGAAACATTTTAGATTAGGTCATTTCATGAAACTTTGTAGAAGACAAAAACTGTCTATCTCTTAACTGGACAAAGTTGTAAGGAAAATGTAATACCCCCTTAAAACTAGTTTTTTATCATAACGTTTTTATTTGAATTTTCCCATTTTTTTAATGTTGTACAGAGTTTAAGCAACAATCAATATGTAACTAGCGATTTGAAATTGGTTCACTGTTGTAGAACCCCTTAGTCCGAATTACACCTTGAAGCCAGCACCTTGTTATACATATTTGCGCCTTTGTTTTGATTTGCTGTGTTATTTTGACAGAGTATTTGAGAGTGTGTTCATGTGAGTTCATTATAAGGGGTGCATTATTGAGCTTAGGACCGAGCTTGGGACGATGTTCTAGTACTGACTGAGCCAAGAAAAAAATCGTTTTTGTATGGGACCTACTGGTCTTAGAGTTAGTCTATGGTTTAAGGTACTTCAAAAATACATTTTTTTTGTAGAAGACAACTTATCATTATCTCTTCATTTCAAGGATTTACGTCGGTGTTAATGAATTTTTTGAGCTATCTTCGAGGATGCGTTGATTACAGGTTAGCATATATTAGCAGCAAAACTTGACGTTAGCTTATTCAACAACTGATACCCTTTAAAATGATGTACAAATTTTGAGGGGGTCCAGGGGGCTCCTAACAATTTTTCAAAAAAGTAACTAAGTTTCTTATTATATATGTTGCATATATAGTGATTTTTTAATCTTTTTGAATAAATATTTAGACGTGCTATTGATGTTTAAAAGGAAAAAAAGGCTAATTTATTTGATAACAAAGCTTATTTGAATAAAATAATGAAAAAAAGTCCATCGTTCTACTGCAAATACAATAGGTGCAAAAGAAAGAAAGTTTTTGTCTTCTACAAAGTTTCATGAAATGACCTTATCTACAATGTTTCAATACATGGTTATCGATTTGAACCAGAAATAATTTTTTTTATCTAGGTGAATACACCCCTTAAATCAAATTTGTTAACACAAAAATAAAGTACTCAAAAAATGTAGAAACATTGTAGAAGACATCAATGGGCCACACCTAATAGTTTCGCCGCACATACCCATGTCCCACTTTTTTTTTATTTCGTCCCACCAACAGAGTTAGTCTATGGTCCCACTGTGCGGCGGGGTGCCGATTTTTGAACGTGCACATTTCTGAACGGAGTTGCTTCACTGTTTTTGCCATCACGGTTAGAATTCAACTGATAGAGCTGCCAAATATTGACTGCTGACTCATGGGGTACTATGGTTGATGCTGCATGGGTTTTGCATAGTTTTGTCAATGCGGGTGAAGGTGAGCCCATGAAAAATCGTCAATTTTTGTCCCTTTTTTTAATGCAAACGTTACAATATTGAATTACGGTACCACAAAGTGTTACACACGCCTGAGCCAAACAAATAAACGAACTGACAAAAAAAGGAACCTCAAGTGTTTTGTCTGTTTGTCTGTGATCGAATTGATACGAATTGACCTTTTGTCCAAACATTGATGTTGATTTGTTGCAGGCTTGTTTCGCAGTCGATACTTAGTCGATACTCGATGAAGTATCTGCGAAGGTTAAGGCCTCTACACTAATAAAAAGGACACATATTTATTGGCGAAAACCTATGTGAATTTTGCCTAAAATTTATGTGTCCACACAACCCATGCAGAACCCCATGGAGAATCACAAATAAAGTTTATGTGCCAAATGAAAGATATGTGTGAATTGTCCATTCGTACATGAACAAAAAAAATCAGGGTTGACAGTTTTTCTAGAAAACGCGTCAATTGAAGTTTTCCAATTTTCACGAGAACTTCACTAAATAATATGTTAATAATGCGCCTCTAATAATGAACTCACACGAACACACTCTCAAATTTTCTGTCAGAAAGTAACACAGCAAATCAAAACAAAGGCGCAAATATGTATAACAAGTGTGCTAGCTTCAAGGTGTATTTCGGACCAAGGGGTTCTACAACAGTGAACCAATTTCAAATCGCTAGTTGCATATTGATTGTTGCTAAGAGTTAGTCTAATACCTTGTACTTTATATACGTTGGAAACAGACATCACACTGACGTTTCTCTTTGTCAATCTTGACAATTCAAAATCTGTTCAAACATTACGGTACATGAAATGATAGAGACCGAGGGTCGATCAAAAATTACGTTCGTGATTTCTGAAAAGCACACGAGTACACGGAGAAAAAGTATAATTCAATCAATAATATTTCATCTAAAATCAACTATATTTGTGGATTGATTTTTCGATAACTCCATATGCATGATTGTAACAATCATACATTTTAGGTTGATTTAACTAATAATTGGTTGAATCAACTTCAGTAAAATATGGTTGAATCAACTATATAATGGTTATGTCGAAGAAAATATTCTTGATATTTTGACAGATGGCTTACAGTGCCAGTCAATTCAACAATGATTATAGTTGAGCCAACTGAATAACAATAATTGTTTTGAATATGCTTAGGTTCATTTCAATTTTGTTTCTGAATAAGATTTTTCGGTTCTGAAATCGCTTGAATGAGAATGCCATTAAATTCATCACATAATTTGGGATTGATTTAAGACCAATTTTGTTTATATTTTATTGTTCTAATAATAGCTCAACAAAGATACACATTAAAAAATACAGCTTCTCATTTACATACACACTTAGAAAATAAAACCGAACTCGGTTGAATTTCAACCGAGTTTTCATCTGCTGAACGCTCGGTTGTCTGTTCGGTTCAAATAGGAGCAACCGAGTTCTCGTTGAATTTTTATTTTCTAGCAAACTGTCAAATTTACCGAAAAACTCGGTTGGCAAAAATAAATCGAGAACTGTTAAAGAGGCCGCTCTACAATAGTTCAATTTAATGCTGCTCTTTGTTTCGTTGATTAACAACTCACACCACACCACACTCACATATAATCGAGTCCCTGTAAACCGAGTTGAATTACTACACGGTTGTTCGCGAAAACCCATTAATGGGTGAAAAAACACCCATTTTCAAATAGCATACCCGTCTGTCATAAAATGGGGGAATTCTCAATCATGCAATGGGTAAAAAAATACCCATTGAAGGAAACCTCATACAATAAAAAAACGGGTATATTTTTACACATTAATGGGTGAAAAAAAGTTCAAAAACCAAGCGTATCCGGTGCATTCTTGGTGGAAAGCGCAGCTTGTTTTATTTTTCAATTTTATAAAACCTAACATAATATTCGAAACAATATACTATCGGAATAACGCAAGTAAGACATACGATAGTTTTTGTAAATAAGAATCTAATGCTTCGAAATTATGCTTCCAGATCGTCGATTGTAAAAACTTGTGTTAACAACCGCTTTCTGTGCACGGAACATGGAGGAACTTACAAAGAAGTTGGACGCAGAATTATTGATTTTTTAATAGATTCTTCGTTTCCATAGGCATGAATAAAGACTAGTAAAAGTATCATTTCTTATTTTTTGTATTTTATTATTAAGTACCATGAATACTATAAATTTACTATTTACCAAACTGCTTAATAATCTGCACCCAAAAATGGGTAATATTTCACCCATTTTGGGGAAACCTCGATTTTTTTGCAATGGGTGAATAAATACCCATTTTGTGACAAAGACTGCTTTTACCCATTAATGGGTAAATCAAGTTTACCCATTCCATGGGGAGAGACACTTCTAGCGAAAATGGGTGTTTTTTCACCCATTAATGGGTTTTTGCAAACGACCGTGTACAATATGAGGAGCTTCAAAATAGTGTCTACCATTTTAACGTTTCCTAGCACTCGGCAAAAAAAAACTGGCAACCTTTCACATTTGATGATGATCGTGTTCATCTGAGCGTTCATGCTTAAAGTCAAAAATTCACTCGAGTTCTTTCTCTGCACATCCAACATGGCGGGTAAGTGATTCACATCGGTTGTCTCAAGCTCCCGTTCAAATTGACCCAAATCGTGCACTATTATGATTAATTTGTTTCGTTTCTACCACAGAACTGTTCGCCAAGTACACCTGCACAAATTGCCAGGAAGACATTCCTGGGATTCGTGTCCACTGCGTCGTGTGCGCCGATTTCGAATTGTGCCTCGCGGTAAGTAATCCCTTGTTAGGCAGTTTTTTTTAGTGGGAAAAATGGCTGACGATGCGGAAGATTGATTTTCGAGTTCATCGTCATCGGTCTTTCTAGAAACGGCTGGTGATGACGTCAATGATTTGACGGGTAAATTCTGAGATGCCAATGTATGAGTGAGTGGCAAACTGTTGGGGTGGAATGAACAAAAATAAACTCTGCTTGGGTTGGACAAATAATAACTATTTTTGTTTATTTGAAATGGATGTGTTTATTAAAATGTAATAACCAATTATTTCACATTGCAGTGCTTTGCAGCGGGAGCCGAGATTGGCCAGCATCGAAATGATCATTCGTACCAGTTCATGGACTCCGGCATATTATCGATTTATCGTGGCAAGGGAGGATGGTCTGCTAGGGAAGAGTTGCACCTGTTGGATGCCATCGAGCAGTATGGCTTTGGCAATTGGGAAGACATCAGTAAACATATAGAAACCCGTACCTCCGAAGAGGCCAAGGATGAGTACGTTTCTAAGTTTCTCAATGGAACTGTTGGGCGGCATACTTGGTCGACAGCCATCGATCAACGGCCTCAGCTCACTGATCATACATCGGATGATACGGGTCCCCTGGGACAGATACTCGTTCAAAAGCTACCACCAATGGACTGTTCCAACGAAGAAGCGGCTGCACTTGGATATATGCCAAATAGGGACGATTTTGAACGTGAATACGACCCAACAGCTGAACAACTAGTATCTTCACTGTCACTGCAACCGGATGATGAAGATGTGGATATGCTGTTGAAGCTTGCACAGGTCGACATCTACACCAGAAAACTGCGGGAACGAGCCAGACGGAAACGGGTTGTTCGTGATTACCAGCTGATAGCAAACTTCTTCCGAGGCAATGCTAAGCGAGCTCGCATGAGTCGCGATCAACGAGAATTCCGGGAAAGATTGCGTACTTTTTCGCAGTTTTACACATCGTTGGAATTTGAACGTCTGATAGCTTCACTCGAGCGCGAACGTACATTGCGCATAAGACTGTCAGAGTTGAATCGGTACCGCTGGAACGGGCTGCAACGGATGGACGAGTGTGTTCACTTTGAACAGCATGCAGCGGCCGCCCAGCACCGAAACACAGGGCCCTATGGACACGGTCGAACGGTAAGTGCATTGATTTCTGTTATAATTTTCCTGTAGTGTTTAATCTCGGAGAGCTGTTATATCAAAATAGGTCAAGTTGCTCCGGAATTCCAACTCTCCGAGATTAATCCCATTTCTCAATTATACATGGGAGCTATTTTATCTACAATTGTTGTACGAGTATGCTAATAATTTTCTATTTGTTTCTTTCTTATATTCTTCTTAAATGTGAACTATTGTAACGCATGTTCCCTATAATGAAAATAAACATCGATCGTTGTCTGGCGGAATAAAATGAAAACAAAATAGCTTACATGTATAATTGGTCCCAACGGTCAATCGATTCCTGGCTGTATAAGACAAATTTTGACAGGACAACCGAAACAAAGGCGCCTCATGCGAAACAAGCAAGGGATCCTCGGCGTTGTCCAGCTCACAGATAAGAAGAAGGTATGACAATCCCCATATATCTTTTCAAAACCCTGTAATGTTGACTCATTTTCCATCCATCCATCCCCTGAACAGCGAAAGCGACGGCCGAAGCTTAAGTTCCACCGGCCAAAGCTCACGCACCACATCGACGACCGGGTCTGCTCCGACGGCTCATACAACAGCAGAAACTACTCGGATAGCTCACGGGGAATGGATCCATCGAGGCACCAGCAATCGAATCTCCACAGCCATCATCATCATCAACAGCAGGTGCAATCGCTTCCGGATCCGGTGCATCAACAGCCCGGCGTACAGCTACTAACGTCAAACGAGCTGCAATTGTGCAACTCTCTCAATCTGCCGGTCACTCGATACCTTAGTCTGAAAACTGTACTGCTTGGCCGACCGTCGCTCGACCATGGAATCAATTCGGTGGCCGAGGGTATGGTAAAGAAATATCTCATAAAGTCGGGCTGGCTGCAAACGAGTCCTCAGAACTGAGGAAACCTCGAGTAGATGTTATCAAAAAAGGCATTGATCTCAAATTGAAGGTGAATATTTGTGAGCGTGTTCTATGTAATACCGACATTAAAGGAGATGACCCCGAATCAACTGTATTTATTAGTCATATTCTTGCATGATTACCTAGCATCATGCATTCTACAGACATTCTATCACGAAGGAAGCCAATAGGTAGCTACTGATACTGCCTGTTTAAACTAAATATTCAAATTTAATTAGCGATCAAATTATACCTAAGTGTTATTGACGGTAGATGTTGACATTAATCAATATTAGCTATTAGACATTGCTTGGAAAGAGTATACTGTTTATGTCACAATGTACATTTACGTCAGTCATGAGCCTGATTGTGGCGAAAATCTTAGTCTGTATATAGTCCATCTAATAAATTATTGTCAATAAATTTTAATCTTTTTGGAGAAAATTCGTTTTCGGGAATACCTTTTTACGTCAGGAGGTGCATTGTTTTGTAGTTAAGGGTAAGTTTCAACTCAAGATATAAATTCTCCTTATTGCTTGACTGAATTCAATATACCCCCTGACTATAACAGATAATAAACCGAAGAACTCTTCTCTTCTACAAACCAACGAAATTTAATGAAAATGTGTATTTTTATTTCGATGATACCGAAAATTACAAAATAGTCGGAAAGTTCCCGGGGAGGTGTCATAAATCTTAAAAAAAAGATTGTAACGAGTTAAAAGGTCGATCAATAACACCTGGCGTGGGTGGAGCAAATTAGCGATCACACGTTGTTTATTTGTGTCGTTTATTCTCCAGATCGAATCCGTATTAGGTACCAATCTCATCTCATAAAGAATCCGTGCATTCCATCATGTATCAAATGGCGTTACGGGACTGATGGTTTCTTGTATCCGAATCGTTCGGAATTATCAATAGCCTGAGGCTAGTTCGTCACACCTGCTGAACTAAAAAGAAAAGTTGCTAATTTGGCGTAAGTGAGTAATTCCAGTTGCTTTAAACATCTCATCGGGCAATAACACAATTGAGATCTTCGAGGACTTTAACCAATGCGATTATGATGAACTTGATGCTGAAATCTCACAAATCGATTGGCACAGTATTTTCACATTAGGGAACGTCCATTAATTACGTCACGCAAAAATTGACTTCTTTTAACCCTTGTCACGTTTTTTGTATGGATCGTCACGTTTTCCCAAACCCCCCCTCCCCCCTTACTGCGTGACATAATTAATGGACCTTCCCTTAGGCACCTTGGACGATGCTGTGAACCGATTTATCTTAAACTGGAAGCAATTTTTGAACAACGCGTACCTTTGAGGAAGCGTACACGTTGGTCCGGGTGAAGATAGTCGGGTTCGCAGACGACATCACTCTGGAGATATGTGGTTAATCCATCGAAGAGGTCGAGTTAACGGCTTCGCACTCCATTGGCATTGTGGAGAAGTGGATGAGCTCCAGGCAATTGGAGCTAGCCCACCATAAGACTGAGGTCACGGTGGTGAATAATAAGAAATCGGAGCAACATGCGACGATCAGTGCAGGTAACTGCACAGTAGAATCAAAGAGGTTCTTGAGGTATCTTGGGGTCATGATCGACGATAAGCTGTCCTTTGTCAGTCACGACGATTACGCCTGCAAGAAAGCCTCTATGGCTATATCGGCATTATCCCGCATGATGTCAAATAGCTCAGCGGGGCAAGGGAGCAAGCGTAAATTCCTGGCTAGTGTCGCCCTGTCCATACTTAGGTACGGCGGGCAGGCATTGAGTACCAAGAGCTACGTAAGTAAGCTTATGTGCCTAAGAATGGTTAGTGCATACCGAACGGTATCACGCGACGCGGTCTGCGTCCTAGCGGGAATGATGCCAATAGGCATGGTCATAAAAGAGGACGTAGAGTGCTTCGAACAACGTGGAACAAGAGGTATTCGGAAGACCACTAGAGCCGCATCAATGGTTGGGTGGCAAAGGGAATGGAACAACTCCACCAAAGGTCGTCGGGAGGGTCTAATCCCGGAATTAACCGGGTGGGTCGGTAGGCGACACGGTGAAATGAACTTCCACTTAACGCAGATATTGTCTGGCCACGGCTGTTTTAGACAATACCTGCACAAATATGGGAATGCACAGTCCTCCGCATGCAGTGAGTGCGCGGGAGTCGAGGAAACTGTAGAACATGTGTTCTTCGCATGCCCTCGCTTCGACGGTGCAAGATCTGGCATGATTGCCGTAAGCGATCACGACACGACTCTGGATAATTTGGTCCAGAGGATGTGCCAGGACCGGGACGTCTGGGACGCGGTATGCGTAGCCTCCCAGATTGTCCTCGATTTCCAATAAAAATGGCGAAACGAACAAAGGCAGGTCGCAGGGACCACATAACTACTAAAACCCTAAGAAGTGCATTTGAACCCACTAGTAGTAGCATATTAAATTTTAATTCGACACCTGTTCTTATTTTCATACAATAGGTATAGATTGTGCATAATTTTAATTATATTACTGCTATTCAAAGAATCGTCTATTAATTTTACAGTTTTATTATAACTGAGTTTTATTATGGGTCTGCAATTTCTGGAAAGCATCACCACACAGATTCTACATTTGGTTTGGCTGATTTTGGCAGAGGAGCGAATATGTTTGTATACTTGTAGAACAAAAAAAAAGAAACAAAAAAGAGCCTCTTTAAGAAAAACAAAGTCACGAAGCTGGAGGAACCCTCATTCATCCGGAGGCAGCATGGCTATCAAGAGCATACAAAACCAGGACGAGATCGATAAGGATTTGAATAAGAAGGAAAGTAAAAAGAAAAGGCAAGAAACAACGAAGATTGGTAAGAACGTTACAGTTTTACTTATTATAACCATAACTACTATTACATACCATAACATTATTACCATAACTAAATGTGCGCCTGAATAAAAAAAAACTGAATTTTGATTCTGGAAGTGTGATTGCATCTCATATATCCATTTGATATATGGGTGTATTCATGCGGGGCTTATTGCACATGATAGCGACCTCAGAATGTACGTGTAGTAACAGGCATTCTCGAAATGGGTCGTTGGAACTGCAATAGAGCTATCACCTTTTATCTCCAGGGCTGAAAGTGTTTGCACCTGTAGATAGCATAAGGGAAGGGTCCATTAATTATGTCACGCAGTGAGGGGGGGGGGGTTGAGAAAACGTGACGATCCATACAAAAAAATTTGGAGGTCCATACAAAAAACGTGACAAGGGGGGGGGGGGGTGGAGGCGGTTAAAAAGTCATTTTTTTGCGTGACGTAATTAATGGACGTTCCCTAATGTTAAAAATAGGTGCAGACAAATTTCTTCCATAAAAGCACTGCCGGTCAGTGGGAGGTGAATTGTACCCACGCACACACCCATACAAGTAGTTAGACATAGTGGGTGCTTAACAAGCACAATAGCCCTATCCCCGAAGTAACACCGAAAGGTGGTTCCGGGAAGGGTCCAGGGCTTAAGGCACGGATTGGTTTTTTGTGGGTCGAGGAGTTGGCACCCTCATCCACACTGTTGAAATGCAATTTTCACTTACAGTAGGGCATATAGGTAGATCTCCATGTCATTTTCATTTATTACAGAATCCATCTCCATGCTCACGAGCGACCCGAGTGTAACTATAGACACTCTAGTAATAGACCGGACAACGTGCCGCCATGTTGTATCCAAAACGAACATTTTCTCGCATTTCCCATACGATTTGACAGTTGTTTTGGATACATCAACTGTGCCAGACTCACGTTGTCCGGTCTATTACCATAGACTAACTCTAATGACGCAGTACGTCCCGTACAATAACGATTTTTACTTAGCTCAGTCAGTACTAGGGACATCGTCCCAAGCTCGGTCCCAAGCTCACGATCACGCCTTATAATGAACTCACATTAACACACTCCAAATACTCTGTCAAAATAACACAGCTAGTCAAAACAAAGGCGTAAATATGTATGACAAGGTGCTGGCTTCAAAGTGTAATTCGGATCAAGGAGTTCGTACAACAGTGAACCAATTTCAAATCGCTAGTTACATATTGATTGTTGCTATTACTAGAGTGTCTATAAGTGTAACGCAGTACGCCGGTAAATAACTATACATGTACTAGATATACAAACAGAAATCAGTAGTGATGACTCTCATCGCTAATGGAGATGGTAGGTTATTGGTAGTAGGGTAGCTGTAAGACACCAATGTTAACTGCATTTAACCACGATGATTTATTTTATACTGTAATAAAGTAGAGTTATGGTTAACTTGCTTTTATTGTTTTTTGTTTGATTCAGTGGGTTCCGAGAGGACAAAGGAGAAGGGAGAATTCCTTTCCTTGTATCCTTTAGAACCACACTTATGAAAGAAGGAGTTCCCCAACCCTTCCAATTGACCATAAACTGAACCTGCCCTCAGGTGGAAGTTTTTCCACTGAGTCTAAAGGATATTTAGCCCTCAGGTGGTGACTAATCCCACTGCGTCTAAATTCAACAAGTTATGGGCCCAGACCACGATTCGCTGAGAAATCATAAATCACACTTAATTATTTCTTACAGGAACAGTAGTTATTAACATGGAAGGAAAACTAAAGCGAGTTGTTGTACCCATCTTCAAAGGGGATGAGAAATCCTTCCCGTTTTGGAGAAAACGTATGGATCAACATTTAAAACATGAAGGACTTCTGCACACGCTCCTCTGGAGGAGGACTTTGTGCAGCCGGCAGCAAACGAGACCGCCGTTCAAGCAGCGAATCGTAAAACCAAAATAGAAAAACGTATTAAAGAAGACGACGCTGCCGTCAATGAATTCTGGATGGCACTTGATGACGATGCCATGGGGCAAGTGTTTCAATTCCAGTTTGCGAAAGATATAATGGATCGTCTCGTTGAGCTTTTCCAAAGCTCAGGCACGACTGCTATGTTGGGTATTCGTGCCCGATTATATACTCTGCGCACTGAAAATTTTTCATCGCTAAGACCATCCCCACCGGTGCGTTCCTATCTGGGTAATATTTTGATGACAGAGAGCGTTCCTATTTTGATTTAGCCACCCATTTTTGCACCGGTCGTTCATAAAAAGGTATCAGAATGGGGCTTATTATGGTTGTCACCTTCAATATCACTTTCACTCCACTAACATACACATCACCTCACTTTGTTTATGCTATTACTGATATCACCGTGATCATAAAGTGAACTCCGTGAGGTGTAAGTTATAGTGAAGTGAAAATCGTAGTAGCCCTCAGAAAATCTACGGTTTGCGTAACTTTTTTCTGTATCGTGATGGTGCCGTGGCAACGATAATAACACCGAGTTCGTTCGAATCGTCACCTCGGATAAACTCTTACATATTTTTTTTAACTTGGGTGACATTCGTAATAAGGTTTTTTGTTTTGCACCGTTAAGTGAAAACCATAATAAGCCCCAATGAGACTCAAGTTTATTCTCGCACCGGTATCGTTTCGTTTAATATTTCGTGCAGTGTATAGTTTATATACTCTTCCGTACAGGTTTTCAACGTTCTGGTTTGTCCCAAAGATTGGATCTTGGGAAACATCCATCTAAGCCCTGAAAAGCACTTCGTTGTCTTGTTGCGTCCAATTGATGCACTCATTTTTTCACAAAATATCACAATAAACGTGAAATTAGCAATAAACACTTTAAAAACAAATCGGAAAGACTCAAATTGAAATGAAAGTCTTCCAGATGAAGACGTTGTTTTAACGTTTCAACTTGTTTTGCTTATTTTTCATCAAATAGCAACGCTCGGCTCGGTTGGGTCGGGTTGTCAAATTTACGAACCGACTGCTCACCGAGCGAGCAAATTGTCATTTCCCAACTCGGTTACCAACCACCGGTGCGGTGTCGAGTTGTCAAACAGGGTAACGATTTACCGATATTACCGTATTGGTGCGGTTGGTCTAAAGGAACTTTTCTCAGTTCATCAAGAACTGATTCGACAATTAGACAGTATGGAAGAGGCTGTTCCTCACAAAGAAGTGGTGGAAACATTACTCGTACCCATTCCCGATCAATTTAAATACGTTCTGGGAGCGCTGTCCGTCATTCGTAAAGAGGACCTGTACCGAATGACAAAAGAACAGCTTCATCGTATTTTCTTGGATGCCGAAGAATCCGCCAAATTATCGAACCGAGGAGGAAATCATCACGTTGCGATGATGAGCGAAAATGTGAAGCCCCAGAAGAAGCAAAAGCAGAAAACCACAGTGTGTTTCGAATGCAAGAAAGTCGGACATAAGAAACGAAACTGTTTTGCTCTTCGCCGGCGGCTGGAGATGGGAGACGAATGGGTGGCATTAAACTTAGCAACGGTGGAGAAAGCGACGGAAACAACCGTGGGTCGGTTCTGCTCAGCAACGAAGCGAGAGGACAAGGAAACATTGAAAAGGATGCGGTGGCATTGCTCGCGAGGCAGGAGGGAGCCTTCATGGTACGATTCCCTATGCTTGCGCAAGACGCAAATGCTGATTCAGCCGATACTGTCTGTGATCGACGTGTGCGAGAAATGGACCTCTACAAAATGCCGATTCCGTTCCCAATTATACTGGACTCAGGCGCCACTCGTCATATGGCACATGATATCGAACTGTTCAACAGGTTGTGGGAAGCTCCAGAGTTAAGAGTTAGCACAGCAAAGGACGATGCTGTTTTGAAATGTTGTAAAATGGGTAATATGACATTGAGAAACAATAAACGTCAGAGATTGGAAATTTATGACGTGCTCTTTATTCCCGAATTAAATGCAAACCTCCTTTCTGTGGCTTTAATTGAGGAAACGGGTAAGTCCGTGTTGTTTCGCAATGGTGGAGTCGAAATCAGAGATAGTGATGGTATTTTGCTGGTTACTGGGAAGAGAGTCAACGGGTTGTATTACCTGGACATTTATCTGGATAGCGAGAGCGTGTGCTCGGGTAAAGTTATGGAGAACCACAATTTATGGCACAGGCGTTTGGGACACTTAAATGAGTCCTGTTTATCTAGAATGGTTAAACTGGGTATGGTTGAGAGGTTGAATATAGAACCATCAACTAAAACGGTGATCCAATAGTATGCGAACCATGCATTATTGGAAAACAAACCCGAAGACCATTCGACAAGTCATTCAAGGTCAGGTCCAATAGACCACTGGAATTGGTGCACTCTGATGTGTGCGGTCGCATGGCCGAGAGTACCTATGATGGGCATGAGTATTTTGTGACATTCATAGATGATTTCACACATTTTGTGGTCGTGTACTTAATGAAGTACAAAAGTGAGGTGCTTGAGAAATTTATGCATTTTGAAGCAATAGCTACCGCTTATTTTTCTGTGAACATATCAAGGTTACGGTCAGATAATGGAGGAGAATATTTCGGTAGGGAGTTCAAGACCTTTTGCGATAGAAAAGGAATCCAAATGTTGCGGACTATACCCTATACTCCCCAACAGAATAGGGTGAGTGAGAGGATGAATCGGACATTGATGGATAAAGTACGGAGGATGATACATGAAGGAAATATTCCTATGTATCTGTGGGGTGAAGCATTATACACTTCGGCTTTTCTCACTAATCGTAGTGCGTCGAATGCTTTAGCCAATTCGAGGACTCCATATGAAATGTGGTTTGGGAACAAACCGGATGTGAGTTACATAAGAGTGTTTGGATGCGCTGCCTACGCACACATCAGTAAACATCTTCGCTCGAAATTGGACGGCAAAAGCAAATCACTGACTATGGTAGGGTATGCACCGATGGGTTATCGGTTGTGGGACAGCGATAAAAAGGGAATTGTTGTATCAAGGGACGTAATGTTTGACGAATCGGTTTTTTTTCCTTTTAGTTCTTCCCACCTAAAGGCCAACAAGGAAGAAACTTTCCGACAGGATTTCCGGGTTGCGGATATTCCTGTGGCTGAGGTCTCTGATTCCATTGATCCTGTGGATATCCCAGAGAATGTCGATAATAGTGACGATGAATTTGTAGAGGCGGAGGATGATGGAAATGAGAATAATCCTGGGCATGATGACGTTGAACCAGTGTCTCAACGCCATAGTCAGAGGACTACTCATCGCCCAAATTGGCTCCGAGACTACGAGACTAGTTTTGTACTATTACACTATTCAGGGGAAGTCCCACAAACGATCGATGAATTAAAGAAACTGAGTGATTGGGATCAGTGGAAGCTTGCAATGGAAGAAGAATTGAGGGCTTTAGATGAGAATAAGACTTGGACAGCGGTGAAAGAAATACCAAAAGGAAAGAAACCAATAAACTCCATGTGGACGTTTTCTATGAAGTTTGAAGATAGTACCCCTCGCTACAAAGCTCGCTTGGTAGCTAAAGGTTGTTCGAAGCGTCCAGGATTGGATTATGGCGAAACCTTTGCACCAGTTGCAAAAATGACGACGATAAGAACATTCTTGTCAATTGCTGTTCAACACAATTTGTTCATCTATCAGATGGACGTTAAGACGGCATTCCTTAATGGAAGCCTGGAAGAAGAAATTTATATGAGACTTCCTGCTAATGTGAACGGTAGCTCGACCTTTTGCCGTTTAAACAAAAGTTTATATGGGCTCAAACAGGCCGGACGAAGTTGGAACCTAAAATTTAACCATATAGTAAAAAGCTTAGGATTCAAGAACACCGAATCAGACACATGTCTGTATATGCACAAGGATAAATACTTGTATATAATACTATTTGTTGATGATATCCTGATCTTTGGTAGGGACATGCGAGATTTAGAATTTTTCAAACACTTTCGAATGAAGGATTTAGGTGAAGTGAGCAATTTCCTTGGCCTAGATATCCAGCGAAACGGAAAGGGTTTGACCATTTCTCAAAAATCTTATGTTGAAAATCTACTGATAAGATTTGGAATGCAGGATTGCAAGCCTGTTAGTACTCCCATAGATCAGATTGCTAAGTGGGCAATAGCTGAGAGTCCATTAACTAAAGAACCATATAAGACACTTTTAGGTTGCCTACAATATTTAGCATTAATGTCTCGACCAGATTTATGTTATGCAGTCAATGTGTTTGCTAAATTTCAGAGTTCCCCTCAGGATACCCACTGGACGGGACTGAAACGTATTCTTAGGTATCTTCAAGGTACTAAGAACCTCCGACTGGCTTACGAGAGACAGGATGACGAAGTACCACTAGAAGGATACGCCGACGCAGATTTCGCAAACGATGAGATCGATCGACATTCCATTTCCGGTTCGATATTCACCGTATATGGGAATACGGTATCTTGGTCCACGAAGAAGCAGACATCGGTGAGCTTGTCTTCAACCGAAGCCGAGTTCGTATCTCTTTGTGGAGCAGCAAAAAAGGGCGTGTGGGTATCCAATCTATTGCGTGAGGTTGGAATCAATTCGATACCATTCACAATAAATGAGGATAACATACCCTGTATTAAAATAGTCGAAGAACCACGAAGTCATCAGAGAACAAAACACATTGATATAAAGTACATGTTCATTCGAGAGCTAATCCGCGATAAGAAGATTGTTTTTAAAATATGTGAACTGTAATGAGCAGAAAGCAGATATCTTTATAAAACGCCTATCCCGAATTAAGTTCGAAGAATTTGTAGACTTACTAAATCTGAAAATTGAGGGGAAGTGTTGAAATGCAATTTTCACTTACAGTAGGGCATATAGGTAGATCTCCATGTCATTTTCATTTATTACAGAATCCATCTCCATGCTCACGAGCGACCCGAGTGTAATAACTATAACCCGGTAAATAACTATACATGTACTGATATACAAACAGAAATCAGTAGTGATGATTCTCATCGCTAATGGAGATGGTAGGTTATTGGTAGTAGCGTAGCTGTAAGACACCAATGTTAACTAGGTAGGTTATCAAATTTTATAATTAAAACCAACCAATCCCAATAAGGGATATTATGTAAATTAGAATAACCAAATAACGCATCACACCACAAATAAGAATAACACAAGAAGAACAAAGATGAAGAGCCCCTCTGGCTAAGCAATTACCCTGTTTAAAAATTAAATGTAAACATTGAATCAAAGAAAAATAAAAACACATTTTACTACTACACCAATGTTAACTATAGACACTCTAGTAATAGACCGGACAACGTGCCGCCATGTTGTATCCAAAACGAACATTTTCTCGCATTTCCCATACGATTTGACAGTTGTTTTGGATACATCAACTGTGCCAGACTCACGTTGTCCGGTCTATTACTAGAGTGTCTATAATGTTAACTGCATTTAACCACGATGATTTATTTTATACTGTAATAAAGTAGAGTTAAGGTTAACTTGCTTTTATTGTGTTGAAGGAGATGTTCGCTCATCACCATGAGGCACCAAGAGTGAACAACAATGTTTTTGGCTAGAATTGAAAGATATGAAGAGAAAGTTTTTGATAGTTCCGCTAGTGTGCGGCAGGCTCGGAAACATAGCAGATGCTTTTATTGTTTTTTTGTTTGATTCAGTGAGTTCCGAGAGGACAAAGGAGAAGGGAGAATTTCTTTCCTTGTATCCTTCAGAACCACACTTATGAAAGAAAGATTTCCCCAGCACTTTCAATTGACCATAAACTGAACCTGCCCTCAGGTGGAAGTTTTTCCACTGAGTCTAAAGGATATTTAGCCCTCAGGTTGTGACTAATCCCATTGAGTCTAAATTCAACACACACACCCTGTGTTCTTCAGGTGTCTGGTTGCAGATTTTCCATCCCGTCTAAAAAAAAACCCGTTGGCCCGACAACAACGGGAAACCTTTAAATCTTCGTAAGTTTCAATATGTACTTTTATTAGTGTGTTGGTGTTGCTTAGTACGATTGTCTAGTTTTGGCTTTAAATTGTTCTAGGTTAGTAGGGATTTGCTTTTTTTTTAATTTAAATTGTATAACAGTGAAGTGGGGTGGTGTTGCATGTCAGTTGGCGCCATTTGTAAAAAGAGTTTCGGGATAAAAGGCTGGAAAATGAAGGAAGGATTCTTTATATTCGAATGGGACTTGGAGGATAGAAGGGTAGCTGAGATAAAGGACATGAAATCCACCATTTCTCAAATTGGTTTTGGCGTCCGTGAGCAAAAGTTGTTTGTAAAGGAGTCCGTAAATTAATAGTGATTACCATCGAGTGAGTAAACTTGAAATCATCAATTCAGGACCTTTTTGTGTAACCATTGTGTTGAACACCGACAAGCTCGTAATTCTTCCTAATGACCCCTTTGGCCGGTTATCCTAACGGCTACAGATACCCACTTCCTGTGGCCAAACAATTGACATTGCCAACCCTAAACGTCAAGGAGACCCCCCTCTCGGTATTGTCACTCTGGCCTTGCCTGGACACTACCGATGTAAGCCAATGAGGGAAGATGCTTGGCAGGAATTTTTGTATTGGAGTAAAGCCAGTGAAAGTACTTAGAGAACGTTCATTAATTACGTCACGCAAAAAATGACTTTTTTTAACCCCCCCTCCCCCCCTTGTCACGTTTTTTGTATGGGCCTTCAAATTGTTTTGTATGGATCGTCACGTTTTCCTAAACCCCCCCTCCCCCCTGACTGCGTGACATAATTAATGAACCTTCCCTTATTTATTTTGCTGCACAACCCGATCAAGCAAGTCAACGATCCTGCGGCGACCCCTCGCTGACATCATGGAAGCTGTTCCTGATCATCACTCGCAACAATATCAATAGTCTGGTATATTCAATAAACCACCCACTTTTCACCAACATTCAGAATATCAGAATTACTGAACAGCCAACCCACAAGCAATAGTTTCTTTCAATAAATAACTTCCAATGCGAACAGCCTTAATTTTCTTCCCTAACTTAATCAGGTGACAGTATTCCGCACGTTCGAGCGCGAAGCCCCTCCAGATTGCCCAGTAGTAAGCCGATCTTGAGACACAGTTCGAGAGGTATCTTACTACTGAATTATTACCGGGATACAGACAGTAGAGTTACAGTAGCCATCTCTGGGCCACTTCTGATGTTTGTGAATGATCCCTGCAATAAATTGAAGTCATTCAAAATAATGTACGAAGATGATCTAAACAATTTTTGGGTCATAACATCCCTGGTGAATTGCTGGAAATGGAATGGAGCTGAACGTTAAAAAAAGCAATGTAATTTCGTTCACTCGAATCGCACTCCAACATTCTTCGAATAATCAATGCGTACTGCCACGGTAGCATGAGTCACGCCAATCAAGGACTTAGGAATTATGCTTGATTCAAAGTTCCGTTTTGCTGAACACATCTCATCAGCTAAAGCGAAAGCCTTCGTAGTATTAGTGCAAAAAAGCTTCATTAGATATGCACTCCAAAGGCTTCCTTGGCAAAATCGATTCCTACTGCCGCCTTATGATCATCGCTGCGCACTCATCAATCAACCAACTATGCGAAGCCGGCGAATAAATCTACAACAACTTTTCGTGTTTGACCTGCTTGGAAATAGCATTGAAATAACTCTTTGCATAGCCAAAGTTCAACGCCCCTTTTAAGATCTATTCGGAGAACGCATTTTTTCCGCGCTCTGCTCGTACACAGTACAGACAGAATAACCCTCTTGATTGTGCATTGTTCAATGATTCCGTTCTTCAAGCTCCAACACCGTTTGTCAAAAGCTGCAGAAATCATTCCCCTCTGCTACTGACACTGGAATTGAATCCTAAGTACAGCTTCCATGACAACATCGAAATAGTTTATTATGACGTCACCCATGCCGATTTCGAGGAAATGAATAACCTTTTCGCCAGCGTGAATTGGAACACGAGCCTTGCAAACGGTGATGCGAATTTTGCTGCTTCGCCTATGTGTAGTATTTTGCTGTATGCCTTTTGATCAAGTCGTGCCTAAGAAACTCAATCGTAAGCCTCCCAAACGTGCTTGGTTAAATTCCGACCTCTAACATTTAAAACGAGTTAAAAGGGCTGCTCTGAGGAAACACAACAAATATCACACCGATTCTACGAAGACTACGCACACGCCAACGACGATTACAAACACCTCAATAACAGCTTGTACAACTCTCATCAGTCACAATTGCAAAGTCGTCTCAAACCGAAACCTAAGAGCTTTTGGCGGTTCGTGAATGAACAACGGAAGTAAACCGGCTTACCCTTCTCTATGACTGACGGCACTCATGAGGCTGACTCTGTCGCGGATATCGCCAACTTGTTCCGTACGTGTTCCGCAAGGCAGCCACTTTGGCCCATTCCTTTTCCTGTTATATATGAACGACGTGAACTTGGTCCTCCGATGCCTGAAATTATCCAACGCGGACGACTTAAAGCTGTACTACGTGATAAAATGTCCAGAAGACGCCAACTTTCTTCAGCAGGAACTACAATTGTTCAACAAGTTTTGTTGTTGGTGAAGCACTGGCCAGAGCGCTGCACTGGGTAATTACCAAGATTTGGGAGGAATGTTTACCGGAGGATTGGATGGAGGGAATAGTGTGTCCTATCTATAAAAAGGGCGACAAGCTGGATTGCTGCAATTATCGTGCGATCACGCTACTGAGCGCTGCCTACAAGTTGCTCTCCCAAATGTTATGCCGCCGCCTGTCACCAATTGCGAAGGAGTTCATGGGGCAATACGAAGCGGGATTCATGGGTGCCCGTGCTACTACGGACCAGATTTTCGCGATTTTGCAAGTGCTGCAGAAATGTCGCGAATACAACGTGCCCACACACCATCTTCTCATCGATTTCAAATCAGCGTATGATACATTCGATCGAGACCAGCTATGGCAAATCATGCACGAATATGGATTTCCGAAAAATCTGACGCGGTTGATCCAAGCAACGATGGATCGGATGATGTGTGTCGTCCGAATATCAGGGACGCTCTCGAGTCCCTTCGAATCTCGGTGAGGGTTACTGCAAGGTGATGGATTGTCGTGTTTGTTGTTTAACATTGCACTGGAGGGTGTGATTCGAAAAGCTGCGATAGACACGAGTGACACGATCTTCAGGAAGTCTGTCAAACTATTTGGCTACGCCGACGACGTTGATATCGTAGCACGTAACTGTGAGCTAACTATATATTAGCTATGTTTTGGAATATATTATTTATTGAATTCCCTCCACCAAGCTGAATGCTCGAACATTTCTCCTAACACTGCTCATAAGATCTTGGGCGAGGCTTTGCCCATCTTCCTTACACAATTTCTCCCAGTTTTTCTTCAAAGATTCATCGGTTTTGAATATTTTTCCGCTTTTCTTCAACTTCTTCTTCATTATCGCCCAAAACTTTTCGATCGGACGAAGTTCTGGTGTATTTGGCGGGGTCGCCTCCTTCGGGACCACGTTCCGAAACTTTTCCGGAACCTCCATGCGGGACGTACCGACAAAAAACTCGAGGCCGGGGATTTGTTTGGTGTCCGCCTGGCTACTCACGGTACAGCTTCCGCGTACGCAATTAGGCCACCGTGTTTTGCTTGTCAGTCCGGTTTGGCGCCTTCCTGACCTTAAGAACACGTAGCCCAGCCCGCTTCATGGTCTGCTGGACGAACCAATTCGACGAATTGACCTTTTTTGCCACGTCTCGGGTGGAAAGTTTCGGGTTATTCTTAAAGTACTGCCTTATCTTCCGCGCTTTATCTGGGTATTCCGTTTTCAGTTTTCGGCCGCTTCCAGCGCGCCGCTCGATGGTCTTCGTCTCCTAGAACATCTTCACAACGCGGGACACGGTGGAATGGTGGATTCCAAGCCTTTTGCCGATCCATCTGTGCGACTGACCAGGATTATTGATCATCTGCAGCTAAAAATAAACGAGAACAAAACGAAAGTTATGCTGTTTCAAAGAAATTTTAAAAAACACTGCACAGTAAAAGAGGAAACACTGATCTGGAAACCGTGAATATATATATATATATACATACCTAGAGTAACTCTAGGTAGAACATTAGGATACGGAGCTCATATGCTTCTCTAATGAGCACCTCTAAAAGAAGCACCACAGATAGGATCAACATGCTCAAGGTGATAAACAGTTTTAGAAACGAGGGTCACCTCAAGCGTCACGGTGTTGACTCAAAAATGACGGCTTCCCTCGTTGGAACATTATCCGCCAAATCCGTGCTGTGTGTTGCGTTCGCTCCGTGCTGCCAGTCACTGAAACGCGTTCTGCGATTTGGCTCAAATTTGAACCAGAGGCTCAAAGTTGAGTGGGAAACAAGTGGCTCTGTGATGAGGGAGGTAATTGTTTACTTGGACACCCTAATGTTAATGCAGACACCTTGAACGATGCGCAGGTAAGCGATGACAAAGATCGTGAACATTTAATTTAAAATCCAAGATTGGAAACTCGTTCCATAAGTGGAAAGATGATGATGGCCCGCCACACGCCCCTACAAGGATTTGAGCTGGAGGATTTATATTTAGGATAATTTATTATTGAACAATAGTTTAATCAGATTTGCAAACCTAAACAAAAACGACTTCATTTACCGAAAGAATCCTCTGGATCACTTCCCATCATCATACAGCAAAATAATAAATTCCAATCTACTGTTGATTTCAACATCAAATTTTCGGGAACTAAGTCCTATGATCAAAGATATCTACGTAATAAGATTCCAGCAACGCAAGTTCAAAATCAATTAGCATCAACCGCATTTCCAAGGTACTTCTGGCATTCAACCGGGCAACTCACTACTGGTCGATAGAATTAACATAACAACAACATAATTCAACAGAAGGGCAGTGCACAATACTCTCGAAGTACTTTCTCAATAAATAATACCATTGAAGCTTATACTAAATCTCAATTTATCTTAACTAGAATTTTAGAATATTATGAAATTCAACTTATATAATTTATCATTCTTATAAATATGGATAATGTAAAATTATAGATGCATCCGCTTTATTCTAAGTGCGCGTGCGGAGGAATGACTCGCTCTAACAAATGGTGAAAATTGTCAACTCGTATGTGAGAGCTAGTCGTCTCAGCTCCACGCCACGCAGAATAACCCTGCCTAACTTCGAAGATACAAAGATTCCAATCAGATGTTTTTTTTTTCACTTAAATTGGAGATGTATAGATCTTCGTAACTGTGCTAAATTATGCAATGTACAAAATTATTGCATTTACAATTTCAAGAGGATTACCAAATTCAATATACTCTACTACTCTTAACGTACATATATGTATAACAGAAAAAATAAATGTAAAATCAATCAAAGGCCTCGATGTGATTTTTGCTAGCGTTTGGCTTTTTCAAGGAAATAATTGCACTTGTCGAATACTCTGGTTCACTCCTGCTTTACTTATTTCTCAGAACATTAGTGATCACCTCGTCAATGGTGTGATTGTTGAGCAGCGTTTTGATGCTGTCATCCTCCATTGTGAGGGCAAAGAGAATCTTGGTATTTTCCCGCATGCGAGTGCTACAATCGCCGGCCTCAGTATCCGCCGACGGTTTGTGGCCGCAACGTTGGATTACAGCACTCAGGACAGCCTCTACGGGAGCTGTCGGCCAACCGAACTCAGTCAGAACTTCTTCGTCAATCAGTACACACAAAAGCTCTGATACTTTTTTCTTCAGTGCATCATCGCTTAAAAAGATTGGTATGGATTCTTCCTGTTCGACCTTGATCCTGCTCAGTGGCACTGCCGGGACACTTTCAGCATCTGCGGCTCGCTTACGCTTCTTACGTTCTTTTGCTGCTTTCTCGACCGGCTCAGACGCAACAGGGCTGACAAGTTCTTCGGCAAGTGGAACTATAAGTGCATTATCTTCGTTCACAGGCATATCTTTAGCTTTCATCGAACCGCTTCGTTTCTGTTTCTTGACTTTCTTTATCTCAACCGGTACGGGTACGGGTTCCGGTTCTGGTACAGGTACAACCTCGGGAATGGGTTCCAGTTTTGGCGGTGCTATTTCCACAACATTCAAAATCTTTATCTCTTTTTCTTTTTTAACCCCCTTGGGTTTTCGATTGATCTTCACCAACTGGATATCTTCAAGCGGAGTTATTTGATAAACCTCTCCGTCAATTTCCAGCATCTGTTCGTCCTGTTCCGGTTGTTGTTCTTCTTCTTCTTCGATGACTTCTTCAATTTCTAACAGAACCCCTTCTTTCGATGGAGCTGAATTATTGTCCTCAGGCATTACCAACATTTCTTCAGGACAATCACTAAAAACAAAAAAACGAATGATAAACCTGAGAGAAAAGTTTGTTCTGGCCACCAAGTACTTACCGATGACGGGATCTCATATGTCTTCGTAAACAATCTCGTCGAATGAACTTATGTTTGCAAACGGGGCATATGCATTCGTCCCCAACCACATGGGTTCGCTGATGCAACTTAAGTGCCGTTCTGGATACGAAAGGCTTTCCACACTGCGGACATGCGAAATCTAAACAAAGGCATCGATTATTGATCGTTTTTAAAAAATTCAATAGATCGGTTTACTTTTAGTATCCTTGTGCGTGTCCAGATGACGGCTGAGATCCTCCCTGCGGGTGAACGTTTTCGAGCAAACTTCGCATTCCAACGGAGCTTCCTTCCGATGGACATAACGGATGTGTTCCTCCAAACGTACCTTCCGGTTGAATGAGACCTTACATTCATCGCATTCGAACCCATTCTCGCCAGTATGATGGAACATGTGCGAACGAAGCTGCGTTGCCTGGATGAATCGTTTACCGCAGATCGTGCACTCGTGCGGTTTTTCACCTACGATGGGAGAAGTTAGCATGGATTAAACGTTTCAGATTAACCAGTAAAAAACTCATAAGGGCACACTAACGTTTGGATTCAAAATAATGGACAAAAATTGCCGATTTTTCATGGGTTTACCTTCACCCGCACTGACGAAACTACCCATGCAGCATCAATCTTAGTAACCCATGAGTCAGTAGACAAAATTTGACAGCTCTATCAGTCGAGCTCTAACCGTGATGGCAAAAACAGTGAAGCATTTCCGTTCAGAAGTGTGCGCGTTCAAAGAACGGCACCCCGCCGCGTCTAAAAAGGCCGTCTTGCGGTTTTTTGTAGACGCCGAATACGCCCGTTCCGGCATCTACAACATCTTGGCCCTATTAGACAACAATCAGAGCATCGAAAGAAAGCTCGGTTCCGGACGGCCGACGACCCTGAGCGACAAGAAGCTCCAAAGGATGCTGAAGAGAAAGACCGAGGAAAAAGTGGGTACATCGTTGCGTGCGCTTGGGCGGGAGGTCGGTTCAAGGAAGCGGAAGTCGTGTCCACTGGTTTCGGAGCTGCAGGCAATGACGCAGCGGCATCGGCTGATCTTATTCAACTCGATTTTCCGGGCGAATCGCGACATGGCGGTGGTGATGGACGACGAGACCTATCTTACCCTGGATGGCAACGACTGGCCCACGAAGGAAGTATATCCATTTTTTTTAACGCAAATGTTGTGAGGATAAATTGAGTGGATTTAAATTTTTCGTACACTGTGTCAGTGTGGTCAGGGTCGACCTTTGAGAAAAAGCCGACTTCTAATCCCACTAAACCCGGTTCCTTGTTGCAATTATTACTTCGTGGAGGGTCTTGGCCGTTTGGCTACAATAGAGCCATTTAGCTCCTACTCCTTGCCACAGCCATTTTGCTCTTACCTAACTTGGTTCAGCCATTCAGCTCCCATCCTAAACGTTATCGAGATGAGTCGTCCCTAACGGCGGATCTACCCTACTCCAACGAAGGATTACCCGCCGGTGGATCCCGAAAGCGAACGATGGTGAGCCATTTAGAGTTCTCCACGGCTGCGGCTCTACCATTTTATGACGAAGAGTTCCCCGACGTTGAAACTTCACCGGAGAACGACAACCCGATACTCTACTCAACCACTCGCTTCTTGATTTTCCCGCCATTTTCGCTTTTAAACCGACATGATTTGCGTAATGGCTCCGTTGATCGCATTTTGAGCACTTTCGTCACGACAATTCTATAGACGACGTTCACTAGGCTGGTATCTGACCCAGGGCAGTCAAAGACAACGTGTTTCGGTGTCTCTTGGACGTCTGCGCAAAAGGGTGACGCTACTTGTCCAAATCTAAGCAAGTATTGCCTGAAGCAACCAAGTTTACCTCTCCGTGCTACCTCTTTATCCAGATCGACAAATCCGGTATGAAGAGGTGCGTCTCGTTGCCATTTAGTCATCGACTGCGCTCTCAGCAGCTTTCGAACTCCTCTGATATTTCTCCGCTGATAATATTCACTGTCCCCCACGAGCGTGATGCCAATGGGAATCATTCCGGCAAAGACGCATACTCTTGGTTATTCTGCGTGGCGTGTGAGTCGACACGACTCGCTCTCACATACGAAGTGACAATTGTCGCCTCGTGTGAGGTGACTCTCCATTTGATTTCCACGGAGAGTCACCTCACAAGAGGCGACAATTGTCACCTCGTATGTGAGAGCGAGTCGTGTCGACTCACCCGCCACGCAGAACAAGGCTGACTGCCTCCGATGAAATAGTTCTGTACGTACTCACGACTCGCATGGCCATGAGCCTAAACGTACAGTTCAACTTCACCCGGTTTCGCTTGGTACTGCTAGGTCCGTAGCTATTCGGCATGATTCTGGCTACCGCATTGATGGCCTTCGCCGCCTTCCCACTGGCATAATAAACGTGGCTGTTGAAATTAAGCCATCACACCCAGATACTTCAGCACGCGCTTCAAAGCTATGGCAAGCCCTCCGATTTTTGCTCTCTGTGCCACTTTGCAGTTGCTGACCACCAGCAGCTCCGTTTTGTGCAGCTTCCAGTTTATAAATATGCCGATTGCTTCTGGCGCCAGCATTTCCACTTCTCCCAGTGTTTCGTCTTTCACCGATAGTACGATGTCATCCGCGAAGCCATCGATCACTACGGCTTTGGGCAGCTTCATCGTCAGTATCCCGTTTTACATCCCGTTCCAAAGTGTTGGGACAAGGATGGAGCTTGCGGAACTCCCGCCGTTATATTCGCCGATTTCCGCCCCTCCGAGGTCTCGTATATCAGCACCCGGTTCTGGATGGTACACAGGTTAAAAGAGACCCTCATTCTCTGCAGCGACTCGGTAATAGCCTCCCAGCTGGCGCTATTGAAGGCGTTCTTAACGACTATCGTTACAACAACGCAATATTGAATGGCATCCAGCGTAGACTTCCCTTTCCGAAAACCGAATTGCATACTCGATAGCCCGGGTTAGCTCCTCTCCAGAAGTTTCCCGAACGGATCCAACAAGCATATCGACATTTTGGCTACTCCACTTTCTCTGCTATTCAACTTATCACTCCAGCAATCAAAATTTCCAATGCAGTGGAAGTGCTCTACAGGTATACCTCGATAGTACGTACATCAACTTACTCACTTCAATTCAAAATTGCATAAAAACTACTCGTTGTATTTTAAATCTAATTCTACCAAAAGAAAGAGCAGAAGGTTGCTCTTTCTTTGGGTTACATTTGATTTCAGTTCAATTCGTAGTTCTTATGCAATTGTGATTTGAAGTGATAATTTTTATGTACGTACTGTCGAGGTATACCTGTACTATGTTTCCAGTTTTCAAGAAAGGAGACAAATGTGATTGAAGTAATTACCGTGGCATTACTTCACTCGGTATGGGATAAGTATTTGAGTCGCTGATCAACGACAAATTGTTTGCTGCCTGCAAGAATTACATCAGCCCCTATCAACACGGCTTTTATCCCAGCCGCGCTCTGTTGAAACGAATCTTGCCAGCTTTATGTCGTTTTGCATGGCGAACGTATGTAAAAAAAACTGTTTATACCGATCTCAAATCAGCCTTCGATAAAGTTAACCATGACTTACTGCTTGCAAAACTGAAGAAAATTGGTTGGTACATTGCTTTCTACACTTGGCTTCGATCTTACTTTGTGCAACGTCAAGTATCTGTCAGTATTGAAACAATTCTATGTCCTATTTTTCGATCCATTCCGGAGTTCCCCAAGGAAGCACCCTAGGACCATTGCTGTTCTCGCTTTTATAAACCTTGTTGCCAAATGGCGGTTTTCTGTTGTTGTGTGCAGATGACCTTAAAACTTATCTAGTTGTGCGAAGCCTAGCAGACTGCTATGAACTACAGAAACTTCTGGAAATATTTAATAATTGATGTGTGCGAATTATGATGGTTCTGAGCATTTTAAAATATTGCGTAATAAGTTTTCGTCGAACGAATAATGCTATCCAGTTTGATTGTACTATTGCTGGATCTTCACTTCAATGGGTTGATAATGTTAGAGACTTCGGAGTTGTATTGGACGAAAAGCTAACCTTTACTCGCCACTTCCCAGGTACCATTGATAAAGCCAATCGCCAGCTTGGGCTCATTTTCAAAATCTCCAATGAGTTTCGTGATCCGCTGTGTTTCAAAGCTCTCCACTGCTCGCTGGTACGCTCTATTCTTAAGTTTGTATCTGCTGTATTGAACCCCTACCAGGCTGTATGGAGTTCGCGGTTTGAAGCTGTCCAACGCAGATTCGTAAGATATGCTTTGCGCCACCTTCCATGGAGTGACCCGTTAAACTTGCCTGCTTACGCCGATCGTTGTCGCCTGCTATGGCTGGATACTCTGGCTAAACGAAGGAATGTCGCACACTCTGTATTCGTTGCCAAGCTGTTCCTGAGTTGCTGTCGAGAATCAGTCTATATTCTCATGCCCGAACCCTTCGACCGAGAGCGTTGCTTCACGAGGAATTACAAGCATCTGACCATGCTGCAAAAGTTACAATCTCGCCACCATCCATCGATTCAACGTATTATCCGAAAAATGTGATTCCAACATGTCCGCCTCCAGATTTCGTCATCGCTTGCTGAACCGTTTTTAACGTTTACTTTTATTAGATGGAGTATTTCATGAAGACCACAAAGTCGGATGAATCAAAGACAAATACAAATGTACGATGCCGGATCCCTCGGAGGCTTTCCTGCCTTCGGCAACAACACTAATTTCTGTATTTTCTACCTGTCCGAGAAATGGCCTTCCTCTAGATATTTTTGTAGCACATCCCTGAACATTTCCGGGAATGCCTAAATCGCTACTTTTAGATCCATGTTGGGAATCCCATCTGGTACGGGTGCTTTTTTACTTTAAGCCTTTACGCCACTCCCACGAGCTCTTCGTTCGAGCATGCCCTCAACATTACTTCTCTCTTCCTCGCCGTACGATGTACGCGACCACATCGTAGGATCGTGCGTAGGAAAATTTAATCCACGATAACCTACCAGTTTTGCTGGATACAGCCATTGATGGGCCTTTGATCTCAACGTCGCCATGACAATACCAGGGTTGTTACGAGAAGTCTGAAAATAAATCCGCGCCAAATCCGCGCGAGTTCAAAATCAAATCCGCGCCAAATCCGCGCGAGTTCAAAATCAAATCCACGCCTTCAAATCCAATCCACACACGAATGTTCTATAACTTATCAAGCATCAAATATATAGGATGGGGAACGGCTTCATCAGTAGGCGAACCTATTTCAAACAAGGGGTAAACAATAACATGCATCACTCATTTTTGGCAGTATGCTACAAATAATAAAAGTAGATTTTTGATTAATTTCCTTCAGAAAAACCCAGCGCTTGGAATAGAGTCTCGGTGGAGCTAAAACCGTTCCCCACAATAAGATTATCTGCGTTTTTGAGCCAATTAGACGCATTGTTCAAAACAGGAATGTAATTGAAAACTTCAGTGTGAAATAAAACCTGTAAAGAGGGAAACATAAGTCATGATGAGCTAAGTCAAATAAATTGACCGATAACCAACTTAATAAAAATGTCCAGACAAAAACAACCAATGACCCAAGATGTGATCCACGCTGGCCAAGTCCACCCAAGTGAGAAATCCTTAATTACAGAATGTTCTCCTCTGATCTTTGAAAAAGCTGCCAAGCCGTTCTAGAAAGTTCCAACTAACATTTCAAGAAGTTTCTTCCGAAACTTCTGGGTAGTTATTTCCTAAACTTGAGAGAAGTTCTTTCCTTAGCTTCTATGACGCATCGTCCTGAGCATTTTTTTTCAGATTTTTGAGAAATTACAGATGCCCTTCTTGGTTAGCTCCCGTCTAAACTTTCAGGAAGTTTTTTTCTGAACTTCTGGGAAGTTCAAAGTTGAATTTCTGGAAAGAACTCCAAAACCTCTGAAAAATTACAAACTTCAGAGAAGTCCTCTCCCCTCCACTTCTTCATGAAGCTCTGATAAGGACTCTCCTGATTCTTGGGGAAGTTCTGTCTTGTATTCTGGTGTAATGATCTTTTGATCATGTAATTCTGGTAAATATGATCTTGAGCTTCGGTAATGAAGTTTCTACCTGACCATAGGAGAATTTTTTTTTCGAGGAAGTCTCTAAGTTTCTCAAATATGATTTGTATTGTTGTGAACCTTGATTTTCGTTGTGACTTAATAGTAAAGGACCAATATTACCAACGCTTTGACAGCAATTTTACGCATTGGTTTGAACACGCGTGGGATTGAACACTACCATAAGTAGGGACTCCATGTTACCCTCGGAAAGGGCCTATACCATACTTATCTCCAGGCCCATTGTGTCTCCAAGTGGCCCACCGCTTACGTTTCTTCAAGAATTTCTACTTTAAATGATACCTACGATAGTTTAAAACATTTCAACAAAACTTCTTACCATATCTACTATACTGAGTTTAAATACTATACTGCGTACGTTTTAAATCCGAACTTCATAGAATATCTTTATTTGAAATTTAAAATCATTTCAAATGTCTGTAAAAGTCTGCAACATAAATAAAATGTCTGCTAAAAAAAGTCTGCAATGAAAAGTCTGCAAATTAACAGACATGTCTGTGAATATGGCATCCCTGACCCTGACACTGAAAATAAACACGCTCTCGAGGGGTACGCCACTTTGCGATTGCACGTTGGATCCCTGCAAATCCTTATCAAATTCACAATATCCCTTCCTCTATCGCCATTAATCGCCACAGTATTATGAATCGCGAAATTAATCGCAGCAATCGCGTCTCATCGTCACCAATTCCTACTCGAATCGCGAGCAGTGATATTGATGTCTGGCAGCCATGACATTTATATTCGAGCTGTTCTGTGCAGTGTCGAAATTTGTTTTGATTATATCGAGCAAATGAATCCAAGTAAGCAAGTTTTCCGATACAAAATCAGTAGTTTTGTTTACGATTGTTTCGGTGCTAGAAATGGCAGACCGAATAAATTCTTTAAAAAACAGTTAGTATCTTCGCTTGACTATTCAATTATGGTAAATTAGTTTGAAAAGTTTGAATCTGTTATAAGATTCGATGTTGATGTTACCATCAATCAAGGATTCATCCAAATGCAGCAAAAAATACGCATCTACAGAGTAGAAGCTTCCAGTGATTCTGACACCTTTGCTGCAACTGCTGCTACCAGGAGGATGGACAGGATACTCATCTAGAGTGAAAGCTAATCTCTTTCCGGATAAATATTTGAAACCGTGAACGTGAGCTATTTTCCAATAGTCTTTATCTTGCAGAACTACTTATTTGCCGCTACGTATCACACTTCGTACTTCATTTTCATTACTTACAGGAATTACATTGTTAGCTACTTTTTCGTGAAAGCGTTTGGTTCTATCTGCTTTGCATCGTTCAGGTTCACCTTTAAACATCCATAAAAAGGTTTTGATATTCAGGTGAATTATTTGTTCCTAAGTCTGAACGAATGCTTTTCGTTGGGATAGCGGGAATCCATCAAATCCAAAGTATCAGAAATATTTGAGAATATAAATTCAGCATCATAGACTTCATTTTATAATGTACCATTATCAGCACTACGGATTTCAACATTTTCATCTGGATTTTCTACAGAGCATTTGATCTGTTCGTCGTCTTCTACGAAGTCCTGATCTAAAGTGTTGGCGTCATGTTTTCCAACTTCTCTATTCGACCGTTGGTTCGATGCAGTCGGTCGCAGAATAATACTTTCGCCAAAATCCATATCGTTTCTGTCTATACCAAACTCTAATAATGTTTCGATCGCTTGAGCTCTGGATTCATCGTTTTTCTTGCGATGTCTGGAGAAAATTTTACTGATTTAATATTTGAAAGCGAGAAATGTCATTTTTATTTCTGGCAGTTCTGGTTGTCAAATTTTTCGAGCAGTTCCATTCTGTAAGCGATAATTTTTATTCTGATCGCATTGTCATCGCGCTCTCATCGCGATTGATCATGCTAATCGCATAAAATGCTTTCAGTAGAAAGAAACCGTCATCATCGTGAAAATTGTCATGCCAGGAAGCTTTATTTAACGCTCTTCGTGGGGTTGCACCCCCCTCGCACGCTCTGGTTTACTCATTTTGTTAATTCATTTAACTCATTCTGCACGGAAAAAAATCCGTGCCCGGATCCAGTGAACTGCAGTCATGAATTCGAGAACAAGCAAAACTACACCGTGAACTGAATCACGTAATCATGAACTAAATCACGTTTTTAGGTAAAAACCCTGAAAACGTTAACTAGTTCACGGTCCGTTTTCATTTTCGTGAACGCTTTTGTTTCTGTGTGGGTATATCAATATGGTGATGAACGAATCCGCGCCAAATCCGAGCCAGAACGAATTTTATGAACAAATCCGCGCCAAATCCGCGAAAATCGCGAAATTCGCGAAATTCGCGAAATCCGCGCTGCCGTAACAACCCTGCAATACGGTACGCGTCGCCTCAGGGGTTAACATCAGCGGCTCTGCACAGCTCCTTGTAGCAATCCGTCTTGCTCAGTCTAATCTCTCGTTTTAATTCGGTCTTGGCCGCTCGAAACACCATCCTATGCATCTCTGTCTGCTGTGGTTTTAGCTCTCTTGACACGTCTTCTGGATCTGAGACAACTAGCGCGAAGGATGCTGAGTTGCTCATTCCACCGGTAAGCTGCGCGCCGTTTGTTCCTTGGCTCCAGTTTCTTCGGCATGGTTGCGTCGCATGCTCTAACTATTCGTATTCGTATTCGTCAGCTCGTCCGCGTTTCGGTTCGTGAGTTCGTTGTCGAACCTAAGTGCTTCTACAAAAAATTCCTTGTCGAAGACATTCGTCTTCCACTTCCGCTCGCAACTATTTGTCTTTCGTATTGCGACAGGATTTCGCTGGCCGAAGCTATACCGGATCTCAAGATGGGTATACTCACACATTCTCCAGTTCATATTTGTTATCAGCGACGGACTACAGAAGGTCACATCGATAGCGTAGCCTACGTTCGATAGTATAACTTCCAGCTTTGCCAGAACTTCTAGCGTTGGTAAATCTACTGCCCCACTCCACAGCTCAAGCATTGAAGTCGCCCCCGATGACGACCGATCTTCTTCCGATGAGCTGTTCAGTCAATGCATCCAGCATCTGATGCAACTGCTCAATGGTCCACCTTGGGGATGCATAGCAGCGCTGCATACACAGGTCCCGATGATTTTGGTGATAACGAAACCTTCGCATGAACTGGACATTACTTGCTGGATGGGAAATCTGCCCATCACTTGCCTCGCAGCCTTTGCCGCTCTATCTGCCACCCCGTTTCTGTTATCGGGAGAAACATGGTACGATTTAGCAATGATTGCGACGTGACGCCCTGTTTCTGTTGTTGACTGCCAAAACAGTGGCTGTGCTATATTGCAATGATTGAGGTTTATTGGGTTACCTCTACTACTGCCGACCTGCTGTAACCTTTTTATATACAAGGCAACTGAAGCCCCCGTCATGTGGTCGATTCCGTCCTCCCTTTTGCAAAGCATGCATCTCGTCTGTCAACTAGCCACAAGTTGTCTGAGGTCGCCTTCGAAGTCGATGACGCATAGCTGCCTGGTCTCCTGCTTCTGATGATCTGTTCTGCTGACTCCCAGAGACGTACGAGCCTATGATCCTGGGCCTCGAGGCGTCTGCTGCTCGAATGACGGCGGATGCGGTGAAGGTGCAGATTCTCCAGGCCGTCAAGATAGTCACCAATCCGAGATCAAGAGAAAGCGATGGCGCGTTCTTTAGCCAGCAGCGTAAGAAACATCAAGCAATCAACTTGCTCCGTTTTTTAATCACCACTCCGTCCTAACCTCAAAAAGTTGAAGCAAATCAACTTTTAGTTTTAGTTCAACTCAACGCAACACCGCTACTCACATCTCAATTCAACTGGATATTGTCTAACCATCTAATTTTTCTAATTCTTTCTAATGAATAATTTGCTTACCGGTGTGGGTTTTGCGATGCCGGTTCAATGTCTCCCGAGCCGCGAAGGTTGCCGAACACTGAAAGAAATAGCTCTTAGTAAACTCTTCATCTGGCTACAATTTGTCCTACCTGATCACAACGATACGGACGTTCGCCGGTATGCGATCTGCGGTGCTTTCTCAACGCTCCAGTGGACGGGAAGGACTTTGAGCACAAATCGCACGGAAACGGCTTCTCCCCGGTGTGGGTACGAATGTGAATGCTACGAATAATGATTTAATTATTGGAGAACTTGGTAACTGACAAATCAAAATCCTACTTTAGTAAAGAAGATCCATAAAACGCTTTAGGACAGTACGGACATTGGTAGTCTCGTTTTCGTTTGCCTTCTCCCATGTGGAAGCGAAGATGCTCGCGTAGGTTATCTAAACGTGTAAATTCCTTTCCGCAGACTTCACAGGGCAGTAGATCCTTGGGTAGTTCTCCGCAGCCGGAGTGATTCAAATGGCGTTCGAGATGATATTTTCTTGTGAAATCTTTACCACACTTCAAGCACGAGAAAGGTTTGCCCTCGCTGTGTGTTTTCATATGATCGTTAAGAACTTTCTCCGAAGGACACTTCGCATTGCACTGGCTGCAGCCATAGTCTTCTGTCGAGGAGTGAATAGAGATCAGATGATTCTCCAAATACTCATACGCTTTGAATGACTTCGGACAGAGCTTGCATTTGATGTGGCCGACGTGAGCTGTGGAAATGTCCTCACCGCAGCAGTAGCATGGATGTTCTGGATTGGGGTTGCAGTACTTGAAAAACTCTTCGCCCGGCTGGGCAATCATCGCAGCATTTTTTTCCTTCTGCAGGACATCGTTGAATTCGATGATTTTTTCCCGGCATGTTTTGGTGTGCTTTTTGTAGATCTGCGATAAAACCAAATCCCAGGAAATGCCGATTTCAAATGAATTTCATATAAAACTTATCTTACCTCGGGTGTTGTAAAAACGATGTTGCAAATTTCACAGGTTCTCCCTGGTTTCATCTTGATAATCATTCTGCCATCCTTGGTTGCCACCAGATTAGGTTCGGCATGTTCTTCTAGCGAGTCGACATTTAGGCCCTCCAAGTCCTGGGTATTCTCGTCGACCTGAACCAGTTCCACATCTTGCTCGGTTGCATTACCCGACACATTTAAGCGGAACTTGTTTTCTTTTTTTGTGTGCACTTTCATCTCCCCGGGACATTTTTAGCTACAGAAAACGGTGGTCTTCCGTCATTAATATTATGTTATGAAATTTCTAACAAGAGCGGCTGGATCAGGGCAAATCGAATAAGAAATAATTGCAAAAGATTACACAAAAAGGTGTTTCAACGATAAACCCCTAGTTCTATACACTGTCTCATGCTCTGATCCACCCCACCAAGCACTACAAAATTTGACGGCACTAGCACTCACAGCAGCAACGAAATGAAAGTATGAAAAATGGCGAATTCCACTACTCATGATCTACTTGTTGCGATCCACCAAGTTTGCCTAAACGTAAACAAACCGATTTCTCCGGCTGAATTTCCATCTTACCTTTCTAGCAGCTGCACCGAACTTTCAATTAAACTAAAATTCAATCACTATAAAACAATATTGAACGACCCAAACCTATTAAACTTAAAAACGTAAGCAGAAAATACGGAAAGAAAATAAATTATTATCAGCGTTCCGTCACATCGCACTCCGACTGATCACGAACGAATGCCAAGCAAAGTGGTAGAGAGAGCATGAAAAAATGGCCGCTCCCGCGAGGTTTTGTTGCTGCACGATGCCTGCAGAGCTGCAGCGTGGCAGACAGAATAGAATGCACCAGTTGCAGAATATTAGGCGCACTTGCATTGACCAGTCGGTGCACACTTATCGCAACTAACCTATTTCGAGTTAAAATACACATACACACACTTAATTAAAATTACCGGGAACCGTGATGAATTATCAGATGCGTACACACAAAGAATAATGATTATTAAAATTAAAAAAACATTGCCAAAATTGAAAAGTTGCGTTGGTTCTTTTTCGTAGAAAGCGGTTTACTTTCAAAACCAAAACCTTCAAACCGTCAATTCAAAATTTTGCTGCTCTACATTTAAAAGTTGAAATTTTTAAAACAAATTGTGGAGCTGTCAAATTGAAACCGTGGCATCGTTGAAAATAAAAGCCAATTATTTTTATTCCAGAATAAACTTTCATCCAGAAAGTGTCGCGCAATTTAAATAAAAGTATGCTGTAAAAAAACTTTTAACATAAAAAGTTTTCTTTTCAGATGAATTGTAGAACTGTCAAATCCACTCCGTTGCATATTTCAAAATGAAAGCAAATTATTTCTATTTGAAAATGAACTTTCAACTAGAAAGTATTGTGCAATCAAAATAAATGTATGCTGTTTTTATTGAAAGAAAAAATGGTTTTCACATAAAAAGATTTAATTTTCAAATGAATTATTAAAAGTTTCATAGAGACCGGAGGTTGGCGTCGTTCAATCGCCAATGTTTCCATCCCGGAAGATGCAAGTCGAAAGATTTTCCCCATATCTTCCGAATTCCCCTGAGCCAGCTCTAGCGTCTGCTGCCGCTCGTCGTCGCGTATGGCACCGCTGCAAAAAAAAATGGAATTATTATCAGTGCCTATTATTATATGGCCTATTCCGGTTGCATGGTCCGTTCGGAATTTAATAACACCAAAAGTTTGTGAACTTTCCTGATGAGCGATTCCTTGGGGCGAGGAACATTTTGAATGTGGAGCTTATGTATTATTTGACAGTATAGAGAAAAAATCCATACGACGACTTCGTTTGTGTTGGTGGATTTGACAGTTCTACAATTTTCATGGTAAAAGAACATACTTTTAAATTTACACACTGAACCGAAAAAATATACTTTCAATTCAAACACAAAACTTTCGCAGTAGATGATTTTACTTTTAACTTAATGAAAAATAAACTCTTTTCAGAAGTAAAGTGCTAAGCTTTTAATAAAACAATATTTCTGTTTTGTGTGTAACAGCTGAAGGCCAGTATCGACCTAAAAAGTAAAGAGGATACGGAATTTTGTTCAATATTACCAAGCGGAATTTTGACAATTGATCTGCATGGAACGAAATGTCACCTTCACTTAAGGTCGCCCAAGTAACCACAAGCATTATATGATTGCACTATTCATCCCAAAATCAACATCGGTAATGCGGGATCGCATCAATTCAACAATTCAGTGCCAACATTTGAAAAGGGCGAATCTGCTTTTGTAAATAAACACTTTGTCTGCTAATTTATCGGAAGTTGAATAGAATTCCTTCAAATTGAATTGATCAACGGATAGAGATAAAGTTCCTCTTCCTTAAAGAGTGCTTAATTTGTATGTGTGACCTTTTGTTCAAGAGAAAACGACTACGAAAGCCATTGTTTACAAAAGCAGATTCGCCCTAATCTAATGTTGGTGCTGAATTGTCAAGTAATGAAGCGTTAAGGCCTAGCTACAATGAGGAGCGCAACGGCGCGTTGCGGCAGCTTTGACAGTTAATCCATATATTTTATGTCAAAAACTGCCGCACCGCTATCGTCGTTAGCTTAACTGCATTACCAACGCACGTAATGCTACTTTAGCGATATCTCATGGCATTACAAAAGATATAGCATTAGTTCGATCTTAGTGGGGCCCTTTTCAGCTTTAATCCAACTTCAATGATGCACTAGACGCAATGCATATGCCCTATATATGCATGTTATTACAGCCTCGTGGTTACTTGGGCGGTATCTTATTCGAAAGAAATTTCTTTTTCTATACCAAACCATGTTAAAATTCCGTTTACTGAAACGGAAAAAGTAAAAAATCGAAAAGAAATTTCTACAGCGGTATCCACCTAGAAAAGAACGGAAAAAAATTGAAATTTGTAAGGTTTCCACGCAAACTAGTGGGAGCTGTAACTTTAACTTTCGGAAAAATGTTCCACTTGATTATTCCGTAAGTGAAGGTGACATTTCGTTCCATGCAGATCAATTATCAAAATTCCACTTGGTAATATTGAACAAAATTGCGTAACCTCTTCGCTTTTTTAGGTCGATACTAGGCTTTAAATTAAGCACAAAAACCAACCATTTTCACCTGACTACACGAACAGAAAAATCAAGAGAAAAATCCATATTCATTTTACTAATCAAACCACATTGATATATTTGCATAATATTCAAGTATCATTCCCATGTCATTCATAAACCGTGTCATATCGAATTCATAACATATTCTTTCTATCGAGAAACATAATGATTAAATTGTGATTTGGTATATAGATACGAAGCAGTAGATTAATAAATTTAAGTGTGACTTGTTATGACTGCATTTTGTGTTATTTCTACCGAATCAAAATTTCTTTCAAATGAAAAGAAGGAAAACAGTCAATGAATGTAATTTATATTATTATCAACACATATTTTCACTGTCCATACGCTATTCATATTTCAAGCTTGGTCAGTTGGGGTGAGAGGTTTTCGGATTTACCAAGACAGCCAGAGGGTAAATCATTCTGCCACGATGTGTCTGTGTTTCAGTGTGTCGGAAGGTGTACCGAGGTGTTTAAAGGTGGTTCTGTGTTTCAACATATCTGGCAATACTACAATTGAAATTTTTTGCTTTCGGGCAACCATGGATAATCCGATGTTTAATTAACGCAAACTAATGCATCCTCTGAGATCTCATCAGTGCAAGCGAGAGAGAAAAAAAACAGTGAAAACAAACCATCGATTCGTGTAGGTGGTGCCAGATATGAATTTATCTTTCAGAAGGTGGCGAGTGTGTTTGAAGTGTGTCGGAGTGTTTTTCAAGGTGTTACCACATGGTGCCCGGTAACTGCCCCTGAAGACAGCTATACCAGTACCGGTAGAGGTTGGTGACAGAATCATGGAATTTTCGTCATGCCTTATAGCACATCGCATCTTCTGCTGATTAAATAAACATCGTTTTAAACTAAAAGTATATGATGTTAATATACACCATATTGGATGTAAAAAATATCCAATATATACCACATTGGATGTAAAAAATATTAAATATCAATTCTAATCAAAAGTATTAGTCAAACATTATACCTGTGAGTCATAAAGCAAGCTTAATACTTTTTATAACAAAGCCAAATACATGGTATGTGCACAGAAAACAGACATCCAGGATCAAACGACAGCTTGTGATTATAAAAGAAACTGTTGATTCAAATTAGTATGGAATGTCCAATGGGGTGGCGCTAGTGTTTCAATTTTGACCAAGGGACATTGACAGAGTTGTCATCGAAGTAGTCAAACAAAGTGATGATGAAAGCTAGAAATGGGACGAACATGTGAATACTATACTATTTTGCATTAGTATTGACTGTGCGCAAGTACAATCATACATATGCCCGAAGTCGAGAAATGTTTCTTAACGAAAAATTCCTAGACCAGACCGGGAATGGAACCCAGTCACCTCCAACATGACGGCTTGCTGTAGCTGCGCTTTGCAAACTGAACTAAGGGAGGACCCATACCACCCATCTATTGTGTCTAAATTTTGCAAGAGAGTTAATTACTCTTTTCTCCAATGCTTGCGCAATTAACCTACAAATCATTGTTTTTGGGAAGCCTATGGAATGTTTTTCCAAAGTATGTCCTTGATTTGTGCACAGTACAAGTAACCACAGGCATTATATCATTGCACTTATTCAAATCAGATTCAACATCGGTAAAGCGGTATCGCATCAGTTCAACAGCTGTCAAGTAATGAAGCGTTAGATTAGCTTAAGAATGTAGTGATGCATTACCAGTGCAATAATGCTGCTTTGCAATAATGTCTTATCGCATTACAAAGATATAGCATTAATTCGATCTTAGTGGGGCCCTTTTCAGCTTTACAATCCAGCTTTGATGATGCACTAGACGTAGTGCACTGCCCTATGTAAACCGCACTCTCTGCAGCCTCGTGGTGCCGTTGGGTACCCAAGTAACAATTTTCATTGAATAAACGCTTCATGGGCAATGGCCGTGTACAACTTCAAGCTGATGTGGTGGATATTACCGGTTGCACAAGCGCCCATTCAATGTTCACAAATATGCAAAATCTGGCGAATCTGCCCAGCTTCATGAAAATGAAAAATTAAACAGAATATGTAATCCGGTTTATAGCCCAGAAGCTTTTATCCAAAATTATACAACTTATTACGTAACTGTTCTCAAAGACAGTACTTTTGAAACGCATATTCAGCATATTTATTTGTTCATCGCAATTTCTATTTTTGAAAGGTGGCAAACAACTTCTTATTATGGTCTTAACACGTTGATACTACTTTTCAAACATAGTCACTATACAGCAATCGAAAAAAGTATGTATGTCAAACACTGTTAATAATACCGTGGACGATTACGGCAATCATGCTGTTTTATCATTGTGCTCGTAATCAAACGTAACTATATGAACTTTGTATTATAATGTTTATATATAGTATATATTTATATATCACTTCCGCGTATTACCTACAGTTTGAACTCTGCACCTTCACCATAGGGACGGTGACTGTGTCCCAGAACCATATCGGCTGTGGAGATTGGTGCCATGTGTTCAAAGTGTTCAAACCATATTTCTAGTTCAATATTGCTGAACAAGCAATAATTGCGTGTGAGCTCTTCGCAACAGGTTATATATTTGAAAATCAGTGTTGCCGAGATTCTTATAATCTAAACATGATCACCTCATCAATTTACGTTGTTATCTGTGCCACGCTTGAATGCATTTGTTATAATTTTATAACGACAATTTCATTATAACTGTTGTTATGGATGCTATATTAATGGTACAATGATGCATAGAATGACATGTACTTGCCTATAAAAATATTTGCCCATTGACAAACGGGTTCTCCCGAGTAAATCCTAACAAATAATGCGTCCGCGATCCGACTACACTAACAAATAATGACAATCGTCAGCACCGCCGACGGTTGCTACGATTTTCAAAGTAAAATTAAGTTGAAAATACTCAACCGTTCATTGCGCGAAGAGAACGTATTGATTGAGTAGCTTCAACTTAAAATTGAGTTGTTTCCGATCATCAAATTAAAATATATACAAGTAAGGTTTGAAATACCAGTTAACAATAGCTAGATGAGTGAATTCTACCTACATCAATTTTTCGTATTCACCCAGCTGCTAACCTCATACTTGACAGAACTCAACGTTGAGTTTTTTTTTTTACTTAATTTTGGTGTACTTTTTCTTAGCGTGTACAGTTTCATTGACATCACTTATCACGCGTGTAGCAGTCTCGTGGGATTGTGGCTCGGCTCTGGATTACCGAGGTTCATGGTTCGAATCCCGATTGCAACTTTTTTTCATGTGAGGAAAATATTCATACGATCGTCATATGAACTTCTTTCTATTAGGGAATCGCATAAAATAGCAATAATGTCTTCTGGCAAATTTCCATACAATATTCTAATGAGTTCCTCTTGATTTGTTCGCTCGGTGTACTTATACAACATTTTATACAGCTATAATCACTAAGCTGTATAGCCTAAGGTATTTTTAATATAAAGGCTTTTGAAAAGCTATAACGAAGCCAACGAATAAAACTGTGAAAGAGAACACAGAATGATCATTCAAAACGCTTAACCGACTAATTCTTAGCTACATAAACAAGCTGTGTAAACGTACACAAACATTGTTCGCATAAGAACTTTCTTTTCAAAGTATGCAACCTAGAGCTAAATGTTGTGTTAAAGCTGTGTTACATTACGCATAAGTACTGTATCGATTTTTTAATTCTGCTTATTGTTATTCAACTTCACTTGCTTTTATACAATTATAAAACAGCTAATAAGTTCTCGGCTTCGGCTTAGGCAACTAAAAATGTTGGTTGGGAGTTGTACTTATGCAGCCGAGCGACCTGTCAAAAAATGCAGCCAAACGGACCGTCAACCTTTATTCACTTTAAAGAACAAGTATTGTTTTGACAAAAGCAAATTATGAACAAATAAGGGATTTTCTACTTCCATATTCAGTAAATGTTCATTTTTTACACGGCACTTTTTCGCTATGCTTTCTAATGAAAATCTTCAAACGGAATCAAAACAAACTACCAACATCGAAACCGAATCTTATTTTTAGCCTATTACGCTGTTTACTTCAAGGTTTGTACAAATACAAGTGGTACTAGATCAGTTGCTCAAATTTGATGACATTTTTCAAGGTTGGCAGATTGTATGATTTTACGTTGTCCGGTCTATATACAGTGTCTATAGTTTTTACTACAGGTTTCTTTTTCAGTGTATAGCGTGCTCTGTGTTGGAATAAGTTCCGATCATTATTGATGTGTTTTCATTGAACGTGCAATGTAAGTTTAAAAAATCTGGGCACCCCTAAGCAGTTTATTTATTTTGAAGCTGATCTGTCGTCTTTTCTACCTTCCTTCACATATTCTGTGTTCCTTTGTGAAGCGTTAAAATCTCTAAACTCGGTCGTGATATACAAGAAATTCGCTTTTGGTTCAAATCACGCAGTATTAAAAATAATGGGAGACTTCGACTGGGACGATCACAATCGTAGGCAGGTTATGGAGGGGCGTCAGATACTTGAACGTACATCCGCCAGTCTGGCTCGCTCGAACCAAATTGCTATCGAAACCGAAAATACAGGTCATGAGGTCAGTATCTTGGGAATTGGATGAATTATTCATGGTATAATCAATTTACTTTCTACAGGTGATTTCGGAACTTGAGGTTCAACGGGAATCGTTATTACGGAGCCAGCGGCGGCTGGAGAATGCTAACGACGGATTGTCGAAATCGAGCTACATTCTCAGAGCTATGAACAGGAACGTGCTGTACAATAAACTAATCCTCGTACTGATTATTGTGATGGAAGTGGCCATACTGGTCGGTTTGTTGTACATCAAATTGAGTCACTGACTGGATATTTACTACTTACATTCCTATGTTCGATTATGCACCAAAGTTATTTTATTTAACGGTTCTGCTGCATAACCAGGAAAGAACCGTTTTCAAGGAAATTGTCCCTACTTGGAAACTGCAATGTGCGACTTGCGATCAATCGCTTTCACTTCCGATGTGATCGTTAAATCCCGTCGCTTGTTCGTTGACTGAAACTATTGTTTCGGTGAAGTGTATTTTAAAAAGAGAAAACAGTTAAATTTAATAAATAAAGGAAAATTATAACACCCGTTGCACTATTTATTTCTGCAAAATAAGCAAATGCCCTGGTAGATGATTATCTAAGGAAACATCACATATTACTCGGACTTCTTGATCCTACTTTTACTGCAGATTTTACTTTTGACTTTGTAGGGGGAGGTAGCTCATTGAATCTTATGGTCCGCCTCTAAGCATCTTGCTATGAGTTCGGATGAGGTGATTCATTCATTCATTCTATTATTGCCCTTTGCGCCGAAAATTTTACTGTAATTTCAGCGCAATCGTTCGCGCTACTTCAGTTGTTTGTTGAATCTTGTTGGTGTATGCGGCGAACACTTTTTTATGATCCAAAGAATAGTACGCCAAAACTGCGGACCAGGTTAAACAAACCACCGCAGTGGCGTAAAGCATGGCGCTGAAATTTAAGTAAAATTTTTGGCGCAAAGGACAATAACATCTCTTTAAAGGTGAGGATGAGGTGGTTATAGCCTTTTTCGCCGAATATTTTACTGTAATTTCAGCGCCATTATTCGCGCTACCTCGGTTGTTTGCTAAGTTTTGTTATTGTCAACAGCGTACACTTCTATATGATCCAAAAAATAGTACGCAGAAAACGCAAGCCAGAATAAAGAAAAAAAATGGGGCGAAGGATGACGCTGAAGTTATGGCTGGCCCACAATTAATACGTTGCGGATGCGTTTGCGTGAATTTGACAGTTTCCCCATAGGATTTCTGTCAAATTTACGTCAAAGGCATCCGCAACGTATCAATTGTGGGTGACCCTTTACAGTAAAAATTTCGGCGTAAAGTGCAAAATACCTACTGATTGCCTGTTGATCTGTCAAATTTGGAAGACGTTTGCATTGAGCTTTTCCGCCCACCTATTTGGCATGATTTCGATTAGTTTCAGCTCGCAAACGTGTCGCTCAATTGCTTCACAAAATCTATTCTTCGGATAAGGTTGCTACGGCAGCGCGGATTTGTTCATAAACTTTGTTCTCGCGCAGATTTGGCGCGGATTCGTGCAACACCATTTTGATATACCAAAAATGATTTAAATTAATAAACAAAATGAGAGAACCAGACATCCTTTTAAAACATTCTCTGAAATGAGAACATTGCTTAACATTGTAACTTGCGTAGCTCATTCTAATGCAGAGTTCGAAAGAAACTTTCCACTATCCAAGCATTTGATGCCGGAAAACCGAACTAGCCTCAGTGAACAGCATTTCAATCATCGTAAAAATATTTTGTATGGCATTCAATTTGTTTTAGAATGATATAACCAGATTTGTTGTTTCAAAAGAGTTGATTTTGAAGGCCATTTTTGCGAGGCAATGTTACGAATCCAAGCAGAAACAAAAGAAAAATGTTGAATTAGTAGAAATAAGTAAGTAAGTAGAAATAAGTCGGAATGAAAAGGGACACTAAAGAATGATTTGAACATCCCCCTTCTTCAACCAAATGAGTTTTGAATTTCTTCTGGATATAACCCTTCTTGGGTTTGCTTTCGGGAGGCAAACTTCTTAATTACAATATTCGCAAACGGTATCCCTGTGTCGACAGACGTTTGCCAGAAGTTTCTCACTACCACACCGGTAGCAGGATTTGTTAGTATTGTTAGTTACCTTATTCACAGAAGATCGCGGATTTTTAGCCAAAGTGTCCACTAGATTGAGGTCGTGCAGCTTTCGGTTGAGAACCTCTGCACCTTCACCCGAGGCCTCCATTGAAAGTGAAATCTGCTTCGCCTTCTCGAATGTCAACGCTTTTTCCTCGATAAGACGAGACCGGATACGCTGGTTGCGAAGCCCTAAAACAAACTTTTGTAGATACTCGCCGAATTTGCAGTGTTTTGCTTCGCGTTGCAATGCCGTAATGAATTCTGCGATCGATTCACCCTCCATCTGGGTCCCGGATGTGAACTTCCATAATTCCACTATCCCAAGGGGTTCCGGATCATAGTAGCTCCCAAGTATGGTAACGATTTGTTGATAAGTCTGTTTTTCTGGCTCAGCGGGAGACAAATTGTCTGCAAGGATGTTAAATGTCTCCGAGCCCATGTAGTGTAGAAATACGCATTGCTTAACATCTTCGGTTACGCCAAATAGCCGCATCGCACCTTCCAGCCGTTTCACCCAACGGTACCATTTAGTTTTTGTTTTATCAAATGGCTCGAACGCGAATGTTGCTGGTATTCTATCTGCACCGGCAGCAGGGGGATACCCGGGTAGCCATTCTTCAAATCAATCGCAGTATCAAATCCTTTCAGTTTCAACGAGGTTTCCAACTATGGTTTCTACGAAGCAATGCTTCAAAGCAAGACACACCAGAAACAACGTCGCAGCAAGTACATCAGCAGCAAAGTTCGACGAAAAACAAACAGCAACAAGCGCAGCACAACGCAGCAGCAGTGTAACCTCACTTCTTCACAGCAGCCCAACTTCACAAGCAAATGTAATCGCTCTCTCCTTCCTATGGTTGGCCCCAGGACGTAGCACTGGCGGTATCGGTAAAATTCTTCTTTGCGGGTTCTACTCTCGTCGCCAACTATTGTATTTAAGATGACGGTAACACGTGTGGTTGGTTGTAACGATAATACAGGAATGACACTTTATTCTTGAGCAGTCAATAGAGATATAAACAATCACATATAAGCGTGATGGACTGGTGATGATGGATCAAGGATATTTTATATAAGGTAGTGTAGTGATTCCCACTAACTGGCAACATTGTTAGGCCTAGCGGCTACATTGAATAGGAGAATAAAAAATTACTTCCTCGTGTACGCGTGTGTTTCAATTCGACTCCGTTACATTTTTGGCGACCAGTGGAGAAAACATGATTGAATTAGCTGATTATGGACGAATAAGGGCTGTAGATGCAGTGGTCCATTGATTCAATTCAAAATCTGGTGCAGAATCGAGAATTTGCGAGGAAAATAGACCGAAAAAAGATTTGGCCTACTCAACGAACATAACCCCACTCCGATATCGTGGAGACAAGAGCCGTGAAAGTGTTGTGAAAATAGAAGATGGAAAACAGCAAATCTACACTACTACTTTTTGACACATCCAACACTGAATCCATCGAAACACGCTGGAAGAAGTGGAAGCAATCGCTTGAGTTGTTTTTAGAAGTAAATTGCGTTGCTTTGGCATCGCGGAAGAAGTCTTGTCTGTTACATTTTGGTGGATCACAAATACAGGATATTTTTTTCGATACACCTGGAAACGATGTCCATCCTCCAGCGGGTTCTGATGTTCACAAAGAGGTGATAAAATTGTTGGATGCCCATTTTGCACCATTCTCAAACATTCCGTATGATCGATATGTGTTCCGACAAATTAAGCAAGCGGAGGACGAATCTGTGGAGAAATTCGTCGCTCTGCTTCGAGAGCAAGGCCGTTTGTGCGTGTACGGTAATGTACTCGACATGCGGGTTACAGAACAGGTGTTCGACAATAGCCTGTCAGACGAACTGCAGGAGATGATAATCTCGAAGAAGCTGATGAACGTGGAAGAAATCGTGCAAGAAGCATGCATCTTGGAAACATCTCGCAATAAGGAAAGCATGAAGAACACGGCCCTAGTGGAACAGAGTAATGTGAACTTCATCAAAAAAGGGGCGAAGAAAGAAAAGTGTTTTCGATGCGGGAATGTGAGACATTTTGCGAACGATAAGTGTTGCCCCGCGAAGAACAAAGTGTGCGATGCTTGTAAGCTAGTTGGACATTTCCGAAAAGTGTGCAAAACCAAGCAGGAGAACGAAACAGTGAAGCGTAAAAGAAGCAAGAAGAAGGTATGGCAAGTTCAGGATTCCGAAGACGAGAGTGGCACCCGGGGCAGCAGCGATTCTAGTAGTGAAGACGACGATGTGCAACAAAATTATGCTACCGGAGAGAAACACGATCTGGTGACATGCTACACAGGTGGTGTAAAATTGGACGGGATTGTAAACACTGGTGCCCACGTTAACGTCATCAGCCGGAAAACATGGCGTCATCTGAAAGAGAAGGGATGTAAATTCAGTGCGTTTCAAAAACCACGAAAATTTCTTCGCGTCTACGGGGATGGTAAACTAAAAGTTTACAAAACGTTCAGCACTGATATAGCCACCCGTTCAAAGAGCGTATTCCACGAAGTGTATGTTGTGGATAACGATACAGGCGCAAATTTGCTGAGCAAGAATACATCGATAGAGTTGGGAATTTTGGAGATTCGTGGAGAGGTGTTCTGCGTTCCAGATAAGGAGGACCTGGTGGTGGGAAAGGTGAAAAATTTATAGGTGAAAGTACAAATCAAAGCGGTCGTTCCCGTTCAGCAACCATGCAGGCGTTTACCAATTCCCCTACAGAACGTGTTTGAAGAAAAGCTGGAAGATTTGTTGAAGCAGGATATCATCGAACCGGCATCGTTAAAGATTACATGGGTATCACCCTTGGTAGTTACCCCGAAAGATGGAGGAAAAAGTGTACGTCTATGCGTTGACATGCGTATGGCTAACAAAGCCATAAACCCTGACCGACACCCGTTACCCACATTCGATGAAATTATGCCTCTTCTGGTTGTAAGTACTTTTCAAAGATCGATCTCGCGAAAGCATTTCACCAGCTTGAGCTGGCCCCAGCATCCCGTGAAATAACTACCTTTGGGACCCCGAACGCATCCTACCGTTATAAACGCCTGATGTTCGGAATGAACTGCGCCGCGGAAATTTTTCAACGGGAAATTGAGCGGATTCTGAAGGGTTTAAAAGGCGTACGAGTATTCATCGACGACATTCTCGTGTTCGCAAAGACGAAGGAAGAGCATGACACCAGAGTACAACTAGTTCTACAGCGACTCGACGAACACGGACTGACGGTTAACCCCAAAAAGTGCGAGTTTGGGAAGAGGGCCGTGAACTTCATGGGTCACACCTTGTTGGAAAAAGGCATACTGCCGATGAACGATAAGATTAGTGCCATCGAATCTTTCAGATATCCACAAAATGCGGCGCGCCGCCAAGATGCGTAGCTTTTTAGGGTTAGTAAACTACGTTGGTAAGTTCATCCCAAATCTTTCCGAGACGTCCACTGCACTGCGGAAAATGACAGTCAAGGGTGCTAAATTCGAATGGACAAGCGAAGGACGACGATGCTTCAGGGAAATCAAATCTGCTCTGGCTAACCCTAACCACCATACTACAGTCCACGGAACCGCACGTTGCTTATCACCGATGCCAGTGACAATGGACTCCCGAATAGAAATGGTAATGTAAAAAATATTAGCAGACATCTTCCAAACATCAAATTTTAATGTAGGTTGTCGTATTCCATATGTATTGAGAGTTCGAAGTTACGTCCTAGTACATATAAATACAACATATTTAAACTTCACATTAAAAACAAACGTATTGATGATGTTAAATTTAACATCATAACACGTCCTATAAAACTAGAATCTAAAATTACATGAACATCAAACGTTATGTATGTGTGAAATGTTGTGTACCTAAGACAACTAAACACATCTGATGACATTAGAATTGGCCGTTACCTTAGAAATAAACTTCATTCTGCTGTAAAAGAGTGCAAGTCTATAGCATAAGAAAACTTCTTACAACATAAAAATGAAACGTAACAATAGAACGATGGAACCAAAGGTCTATGTGAAGTAAAATGTTGCATGCTTAATAAGCCAGAATACATCATGTGTCATAACAATCACACGATGCGTTAAAATCCATGTTCTTATAGATGTAAAATGTTGTACACATAAAATATCGGTACATATCCGAAGAGATTAGAATTAAATGTTTTGGCGATATTGGTGCATGCTTACTTTATGTACTTTATTCAACACCCGAATAAAAATTTACCTTAGTCAGACAGATTATTTGGTTATAATGTTATTATCTACAACTGAAAACATCCGGAAACAGTACACCGTCACGTTTTTCTACACCTGAATGCATTATACATCATCTCTTTTATTGGAAAAAAATCAACACTTGAAAACATATGTAAGATGTTTATTCATAACCTTTCATACATCTGAGAACATAAAAAATCCTTTGACTATGCTGTTTCACTCAAATACATTTGAAAACATCAATAAGCTTTGATACCTTAAAACATCAAAAAAACATTTTGTTTGAATGTCAAAAATCGTGACATCAAAGGGATATTAGAATAGAAAAAAATTGTTTGAAAATGTCTGATGTTAACATCATGTTACCTTGCCTAAATACAGCGGAATCGATCTGATCTCTAATGTTCAACGTGAGATGTACATTTGAATTTCATGTTGATGTAGACATTAAAATCAGACATCTGCCTGATGTAAATTTTTATTCGGGCTGGGAGCCGTCTTGATACAGATCATGCACAACGAACCTCAAGTGATCAGCTACGCAAGTAAGAGCTTAACGAATACGGAACGGAAGTACTCGACGCTTGATAAGGAGACTTTGGCCATCGCTTGGGCTGCCGAGCGGTTTCAAATGTATCTACTCGGCTTGGAATTCACGGTAATAACGGACCACAAGCCGTTAATTGACATCTTTAATGAAAAGTCATCCCCAAACAAGCGTCAAGAAAGGTGGGTGTTAAGAATGCAGTGTTTTCGTTAAGGGCATATAGTCACAGCCACTGGCCCTAACATATGCTTCGCGAGGCGAAGCAACCAGAAAGAAGAAGAAGTGTTTTCGTTATCGAATAGTTCACGTTCCTGGGAAGACCAACATCGTGAACCCATTGTCATGGCTATCCGAAGATCTTGAATGTAAAACGTTTGACAAAGGCGCGGAGGCAGCTCTTTGCGCTATTGCGGAGGTCAACAAACCGGTAGCCGAGCCGATGGACGAAATCATACACTGCTCACAAAAAGATACGGAGATACAAAGGGTTAGAAGGGATTTACACGACGATAAATGGGAAAGCGATTTGAAACGGTACGCAATCTTTAAGGGAGAGTTGTGCCTTGCAACCGATGCACTACTGAAAGGATCTAGAGTTGTTATTCCAGTGAAGCTACGAGCAAACGGTACACAGTTGGCACACAGCGGTCATCCCGGCCGCGAGAAGATGAAACGGAGAATGAGGATTGCGGTTTGGTGGCCCGGTATGGACGCTGATATGGAAAAAAACTTGTCGAGAGTGTTTTGATTGTCAACTCGTAGCAAAAGTCAGAGCCTCTATGTATCCGCGACTTGCCAGCCGCACCCTGGGTCCACCTGGCGGGTGATTTTCTTGGGCCTCTACCGGACAATAGTTATGTGTTTGTGTTGATCGACCTCTACAGTCGATATATGTTGGCTGAACCGATGACTCGAACTACCTCAAGCGATGTGATTCGCTTTTTGAGGGACACTTTCACCAAGATGGGACTTCCGCTAGTGCTGACATTCGATAATGCCAGAAACTTTTCAAGTCAGGAGATGAAGGACTATTGTATTGACCACGGTATCAATGTGACTCAAACTACCCCATACTACCCTAGCGCAATCGGTGAGGTCAAACGCCAAAACCGTTCGATCTTGAAAATACTCAAGATAAGTAAACAGCATCACACTGACTGGAAAGTTGCTTTTCAAGAATACTTGTACATGTATTCGGTGACCCCACATTCCGTGACAGGTGTATCGCCGGTAATGTTAATGTTTGGGAGAAGATTCCGAAACTTGATTCCCCACTTCGAAATGAAGAACGTGTTGCCGCAAAAAAATCCCAAATTTCTGCCTACACCGGTAAAGGTAACTGAGCGACGTGGAAACAGCCTGACGCTTGAAACCCCGGATGGACAGATTTACAAACGCAACACATCACACGTGAAACCTTTGATCCGCCAGTCAATCCCCGAGGACGAAATACAAACTGATTTGACTTCATCGAGTGCATCGAGAGAACTCGCAACTTGAAAAGGAGATCAGCGTTGATCCTACTAGGGTGATGAGGCCAACTCGGCAGGTAGCGCGACCGAAACGATACGAAGACTTTAATCTTGATTAAACTAACAGTTATTTGGTATACATTGTTTTCATTAAAATAAACCAAGGGAGATATGTAGTGATTCTCACTAACTGGTAACATTGTTAGGCCTATCGGTTACATTGAATAGGAGAATAAAAAGTTACTTCCTCGTGTACGCGTGTGTTTCAATTCGACTCCGTTACAGGTAGCATAATATAACAGAGACTAGTGAAGCTGCCAGTCAACCGAATACCGATAACAAATAAGTGGTTGTTTCAAATTAAAAAAGGAGAGAATGGTGAAGCTGATCGATACAAGGCTCAATTGGTGGCCAGAGGTTTTAGCCAAAAGTACGGTTTCGACTAATGTCAAACGCACTCTCCTATGTCGAAGCTCGATACTTTGAGAACGGTGCTGGCTTTGGCAAACAGGAAGAAGATGGCGATCCACCAAATGGACGTCAAAACGGCCTTGCTTAACGGAATGCAACGGGACAACGGGACAAACCAGGTGTGCCGCCTACAGAGGTCGATATATGGGTTGAAACAAGCCTCAAAATCGTGGAACGATCGTTTCCTTGGATTGGCCAAATGGGGTTTAGCAGCATGCAGAATGATCCATGCCTGTATATTAAAAATGGTTGGTAAGGAGACCGTCATTATCGTACCGTATGTGGACATTTTCATTGTGGCAGGAACATCTCTCAAAGCGGTGGAACCAGTAAAGCGCTGTTTTGCATCCTAAGCTTCTTAAGGGTTGCGTATCGATTGAGACATAGAAGCCGTTGCGTATCAGGCAGCGACAGTATCTGGAGGATCTACTTCGATGTTTTCACAAGGAAGAGTGCAAGCCAGTATCCACGACTATCGAGTGTTGTTCGAAGCTGTCCAGAGGAGAAGAGGAGAAGCGTACGACACATCCGTACCGAGAGCTTATCGGCTGCTTGAAGTACGCGTCGATGACAACGCGGCCGGATATTGCAGCTTCAGTGAATTTCTTCAGTCAATTCCAAAACTGCCCGACTGATGAACACTGTCAAGTCAACACACTCAAGTCTTATCTGAAGCGTATGTTGACTTATATCAAGGGCTCACTTGACATTGACTGATACGGATTCGAAGGCGCCGCTAGTTGAGGTTTTCTCAGTTGCAGACTGGGTCAACGATCCTGTAGACCGACGTTCGGTTAGTGGATGTTTGTTCAAGGTAGCTGACTGGATGACTCGGAAACAACAAGTGGTATCACTCTCGTCCACAGAAGCTGAGCTAAATGCTCTATGTGCAGCTGCGTGTTTCGAGATTTGGCTGATTCGACTACTCAACGATTTAAGAAAATAAACCGAATTGCCAGTATGCTTCAATGAAGACAATCAGTCTACAATAAGGATCGCTGAAGACAGCAAGAACCACGGACGCCTCAAACATGTGGACGTAAAATATCGATTCCTGAGTGACATGATGAAGGCCAGATTTGTATCCAATATATTTCGACCATGGATCAGCCAGCAGACATGATGACAAAGGGCCTACCAGTAACAGTGCTTCGTCGGCTTCGAGCCAACAATGGATTGGTTAGTAGCTGTGATTGAGGTTGTTGAACATTGATACTGACATACTTTTTCCTTAACCAAACTAACGAGACGTTATTTTAATAAAAATATGTTTAATTAATTGCTCGTGAGTTTTCGTTTTTATTATATGCTCTACCCATCCGAAACCACAATAATAATGAATATAAATCGACGAATGAACAAAATCAAAGAATGACTTCTAAACTCACCTACGGAGGTAGTGCCGAAGCATCTCAATTCCCCGAACACACGGGAACTGCGGCCAGTTGAAAAGTACTGGGCCATCATGAAGCGGGCACATCGGAAGTGAAATCGGTGGAAGATATGAAGAAAAAATTTATTGCCACGCTAAAACAAGTTGGACCAAAAGTTGTACAGGAGCTTATGAGTAGTGTAAAGAAGACGGTTCGTGCATTTGGATATGGAATTGAAATTGAATAAAACAAACATGGGAAAATATTCATAACATGTTTCATTTTACTTCCTGAAAGTTTGAAGATGATTGGTAGAACGGGGGAATTTTGCCGAATATTTGTGTGTGTCGCAATTTGATTCCGCACACTCCTTAGAACAGAATAAATGGATTTATTTCAATTAGGTTCCTACTATAACTAACTGTTCAATTCAATGGCATGTACCGCTCTGGTTTCTGTGGCTTCTGGTGAACTGCTGGGCTGTCATCTCTTAAGAAGTTGCTGATTATCCAAGATGGAATGAATGTTGGACTGTCTGCTTGTTGGATGTTTATTTCAACGTTTATGGTTGGTATAACTTGTACTGCGAATATTTGACGAAGTTTTCATGCGTTGTTATGGACGATGAAACTAATGTCCTCGAGAGTTTCAAGCAGCTTCCAGGGCTGGCTTTTTATTCTGTTATGGCCAGAAATGCAACAGTTGAGCATTTCAAAACGAAGAAGGCATCGAAATTTCCTAAAAAATACCTTGTGTGGCAAGCAATTTGCACGTGTGGCAAAAAGAGTAAATCTTTTTTCACCACAGGCACAATCAACAAGGAGATTGATCAGAAAGAGTGTCTGCAGAAGCAATTGCTACCCTTCATCAAAAGTCACAAATAAAAACCTTTCTTCTGGCCCGATTTGGCATCATGCCACTATGCTAAAACTGTGATGGAGTGGTACCAAGCAAATCAAGTGAACATTGTATCAAAAACCTCAAACCCGCCAAATTGCCCAGAGCCACGACCAATCGAGAGATATTGGGCTCTGATGAAGTGGAAGCTTGCTGGAAAGAAGCAAGGAATCAAAGACATCAAACACTTCCAACAAATTCGGACAAAGACGGCTTCTATAATTTCTGAAGAGTCTGTACAAACCCTAATGGTAGGAGTTAAGAGCAAAGTTCGAAAATTTTATGTTAAAACACATCCCATGAATCTGAAATAAACAACTGCGACGGAAATATAATGAGAAATTTATGTTTTATTCATGTTTTAAGGTGTCCGGATTATTGCGGATACAGACCTTAAACTCAAAATTTGTTCCAACAAAATACATACTAAACCTAGCGCATGGTGACTGGCGAAGGTTCAAAAGCAGGCTAGAAGGTATTCTAGTTCTATAGCATTCAACCATAAAATATCATTCAATTTACTTCCCAAGTAACAATTCAAATGCAAATTGGTTTTATGCATGTTTTATGGTAGTTTTATCAAAGCATTATGGAGATCATCTGGTTTTATCAGGGCATTTTCCAAGTTAAGGTGGTTTTAATTGATAAACAGTTCTAAAGAGTGATTAAAGAACACTTGAAGAAACCTCCATAAAACTACATCATTTATAAGTGTAATTTACCTTATAAGTTATTTTATAAGATACTTGAGTCCCTCTCAAGACATCGATTCGCAACTTTTTTTTTTTACAATCAATTTCCATACGTCTCCACTTTGCAAGAAAAATATAGTAGCTTTCACTCAACCATAAACTAACGAAAAATCCCCATTCAGCAGAACGATTCGAAAAATGGAATCTTCGAAGCATATTTGTGACGGACTGGAAGTGTTCTTAAAGAAGAAAATCATAAAACTATCAAAACTTAAGGTAGTTTTTATCATAGTTTTAAATATGTCTTGAATGTCATTACAAGTATGTACCGATAAAACTATCAAGTTTTAAGCGAATCTTGGGAAATAGTCTTGAGAACCTCCTGTAGTATGGGCCTTTTGAACTTAAGAGGGTTTTATGGCTGTTTTATCGATGTTATGTAGAATATCAAGTTTTATGCGTGGTTTTATCAAATGAGTCTTGAAAACTTCTTCAAGTGTACCTTAAAATTGAATTTGTTACTTGGGTTAAGCTTGCAGTACACTGTTTGTCCGATAACTAAATATTTGTCATAGGCAGATAGGCATCTGACAAACATCTATGATATCTGTCAGCTGTCTAGCTGCCTATGCCAAATATTTGACTATTGGGCAAACAGTGTAATACACGCTTTAGAGAGAGTCACCTTCAATTTTCTTTATGCCTTGAGTGACCATCACTCAAACATTTAAAAAATCAAGCGAATGACAGATGTGATCACAACACCCAGGTAACCAACGAGCAGTTCCAAAGCGTCTTTACGACAGCCTACCAAGCAATTAAGTCACCCTAAATGCAACATAAATATCGATTATACCGATTACAAAATACGGCTACTTTACTGCAATGATAAGATAATGCTTCATCAATGCTATTTTGCATTCAAAATGCTTATAACAGACACATTTGAAATCCAACTTTACAACAGATAGAATTCAAGATGCTGATATAATCCTAATATAATGCTTATACAAATGCTTGTAGCATCTGAAATGCAGTTTTAGGGTTGATTTACTGCATATGCTAATGCTTATTGGTTACCTGAGTACAATTCCTAAAAGATGTAATTTTAGACAAAATAGTCAAAAAGTCGAAAGTAACATTTGTAAACAATGATCTCTAGCGTATTTTTCTGGGATCAGCTTGCTCCCACAACCAAAAAAAGCACCAGAAACAGATAGAGGGAGTCATTGGCATTTCCAAGAAATTTACGTTTTAAGTCATTGTTAACAATTCTCGAGTAATTCATGATAAGGACCTAAAAGCCACATGTAAACAATGACTTTAAACGTTGATATCTCACGAATCACGAGAATCCCACTATATCCAGCTTTTCCATATGGTAGAACTAACATTCTTCTACCAAATGTTGCTTTTATTTCACGAGACTGATTTTAAGATTCAAGAAAAATCGATTTTAAAGTCATTGTTTACAAATGGCTTTTAGGTCCTTAACATGAATTACTCGAGAATTGTTCCTTTCGACCTTTTGACGATTTTATCTAGCATTATGATGATAGAGGCATAGCGGGCAGTAAGACACTAATGGCCCAAACACAATGATAACGGGAGCTGAACGTCAACGGCAAACGGCAAAGCCCGATCTGAGTAAAGGCTGGGCTACAATGGGGAGCGCAACGGCGCGGTGCGGCAGTTTTTGACATAAAATATATGGATTAACTTGCCGTTGAGCTCCTCATTGTAGCTGGGCCTTAAGCCTGCTTCTCGGATAGAAAGTAGGCTAGATCCAAGCCGATTCTAATTGGACATATCGCAGTTATTTTCAACAACTGTTAAACTTGCCGTTCTCCGTTCCGTTTATCATTCACTCGGATTATCATTCACTCAAAAAAATCGACACGTCACATCCACGTGAAACGCACGTAATTTTCGTCCACTGCCAAAACCAGTAATAAACACGTGAAATTCACGTAAGAGCTACGTGATTTCCACGTAAATCCACATTCTACGTGGAAATCATATAATTGTTACGTGATTTTTCACGTACAATTCACTGGCACGTAATGTTCACCTGATTTTACTGAAGAAGATTTGATTACTTGTTCAGGTGAAAGTTACGTGAAATTTCACGTGGAAATAACGTGACGATGTTTTTGAGTGTTGTGTTTGGGCGGTAAGATTGACACTATTCAAAATAATCATTTTGGTTGAATTGAAAATGACTTGTTGATGTTTGATAATCACTTGCGATTTTAAAAAGCTGAGCTGGAAACTCAAACTCTAATGAGTATCGCGAAACGAGTAGTCATAGAAGCATAATGAGTTGATGAAATTTGTCAGAAGCAGATAATTTCTCATCTCCATGCGGGGCTCTAGAAGTGGACAATAAAAATGAGTTGATTTGTTCATCGCCCTTGATTTTGACATCTGATATTTTCAAAACAAATAAAATTCATCTACACTGACTTGAAAATGCTTTTCATTGCATATGATGGTTAGTGATGCAAACAGACACTGATATTTAAAGACAAGGGTAAAGTTTGAATGTTATACCTGGGTTGTGTTCAACTCGTAGTCGAACATATCTTCCCTGCTGAACAACCCAATACCGGAAAATAACATCTTCAAGCAGGAATTAAATTTCAACTCATCGAATGAGAACAGTCATAACGGTATTTCTAAATAAAGGGCGCTTCGAGACAACCTCAAACTCCAATCACTCTTCAAAAGCCTCAAAGGACGTTACCCCGGCAACCGTCGATGTACAACAAGGAATCGTATTTTCCTTCCGTGTTGTCCTCGAACAGTGTGAAAACCCCAAGTTTACAGCTCACAGTTTAGCAGTCGCAACCACATCGCCTAAAAAATACTCATAAATTTCCGTAAAAGTGAACCGTAACTCTAAATCAACGCAATGCTCGAAACAAGAATAGAGAAAGAGTGAAAGTAATACTTGAGACACGTAAAACTAAACAAATATCAGACAGCATGGGCGATCCTGATCCGGCCATCATAAAGAAGACCCAAAATGTCCTGGGAAAATACGTGAAAAAGCCGGCCCTTACGGACAAGCTACTGAAAAAACCACCGTTTCGATTTCTCCACGATGTCATCAATGTGGTCAGTAATGGGTTGTGGGGCAAATATTTTCTCAAAGCATCCAAATGAGGCAAAATATTGATTGAGAATGATTCACACCCGTCGGTGTCGCATTTGTCGCTTTATTGATATCATCAGACGAGTCAAGGAATTCCCTATATATTGTTGTGACTGCTTTTTTTCTATTTCTAGGTCATCAAGGACACCGATTTCCTGAAGGGTTTATTCACGCCGGAAGAGCTGGTTTCAGATAACATCAAGGATCGCGATGCGAAAATTTCCTATCTGCAAAAGTTGATTGATGTTACAAGTGAGTATTTTGTGTGCATATAAGGCGTTTCGCGTATAGCTCCTTCGCGCGTTGCACCTTGGCTTATTTACTCATTCATAATGAAGGTGTTTGGTTGTCTTGGGTATATTATTGTGGCTGATGGGTTGACATGGCGACCGTGGGCTACACGTGGCTGGATAGTGTAAAATATTCTGAATGGGGTTAGGAGTATAGTCACTAGATTCATAGTCTGGCGGATACAACGACGGGAGCCAATTTGAACTGTCACTTGGCGGAGCCAATCGAGCATATCTCGAGTAATTCATGTTAAGGGCCTAAAAGCCATTTCTAAACAATGACTTTAAACGTTGATTTCACACGAATCACGAGAATCTCACTATATCCTACTACTCCATATGGTAGAACTAACATTCTTCTACCAAATGCTGCCTTCATTTCACGAGAGTGATTTAAGATTCAAGAGAAATCGATATTTAAAGTCATTGTTTACAAATGGGTTTTAGGCCATGAACATTTATTACTCGAGATATGCTCGATTGGCTCCGCCAAGTGACAGTTCAAATTGGCTCCCGTCGTTGTATCCGCCAGACTATGAATCTAGTGACTATAGTTAGGAGTAATACGCAGTAGGATAAATAACACCCCGTTCACACTACAGCTTATATTACGTGATATAGACTAACTTGATATCAGTATATATACATCTAGTTTTCACTGGAAATAACTTGCATGGCATTTGATATCAAGATACTCTATATCACCTAATATAGGTTGCAATGTGAACGGGGTTTAAGGGCTTTGGAGAAGAATGTTTCGTTTCCACTCAATATCACTTCTCCGTTTATTATTTCTTATGTTTTTTTTTTGATGGGGGATTTAAGCATTATTGCGTCCATTGATACGAACTTTTGTATTAAAATTTCTCGTGTTGTAGTTAAATTGCTTATGCTGTAGTAAAATTTCTTATGTTGAAAAAGTTTTATGGGTGTCGTGATTTCGCCGATCATCGTCATCGGCCGTTAGGCTTTGTGCACAAATTACGTAACGCATGAAGGGGGGAGAGGGGGGTTGAGAAACCGTTACTTATTGTGACATATGGGGGAAGGGGTTTTTGTAAAATCGTTACGTAACAAAATACCAATTTGAAAAATAAATCAAAAGTGAATAACCAATTGAAAATAGATAAAATTTCCTGTGTACCAAGCAAAGTAGCAAGTAGCAAAGGGTTACTAGTTAAGAATTATACTTAATTTTTTTGCGAAACCCCATTTGCAATGAGTAAAATGAAAGCGTTAAATCCATATTTTGAAGGAAAAATATCAAAACTGAACCAAAGCTTTGTTTTGTATTATTAATCAAGTTTGCCATAGCTGGAACACTGCACCAAATATCGCCATAGTTTCTAATTTTGGTTCCTTTGATGGCCAATCGCATATATTCCTTATGGGAGTGGCCATAATAGAAACACATTTATGGCCAAATGCAAGAAAGCTGAAATTTTAAGGAAAATGGAATTCTTTCTTTTGATTTCAGACCAAATTCTAAAGTTTTGATAAATGGAGACGTACTATTTAAATGTGTTCTTCTAAACGAAGGGTATCTTATGACGATTTGTGTCACTAATTGGCAAAATTGTCCATAAACGGTACATCTACATGCCGAGAAATGTATTGTTCTGTGTAAATTCCACAAATTTTATTGTTGACTCACGGCTTACCCATAATTTTCATTTATTCAAACAATACCGATTTTATGTTTGAACCAACAATAAATTCTGTTGTTTCTTAAAGCGCTGAAAAGAAGGCTTCGATTGAAAACAAAAAGCACTTATGGTTGAATCGAAAAATAAGATTTTTGGAAACGATGTACATTTGCATTGATTCGACCAAAGTGGTTGAATTGAAAAAAATAAATTGTTATTCATATTAGAACCATTGAAATAATTAGAAATAATGTTAAATTTGTTGTTGATTGTTGAATCTACAAAAATATTTTGATGAATCAGTTTCTGTTTTTTCTGAATTTCTGTTGGAAATCATAATATTGGATTCGATAAGAAATTTCGTTTGTGATGATATATCATTGCATTATACTAAAACAATGTGTGGTTTGATTTTATACTAAAAAAATGTTGATTCAAATCATTGCGTTCGATCAGCCAATATTCCTCTGCGTGTAGCTTACATCAAATGCACTTGTTACTGCCCCTTTTGTTCTTGCCGTCATGATTAAGTCGTACACAGCCCTTCTTCATGAATTGCACGGATCAAAAGGAAAACTCTGATTAATATATTTAAAAAAAAATAATTAAATTATAAAATTTTCAATAGGTTAATATTATGCATTGCATAAGATACTGTTGCAATCTCTTAACTAAGTATAAGTGATATGAATAAACTTTGAACTTTTTTTGGTGATACATTAAATAATTGAAAGACATTTGAGTAAACTTGTTGAACTAATATTTGTAACAGTTTTAAAAACGTCCATTACCCTGAATAAATACAGTACAATGAGGGCAATGTTTTTCGTAATCTTTATAATAGCTTTAAGTTACTTAAACGAAATTAATTGACTGATGTTTGCAATCTTTACAAATTTCAAGTTACCCAAATGATAATTAAACATAAAACAACAATAACAGATTTTGTCAAAATTTTATCAGAAGTGAGAAATAAGGGGAAGGGGATCCGTGAGCGTTACGTAATTATAGGGGGGAGTCTGGTCACGTGTTACTTATTGTTACATAGGGGGGAGAGGGGGTCCAAAATCCCGTTTTTTTGCGTTACGTAATTTGTGCCCAAAGCCTTATTGGACACCTTTCAAAATCCGGAGCTCTATGTGATACTCATAGCATACCACGCAACGCAAGGGGATAGATAGTACACTAGAAGGGTCGTGCAAATCTAATCCACTAGGGATGTTCATGAAAAATGATGAATGATAAAAACTTCTCAAAATATCAGAGTATTTCCTGTAGAACACCATAATTTTTTTCTTGATTTTACTAAGGTATGATTAATTAAAAACACAATAAATGCCAAAAAATTGCTGGGCTCTTGTGCGACGCTCTAGGAACTGGAGGCAATTAGCTGCCAACCGGGCTTGCCATTTCGTGGCAATTGGGCATAAATTAATGATACAATAGAGCTCATGGCAGAAACTATATGTTGTACAGCTAATTACGATGTAATTACAATGCTTGAGACAATGCCCTGCGAAATTTATGGTGAATAATATCCGAAAAAGAAGCATATGTTTAATGCGCCATATGAATTCGGTAAAAAATAATTTTTATAATAAATTTGCATTAGCGGTTTATTTCGAAAAATTGACGTGGCTGGATAGCTCGGTTGTTATCCGTTCTGCTTACTGAGCAGATGGTCGGGATTTCAATCCCAGGCCCGTCCCCTTCCTTGTCATTTGTCACTTGCCTCTCTCTGTCACCACTAGATTTAAAAAAAAAATAAAAAGCAGTCTACTGCGCTTTCATTGATCGCATCACTTACCAGAGTGAATCCATGATCTAAAAATAACCTGCCTCACTAACACAAAAACTATCCTTCCCTTGACAATTGTGGAGACGCAGAGGTAAACACGGTCTCTAACCAACGATTGTCAAACTAATCATCCTTCCCCCCTCCCCAAAGACCGTGAGGACGTGGCCGGCGCCGGTACTGATCTATATATAAATAGAATTAGTGAACTTGTACATTGAAGATGCAAAGCTACTCCCAAGCTCCACCTATGTGGTTCTCTGTGCAATTACACTAGTTCTGATCGGTAACGAAGTAGCAACTACGCTACGTGCGGTCTTTAAAAAAGAAAAAAAAAATTAGCGGTTTATTTCGAAAAAGTATAAAAGTAAATCCATATAGGTTAATCCGGTGATTTTTGCTGAACAATTACAAGCCATTCATTATTGAATTATAACCAGCTGTTCATCATTTCTATGTCTGCTGGAAAAAACGGTTTTGTATTTCATATTGAGTAAAATTTTCCAACCACGACGACATTTTTTTTTTATAACTTGCCGCTCCTCAAAAATGCTTAAATGCGACACATTGCCCTATATTAGAATACAAAAGCACAAAATAAAACTAGTGGTTTTACTTAGGGAACTTCAAACCCTTACCACAGAGAGCAGACGTTCATCTTAGATCTGCTACTTGTGTAAACCTTTAAACCGACATTTCAAATGTATGTCGTTAGGCTCCTGGTAGGCGGCGCTGCAGTTGTACGATAACTGTCATGTCAATGTTCATCAATAAAAAGCCAAGCACATAACCTGAAAAGTTATTTTTGTTTATATCTGCACTTGCTTTTTATACTGGTTGCCCATATTAACTTTTACACACGTTTTTCAAAAAAAAAAGGTATATGGACATCAACGTTTTATGGTGCTTTTATAGCATGCTTGATGGTTTTATGAGAATTACCACCCAAACACATTTTCAAATTTTATAACGGTTATCAAAAAATGCGTCATAAAACTAAGTTGCTATAGACATATTCTGGTTTTGTTCTATAGTTTTTAGGACGAATACAGAACTACCTTAGGGCTTACGTCAATATTATAAAGCCTGAATTTTGTTTTGGTAGTCATAAAATAGTTTTATATTATACTTGAGAGCCTGATTTTAAGACAATCGCATAAAACTTTAACAAACCCACAATCTTGCAGGGATGTTGAAACAATGATAAAATTCCAATAAATCTTCAAAGCATTCCGATTGTTACTTGGGGCTACGAAGTTAAGGCAATAAAAGTAACTATCACTTTGCCCTTTGGGTCAATTCAAACGGTAATTTAGCTTAATAATTTACAAATTATCCTAATTTAGATCAAAAAGAATGGAGCATAGAAACTTATGACACTGCAGCTCGCAACCATTTAATTTTACCCAGTCATGATAGTTGACAATTTTGTTCTTAAGTGATATGGTCGAGGGAGTTTCCTGGTCGGACCTCCACAGCCGACCCAATGGTTGTCGGAATATTGACCGACCCGTGTGACCTGGGACTTCCGAAGACATCTAAGACCGCCAGCTTTACCGTTGGTCGCATCCCTTCGAGGATGCACCTCGATAACTCTCCCTCTTTACCAGTTGTTCCTCACGGAGGCACCGGCCAGAATCACTAGATCTCGAACACGTACTGATTCCACTGGTTCAAACCATTTAGATCGTCTTGTGAGTACCGGTAGATATTCTCGTATCCAGCGTCGCCAAAACTAATCGATCATCCACTGTGCCAACTTCCAGCTGTCTCGTAAGGCACTTCGATAAGCTAAAGGTTGAACTGCAGGTTGATTCACCCCCTGGCTGTCGTACAGCAGAAAATGATTTGGACTAAGAGCCACGTGATCTCCAGAGTCCAAGTCTACATAAGTCAGTGGGCGTGAATTGACGATCGCCTCAGCTTCCAGTACGATAGTTTCAAAGGTTTCTTCGTTTGGATATCGCAGCCCGTCTTCGATTGCTAGCATGGCCGTTTTTACGGATCTCACCATCCGCTCCCACAGTTCGCTCATGTGTGGAGCGGCCGGTGGGTTAAAAATCCAGTTAGTACGAGCATTGGTGAATGTAGTCGCATACTTCGCGTTGATCTCCTGAACTTCCTTCGCCAAGCTTTGACTGGCGCCAACAAATCAGGTGCTGGTCTTGCAACAAAAACGACGGAAAGCCATATGCATGATTCATCTTATAGGCTATGGACAACCTCCATATGTACAGCCTAAGCCGTGAGGCAGGTGAATAGGGCTACCCATAGTTTGACTTGGCTTCTACCCACCTTGACCATCATCGGCCCAAAAATGGCACCGCCAACTTAAGTGAGAGACTTCACAAATGGTGTTAATCTTGCCCTTGGTAGAGGTGCCATACATGGTACTCGCGGACTGGCTTGGTTGATCTTGCATGTTTGGCATTCTGTTGCCATGCTCCTCCAAGCCTCCATAATGTAGGAACGTAGAAACGCTGTCTCATGTCGCTATACACAGTTTCGTTGTTCGCGTGTAGCAGACGACGATGATAACTGTTGGTTAGAAGGAACGTAATGGGATGCTTCTTTGGTAGGATTATAGAGTACTTGGTTTTGTATGGGGCGAATGGAGCAGCCCCTATACGGCTACTCATTCGTATTACTCCTTCCTGGTCCATGAATGGAGACAGATTATAAACCGGATTTGTGATTTGTCCACCACCTGATCTTCTTTCCCATTACCTTTTGTGTTGAGAAGTCGATACTCTTTCGAAAAAGCTTGACCCCATAGCAGGTTCTCGACCGCTGCAAATTGCCTCGAAGTTAACCGTTCATTAGTTTCGCCAGTCTTCTCGCCTTTGAAGGATTGTACAGCAATACATATATACGCCGCTGTTCGAAGCAATTGATGCAAATTGGAGAAACGGTTTAGGATGATTACGGGATCATAAACTTCTTGATGAAGCATATATAATTGCTGCACTTGTTCTTCGTTAGTTTTGCGTACTTATGGTTGATGTGTCGCCGGTAGCCGAAGAAACTTGAGGCCCACAAACTAACTACTGCCCGTTTGAAGGTCCGGTCCGGTCTTCCACTTGGTGGCGTCGTCCGCCACATTTTGACCTGTTCGAATGTATCTTCACTCATCTGCTTTAGACGAAGACAGAATTGCTCCGACGTGTAGCGCTACGTATTGGTGATACTGGAAACCATCCGTACGTAGTCAAGAAAGAACTCTCGATGAATCCGACCAGAAGAAGCGCATGGATATTGGAATTGTGAGGCTCTGTTGCACGTGTTTCATCAGCCGGACCCCTATTAATGCTGCTTGTAATTCCAACCTTAGTATGGATGATGGCTTTAGCGGTGCTACTTTACTCTTAACAGCAATAGAGCACATTCCACTCCAGATTTACTGACTGTGTGCAAGTAGATTGTGCATGCGTAGGCCTCTCGACTGGCATCAACAAAGGCGTGCAAGTCCGATGACGCCTCTGACTGAAGGGGACCGAGAAGGCATAGTTGAATCGGTATTTATTTCAGCTTTGGCAGATAGATCTGCCATGCGGCCCAATTTTGCTGTAGGTGTTCTGGTATCTTTTTGTCCCAATTCGTACCTGCTTGCCAAATATGTTGCCTCAAGATTCTTCCGTATATCACAAAATGAGCTATCAGCCCAAGCGGGTCAAACACACTCATAATGATACGGAGCACTTGGCGCTTCGTCGGAGGAGGTGATTGGGTTGCTAGCAGCGACACTTGAAAGATTGAAGGGCTGTTAAACGTAAATACGTCTTGATTAGGAGTCAGAACATTCCTGCATGCATCTTATCCTTCTTGTTTTGTGTCACTCCGAGCGTCAGTAAAACGTCCTTGGATTTCGAGACAAAAAGCCTCCGTTGGCGTGGGTTTGCTTTACTTGTTCCATTAGTTTGGCTGCCTCCCCCAAGCTATCCACACTGTCGAGGTTAGCATCGACATAGTGGTTGTCGATGATAGCTTGCGCCGCACGAGGAATTTTTATTTAATATATTGAGCTATGCATGGGGAGCAAGATGCTCCGAAGATGGCTACGTTTATGACCATTACTAGCCAAATCACAATCTTGGGTCATTTTACCACCAGACGCCATTCACTGGTGCCGCTGCGTCCCAGATTAAACGAATTTTATTCGGTTTCCGTGGGTTTTGCACCACTACAAGCGGCAAATACCATGCCCTGGTGCTGTGGCCTCCAAATCGATTGCGTAACCTTTTTCGAGGTAACTTTGTACCAGTTCCTTGACTTTCTGATACATGTTTGGATTACGTAGCACCCGCTGTTCCTAGCATTTCAGTCGGCGAAGTGCCACCGGGTAAGAATCGGGAAGACCAAACACATCTTTCTTCCGCAGAAGTCCGACTTGGAAGCCTGTTGCTACATATATGGGCTGAACTTTCTTAAAAAATACTGAACTGCTCTTTCATTCTCTTTCGAATCTAGTAACTAGATAACGTATGACTCTTCAATGTTGAAAAACTGCTTCGTTAGGTCGCGAAGGGTAACGTTATCCATTGTTGCCTCTACGTGATGCTGATGATAATTGACGTAGTAGATTTCATCACCCCTAATTGCGCAACCTCCGTACAGGCTCCAGGCAAGTCTGGTTTTCGCAGCTACTAGAGCTTCTTGCGCTTCTTCCCGAACTTTTACTACACTGATCAGTTTGACATTGTCCACTCCGATGATGATGCGTGGTGTAACATCGAAGAAACTCCTAAACTGTAGATCTTTCAGGTACGGGTGTGTGTTGGCGATGGTTTTGTTATCCATAGTTAGTCTCGGCAGCTTGAGTTGGTTTAAGTTCGAACGACCAAAGAATATTGTTGCTTTTTATCCACTGCAGAGACCCTTAGTTGCATCCACTGTGATTTCCCTTCAACTCTTGATACGTCGTTGTCCAGGTGAGAGGCAGCGGTTTTATTGAGGTTTTTTCTCCAAGCTAATCGGCGATTTCGACGTCCATCATTATTGAGGTTGATCCGTCATCCAAAAGAGTAAAAACTTTCTCGGTCATACCATTGCCGTGGAGTGTAACTGGCACATAGCGCAGGAGAAAGTTTGAGTTCAAGAAAAAGTAATTCTTATGCGTATGGGTGTTAGTGTTAGCCAAAGCAGGGGCACCACTTGCCTGATTATTATTTGTGGGTCTGGAATGCAGCAGCCACAAACCAACATCCTTCAAATCCACATTCCCTTTTGGAACGACACGGCCCAAGTTTTGTGACGCACAACCCTTTTTCACGGGCTGCTCTCTATTGACCATCGGTATCAAGGTTATTGAACGCATCGCAATTCGTAATTCGATGACTTGGGCGATGGCAGTAGGAACACGTCTTCGCTATTGTCGAACATGTTAAATGTTGCGGTACTCCCGATTTCTTTTCTTGTTTTGCGTCCACTTCCGTATGACGAGCAAAGAACTTTTCTGTGGACACTTTTTCTCGCTTATGTTTCCCCTGCCTCGAAGTAGGAACTTGATTTGTATCGACTTGAAGCGGTTACAGCACTTGCCATGAACGTACTAAACGTCGCCAAATTAACGTCAACCTGCCCATACTAATAGGTGGCCCACTCTAGCTTGAAGTTAGATGGTAACCGCACTGTCAGCTCAGCTAGTAGTATGGGATTCGAGAGATGCTGTTGCTGGTCGGCCAAGACCATGTGCTACACGAGGTTTTGCACGGCCGTTCCAAATCGAATCAGCGTTTTCAAGTCGTCTGCTCTAGGTAAAGGCACGCAGTGAATCTGCTCCAACAAAGCATTGATGATCACTTCAGGTCTACCGTATAAGCGTTGCAACGTGGCGATAGCACGTGGAACTGACTCGGGAATTAGAAGCCGACTGCACACGGCTTCCAATGCGTGTCCTCGCAGGCACCGCATCAAACACTCCACATTCTCGGCGTCGCTGTGCCCACAAACGTCAGCGGAATTTCGGAAGGCACTGTAGAAAAGCGGTAATTGTTGAGGATATCCGGAAACGGCGGTAGCTCTCTTGGAATAACTTGCCGAGCTGCAATTTGAGATGAATTTAAAAATAGCCCAGCTTAAAATGATGCTGGATTTGACGCCAAACCGCATGGACAGGAGCTCTACCTGTGTGATTATGGTGAAGGCCTAAGATCGGTTGCGAAACCGATCTCCGATGATGTGACTGATCGATGGGTATTTATTTTATTTGCCCCGACCTCGAGACTGGTTGCCAACGCTGGTACGGCTGAACGGCTTCTGAAGAAATCTGGCCACCGGTGCGGGATTATTTGTGACCAATTTATGACAGACTGCCCCAATGACGCGTTTGTTTATGGACCACTTGGAGACAAGGCAGCGAACGGTGGATTTGTTGTGTACGGACTTTGACGGTCCACGGCTTGTAGCAGTATTAACCTTTTCCATCTGGGGTAGCCAAGCTTTCGGATTACTCTTCGCTGCGTTTCGTGTTAATTGATCCCTGACGACAGCTCCAAGAGGGAGTGCTGCTAATGCTGCAGTATTCAACGAATTGGTGATACCGCTTCTCACCATAGACGGTACTTCATCTGGACCAAAACCCCCCGATATTGGCGTATAAGTCACACCCGGTTCCTTGGACGTAGTTGGTATTGGTGGTGCAGGCGTGATATTCTTGAGCGTGCTCGTAGACGTTGTCGGACGTGTGACGTCTGGTTCGCGCCATCTATTTGACCTTCTTTATTGACCCACTTCTCAGTATTCTTCCGAACTATTCGTTTGCTCATCCGGCTCTTTCTGCTAGCCCATTCATCCTCATCGCTGTCCAGTTTCTGTTGAAGCTGCTCTGCCTCGAAACATAGCTGCTTGAATTTTTCTGCCCGTTGTGTGTCGCGCGGTGTCTGTAGTATCATTCTGAGACTGAGCCATGATCTCCGGGTGGAATTTCTGCTCCCGTTCCGAACGTTACCGCTGAATAGGGCAACGTAAAATAAATACTGATTTTCGAGAGTTGTATAACTACAACTTATTGGGGCTCATTAGATTGGGATAGACATTTTAATGAAAGAATACTCACACCAGTGTTCGTGAGAATTGGTAGGAATTAAGGAAAATCATGCACGATTCATAGTTCAGGAGGACCTAATAAGTTATGCATAGGTTATTGCAATCAATTACATCCAATTTACGGTTTACACCAAACCTACCAAAATAAGGCAATAGAAGTAATTATCACTTTGCCCCTTGCGTCAATTCAAACATTAATGTAATACTTAATAATTCACAAATTTCAGCGTTCGAAGTGTGTGTAATTGGAATAGAAATCCAATGGTCAAGCAGAGCAATAACCGTTCCATTTTCTATTTTTAGAATCAGTTACCGGTCAAGAGTTGAAAATTCGTCCTTCGAAAGTCGTTGCCGGTCTCGAGCCAGATAAGACAAATGAATTATTGCAACTGATTGGATACGCACTCGACAAGAAGTTAGACAGCACTAGTGCTGTGCAAGCATACACTAATCAAGCAACGGCCGGTCAGACCGGAAATTTAAATAATGAAACGATAGTCATAAATGGAGCAAAGAACAAAGACGACAGAAAGGAAGAAAAGAAAAAGGATGAGAAGAAAATCAATGACAAAGAGAAGGAAAAGGCAAAGGAAAAGGAGAAGGGTAAAGAAAAGGAAAAGGAAAAAGATAAATCCAAACCAAAAGAGAAAGAACGCGCAAAGAGAAGTAGTGACGCAGTGAAAGATGAATCGAAAAATAAGAAAGAAAAATCCGACAAAACTAGTAAAAGCAAGGAAAAAGAGAAAATTTCAAGCACCAGTAAAACAGAAAAACAGAAGGTCGGTAAAGTAGATCCCAAAGCAACAAGTGATCGAAAAAAGCTGGAAAAACAGCGATCGAAAGAAAAGGAGATGACCCTTAAACGATCGGATTCGTTCAAGGAAGAACCAACAGCTCCGCTTGTAAAGCCTCAGTTGAACAATATTGAAGAATCGAGCACGGAGAACGACAGTAAGGAAGCCCAAGAAGTATCAGAAATAAATGGTAAAAAACCTACCACTCCAGTCGAGGATGAGATGATCGCAGTAATAGACGAAGAGGCAGAATTACGGCGAGCAGAGAAGAACTCCAGCCGGAGATCATCTCTGAAAAAACAAGGTACTTTGACTGCAAGTGAAAACAATGCTCTCGGTGAATTGAACCAATATAATGGGCTAGAGATACAAGGTTTAAGTCGTCAAAACAGTACTATTCTGGGAGAGTCCATTACCAGACATGACTCGGATCCAATTGAGCCGATCGCCAGCGAAAGGATGTCCTCAAAACCTCCGATGAATCGACAACAATCAGTAGACAGTGTTATGCGACCGAGGACTAGTCTGCGACCACCGAGTGTTCGGCCACCTTCGGCCAGACCTGGAGCTCCACGACGGAAAGAGAAAAACGTAGAAATAGTCCTACAGCCAAATGAAACAACGAAGTTGGGTGAGATCAATGTTAAAATGGAAGTGTTCAACAATGACTTATTGGACGACGATGGGGAAAACCTAATCGTTATCGAAGATCCAACACAGGTTGGCGATGTGTACAGTAGAACGCAAACAGATTTAGCTGAGGTAAAGGAAGAACAGGAACAAGGTCATCTAGTTCAACAGATTCTGGAGACGCAGAAAGAGTTCTCGAATATAGCAGGTGCCGAAGTAAGCCCTGATGTTCCTAAGAAAGTGGATGTTGTAAGTACTTTGACTCAAAAATACGCAAAAATAGTATTTGATTATGTTTGATTCATAGGAATGGAGTACTAGTCAACGACAATCATCTGTGAAACAGATGGAAACCATGAGGGAATCAATCCAAAAATTGACACGATCGGTGAATCCCCTGGGAAAGCTGATGGATTTCATTCAGGAAGACATGGATTCGATGGAACGTGAATTGATCAACTGGCAGCAGATGTACTCTCGAGCGATTGTTGATCTGAACAAGGAACGAAGGTAATTGATCTAACTATCTTGAGAGACTGAAATTCAAATAACGAGCTGTCTTTTTCTAGCGTAAACGAAAACGCAATCGAGCCACTGAAGCACCAGTTGGCGCAAATCGAGACCAATATAAAAGAGTACCGAGACATGGTGGATGTGACGAGGGCGAACATTCTACAAAATGAACAGAAAATTGAAAGGTTGTATATGACAGAGATTTAAAAGTGATTTGTTTTTAGCGATGTTCTATTGGTTTATAAATTCAATTTAAAAAATGTAAGCCTTGAGTTTTATTGTAGGGTATTATTTTGAAACAATATAAATAGTGTCTTTGATAATTGAAGGGGGTTAGGAGATTTTTTACAACGTTTTTTTGACTCGTTTTCATTTTTTCTCTCTCGAGAACGGGAAAGTAGAATAACATAATTTGAAATTTTATTGCCATATGACTACTTTCTTAAACCTTCCGTCCCTGAATATGGATTTGACTTTGCTAGAGTTTGGTCAATCTCGGAACTAGAGTTCGGCGGCCATACGTTCATCCAAAATAAAAACAATGGGGCATGCAGTCTGCTGATGACAGTTTATTCAATGCGTTAAAAACTACAAGGTACCTTGTATATATAGCCCCAGAATGATGACGTAGGGCTACGCAACTAAATGTAAGACATTTGGATTGTACAGTGCAATATTCTTTAAATTATCCCTATCAAGCCTAAAATTTTCCAAGCGTTATTATACAATCAATTTAGTGTGTTCTAATTAATTTGATGCTCAATAACATAAAAATGATTGAATAATGTAGGATATATTTTTTGAGATATGCTAGGTCGTCCAAACTGACCTGGAGTTCATAACTAAAGATTTACATTTGAAACAATAGCTTTAGTTGCTTTACAATGTTATGATGTATATTCAAACTTATTCAATGAATGTCATAGAAGACCAACAGACATTATCATGTAAGTTTATACTTTTCTAGTCTGAATAGATTGTTAGGACATCTTGTTTTAGACCAAACGATAAATATCGCTGCACCGCTGTTGTAAATATTGTTTTATACTGGATCTATTTTGCATCATTTTAAAACTGGTATATGTTTTGATCTATTCTTGGAGCAATTTGGAACAAGAAAAATACGGTCCAAAATACTACACGCTACTTGATAATACCAATTATTGAGTAAAACTTCAACTTCTACTAAACCATAACGGCTGCATTGGGGTCGTTCTTGACCAATCTACATATCAAAAAAGTTTTAACGTCAAAACGGAATAAACTAGGGGTCTGAAATTTTTTGGCTTTTCCTAACTTTGATAAACAAATATTTTTTGGCCAGTTACAGCTTTCAGCGACCTCTAGAGGTGACACTACAAAAAAAGTTACACATAGTGCAATCAGGGTTAAAAATTACCCGAAACTTTGACACGCTCCTCAAATGAAAGGTACGGGTTCTAAAAACGACATGCTGGCTAGATTATTTAATACACTGGCCATTCTGGGCACATCGGAACGCAGAACCGGTTGCAGTATGCATCCGAAGAAGACAATTTTGGTCCCTCATATATTCGTACCGTTCGACGGCATAACATTCACGATTTCGAATACTTATTTTCAAGAACATCATTTCATATACCAACCAAAGTATTAGGCCACATCCGGAAACTCCGCTGTTGGTAGGGCCCAAAGAGGACAATTCTGAAACCTCAACGATTTGTACCGTTCGACGGCTCAGAATTCACGATTTTGAATACTGATGTCCAAAAACATCTGATATCTGTATTCAAAACCAAGTATTTGTACCGTTTGACGGCTCAAAATGCATGGTTTTGAATACTGATATTCAAAACCATCATACCATAGACAAATCAGAACATTTGGCCAGGAAAATTTGGCCACATCCAAATACTCTGGAACCCGTTCCGGCAGGGTCCAAAGGGAAAAAATTTGGAGCCCCAAGTATTTGTACCGTTCGACGGCCCAAAATTCTTGGTTTTGAATACAGATATCCAAAATCATCATACCATAGACAAATCAGAACATTTGGCCACATTCGGATACTCTGGAACCGATTCCGGTAGGGCCCAAAAATGAGAATTTTAGAACATCCAATGTTTGTACCGTTCGATAGGTAAAAATTCATGATTTTATATACAGGCTACTCTGAAACTAATATTTAAAGTTTTTTTTTATCTTGAACTTTTATGTTGTTAAAGGCCGCAAATTACACCCAGTAAACCAAATTGGCAGTCCATAGTAGGCAAATTACGCCTGAGCAACTGACTGCGACAGTTTTGTGTAGCAACTTTCAAAAACAATTTATCAGTGACAATTCTACAAGAGAAACAAGAGCGAAATTGGGAGTATTACGTTTTACTTTACATAATGGTACAACTAGTTGTACTATTTATAGAAAAGTAAATCCATTTACAACTAACTCAATAGCGACCACAAAATCAAGACCTACTTGAAAAAAAGGCAAACACGCTTAGTGTAAACAAAACTTTGGAGGCCATTTACACCGATTGTGAACGAAACTTTGGAGTACATTTCTCACCAACTGAAGTTTGCTCACGCTAAACAAGATCCTCAATAGTGAAACTTTTCGCTTCCCAACGCGAAGGTGTCATTCGGTTGCCGGAAAATTGTGTCCAAAGGAATGTTAACAAAAGCTGCTCTGCCATTTTCACTAGAGATGGTTAGATCTCGGGTTTGACAATTTGAAAAAAAAATGGGGCTCCGAAACAAGAAAAATAGAAAAATTGCATCCGATATGACTTTTACATTAGGTTTTTTTTTTTTTTTTTTTATTATAACTCATAAGGTATTTAAGCTAAAAGCATCATTTAACTAGCTATACACTTGCTAAGATATGTTTAATGAGCCATCTGATAGTATGTATCACGAACTGTTACACAACTCATTTTAAGATGTCAGATACTTAGGGAAGGCGTAACGATCCATACAAAAAAAAAATTGAAGGGCCATAAAAAAACGTGACAAGGGGGGGGGGGGGGGTTATAAAAAAAAGTCATTTTTTGCATGACGTAATTAATGGACGCTCCCTTACGAGGAATATGGATGTAATTTTGGTCTATGGGCAGTGATGTCCATATCCTCAGTGTGGTAGAGAGAGATTTTAAATTTTCCACACTTTCTTCCTACCTCAACGAGAGCTCTTCTCTCTTGTTTATATTCACCCCCGTGTTTGCATGCGGGTAGTGGAAAAAAATGGTTTTTATTCACACTACACTCGATCGCTCTAGAGTGAGAAGATGAGCTCTTAAATTCACAGAAGCGAATGCAGTTAAATTCCCTGACGCGTGCGCCCCAGTGAGCTCACTGGTGTGGGCTCTTCTGCTAATATAAAGCAGTGATTGCAAATTAGTTTTGACGCTACATAACAAAGGAAGAGAGAATAATGTTTTATTCCGCTTTCTTTTTTCGGACATTTTCTGCAACTCCGACGATGTTTTAACTTTCAATCGCACCAGCGAATCACAGAAAGAGCACTGGTGCGTTCTCGCCCCAGTGTACGCGGCAGTGATCGCAGGCGAGAGCACGTGGGCGAAGACAGATGAGAGCACGTGAGCGCGATCGTTGAGGAGAGTGTGTGTTTCACTCACTCCAGGTTATCCCCCCGTCTCAGGCGCACACATTCACTCTGTCTATTTTTCACCGAATAAAAGAGCACTGCTTTATCTGAGGTGAGTTATGGTTGTATCCTCTGTGAAGGTACAAATCTCAGGCACCGGCGCGCCGTGGGGCTGCAAACCCTGTGGTGTACTCAAAACCTCTAGCGTCGCGTGTATGGTTCCTACAGGTTTGCAGTCTTAGAGAAAGTTGTTCAGTTGAAAAAGAGCCATCTTTTGACGGTTTTGATTAGTTGATTTGATTTTGATTAGATAAGGAGCATCATTTTGTTAATGTTGAGTCACACCGAGCAAACGAATTTCTGAACAACAAGAAAATATTAGGGGAACCAGGGTAAAATGAGCTCATTTGCTCCCCAAGCAGTTCCGTGCGTCCAATGAGACCACGTCCATTCGATTCCTTAGAAATTTTCCTTCAAGTTAAGGTAACATTTACAGAAATCGTTTCACTCCGAGCTGAGATATAGAATTCATTCGCGTTTCGGGCACTTTTTTCCCCACTGTGAACCGGGGCAAAAAAAATGCACGAGCACCAGTTTCTTGGGTTCATTTCCCGTTCTGAGGGTTCTCTATCAACCACTGACACGGGCCGATACACGCTGCTGCGGTGTTGGAATACTGTACGCAGTGTTGTAGTCGGACAAGCCTGGCATTGGCTAAGGTTTCCTATTCGGGCCACCCTGCGGAAAAATTTCAACCCTCGGGCATTTTGTGAGATAAATGTATATTTGAAATGGATCGAGTTGATTGACCCATGTGAGGAAGTCTGTTGAATCGATATAACAGTTCGTTAAATAGATGTTTTGATAAATGCCAAAAGTAAAACCAGTTGGATCAACAAGCTGACTACATTATTTGTGGGTCCTCCCTTAGCTCAGTCGGTAAAGGCGCGGCTACAAAGCAACACCATGCTGGAGGTTGCTGGATTCGATTCCCAGTGTGGTCTAGGAATTTTTCGTTAAGGAAAAGAAGTATAGTAATAACAACAATCAATATGCAACTAGCGATTTGAAATTGGTTCACTGTTGTAGAACCCCTTGTTCCGAAGAACACCTTGAAGTCAACACCTTGTTGTACATATTTACGCCTTTGTTTTGATTTGCTGTGTGATTTTGACAGAATATTTGAGAGTGTGTTTGTGTGAGTTCATTATAAGGGGCGCATCATTAAGCTTGGGACCGAGCTTGGGACCGATGTGCTAGTACTGACTGAGCCAAGAAAAAAATCGTTTTTGTATGGGATTTACTGGTCTTAGAGTTAGTCTATGGTAATAATCAAATGGAGTTCTTTCATTTCTATTTCTAAAACTACAATGCTCGGTGTATTAAGTTTGTTGTATGGGTTCATATATATATTTGTATTTGTGTATAATAATAGATTTCCATTCACTAGACGTATTTACATTGACTTACACAAACCTTTCTAACAGAGCAATTCACTTTTGGCGAATATCACTGTTGAACTGATGTAACACCTACCATTGTTTCGAATGTATGCAAACTATCTATCAACACTATCTGATCGATTAAATATGTTAGCTACAAGTTTTTGGTTGGGCCGTTTATGTTCGCCATTCTTAATTGATAGCTCTCGTTTCTTTTTGTTTTGTAATCTCATATGGTATTTTTCTTCTCAGGATACATAGGTGTATAATGTACGAACGCCATCTTTGAATCTCATTTATTTTAAAAGATAATGAAAATATTCAAATTAGTGTTTTATCTTAACTATTATTTAGAGGAAACAAATCTTTCGTTTGTTTTTGGGGAAAAGCTTCATTATATGTTGAATTCGACATTTAGCTTTTTTGTTGGTTCATGCTGTAAAATGTTGTTGTATCTTTCAGTTGTTCATATCACCAACGATTTTATAAATTAAAATTGCACCATGTGTCCGAAGATTAGCTAGATTAACTCAGACCTACTGAACAGTAAGGAATTGCTTTTTCAAGAGGGACGAACAGGATTCTTGAATACCTTGAGTAACTTATAAATATCACAATTTCGATTGTTTGTTTGCAGTTTCTAAGTTTTTGATATCTATAATCATGTGCGGTTTTATATACGTATAAGAAGGGCATAAATGTGGGAAGTCAACACCGACAGCATATATTAGGATAGAAACAAAGTGGTTGAATTTTTATATTTCATCTATAGTCGTTTGATCTGCCGCAAATCTATACATTTTTTTAAATTTCTAACACTGAAGGCATCACTTTTTATATTGGTAATTTTTCTGTGATTCATATTCACATTTCGCGTATTTCACAATTTTTTGTTATTTTTACAGCGCTGTTTCAACTACAGGATAGATGATGTTTTATTGTTGTTTTTCGAGCTGCTATTATACTGACTGTTGAGTGTGTATACACTACAACTGATTTTGATTATTGTTCTCTACGATGTGTTCGGGATTCAGGAGGATATGTTCACATTAGATTCCGAAAAAATGGCTGTTGAATGAACTAAATAAAAAAAAACTCTTTTGTTTCTACTAGTATCTTAATTATTATAGCATAATCACTTAAATGTGTACCAAAAATTAGTAACTGTTAGTCGGGTTCGTGTCTTCGTGAAAGATTAAAATCTATTGATTGTAGTCATAAAAGTTAATAATTGGAAGCACCTATATAGCTTTTTCATTATGCATCGTAGAAATTCGCAGAAAGAAACATGATAATAACATGGGCTAGAAAAATGATATTAGCTTTTTACTAGGGAGATATTTGTAAGCTATTTTTCAAGCCACAATATAAAAAGGGCCCTGAAACATAACGATTCGCAAGTCTCAGTTAGGAAAAGATGTTTAAACCATCCTCAACTCGAGTTTGTACAGACTGAATATTGAACATAGGGCAAATTACAACGGTTAACTTAACCTTACACTCTGTGGACTAGGAGAGAGGCTGTCGGGTTTCAAAAAGTTTCACATGCTAGAGCAGGAATCAAGCCCTCATTTCGAGGTCGTAAGCTTCGTGGCAGAGCGGTTTGTGGAGTCAGCCTTTGTTTAGGCGTATTTTAAGTACTACGAAGTGAGGGTTAGACTCTCGCTACAGCCGGTGCAGCTTTTCGCAACCCGAACAATTCCCCACTGGTACCCAGTTGTGTTGTCGGTTGTCTCTAATGTTGAGTGTTTACTCTGTACAACCTCTGGTTGAAGACAGTGTCAATTGTCTTTTCTAACCACCGGTCGCAAATGAGATTACATAGCACATTTAGGATCCGTTTGTTTAATCCAAAAAATTGTGAACGTTAGATTTATAATACACCGAGGTGTGAATGTAGTTCGCCTCCCCGCGGTGTACCTTGGAAACGTTAAGCTCCCCCTGCGAAAAGAATAATGAGTGGTAAAGTTGTATTCGGGCTGGTGCCTGTGTCGTCTCCCTCAGTACTGCCGGGTGACACCGAGCAGGAAATTACGAGGTTCCCGTGGCACAGGTCGTGTCCATCCCACTAAAACCTTGGCAGGCCTCCAGTACGTTCCATTATCCACCGCCCGACCTCACCAGTCGGGCGGGAGTAGGCTCAGATGACCCTATACCTGTCTTACGCTGATCCGGGTCTGAACACGGTTCCCCAAGATGGGCCGTGTCAACCCCCGCATGGCATCCCTGCTTGTAAAGACAACCATGGGATCACAATAGCGACTACTCCACGTGGGCTTGGATAGCGGCTGGAGGGGGACCCAACAACATGGAGGAAACGAAGAAAACCCAGGAGAAAGCGAATCCGTTCGCTAAAGGCGGTCTAGTGAGGTCCCCACCGCGCAAAACTGTGGGATCTGGCGTGAGCGACACGTGCGGTAGTGCTACGGCATCGGATGTAGGTGTCACCAAGCTAGGCGTGGCCATGGATGGGCCAGGACTCATCCGGGCCATGGATACCCGAGCAGGACCGAATAACTTGATAACTGGCCTTGGTATTAAGGAGCTCAGATTAAGAGGTAAAATACCTGAGGATAATACCATAAAATTGTTCCTACAATGATTTGCGAATACCAAATTGAGGTAAGACAATACCAAGATAGTACCTCTATGGTATTCCTAGGTATCCAAAATAACAGGTTTTGTTATTCGAGAGTTATTCTGCTTGCAATTCTTAGGTATTTTGCTTAGGTATTTTACCTCTTAATCTGAGCTGTTTAATACCAAGGCCAGTTATCAAGATCAAGATTAGGTATTCATGTGTTATTTTCTCCTGCTCGGGTAGGATGCGGGAAACCCTTCCTAAAGTGTTGGAGGTGTCTGAGCAATTCGACGCGATTATTGACTTTACGTCATCGCGTAACAATATTGCGAAGGACCTCAAACTGAGCCTCCATAGGCTACGCATGACAGTGCAGGCTGCATGCAAGGAGAGGGAAGAGCTGGAGGCCAAGGTTCTAGCTGAGCAAAGTGCCACCGAAAGGGCGAGGGATAAAGCCTCGAAGCAGACCCAGACGGAGGCATCCGTCTCGGTCGGAGAGTCCATCCCATCCATGGGGGCGGGGACCTCCAAGCGGGCTAGGCAGTCCCCGGGCGAAACGGCACCTAGCGCTTCTAAGAAGCGTATCGTGTCGGAAGCCCCAGTAAGGAAGCGAACCTACGTGAACGTGGCGGCGGGGTCAAAGGGTCCATCTTCGCGACCAGCCCCGGCTGTCTGCAAAAAGAGAGGCCCCGGCGCTAAGCCCAGCGCAAAAGGTGCGACATCCAGCTCGTTGTCTCAAGCGTTGAAGGGGGTCCGAGTGGCAAGGCTCCAACGACAACAGTCATAAATAGCATAGAAGCAGACGCTAGTGCTAGGAGGCGGACGACTGATAACCCCAGGCGTGGCAGGGAAAGACACTGGAATAAGGTCCGAAAAAAAGGAAATAGTGTAAGTGCCCGGCCGCTAAGGGTATTCCAACGAGCCAACCGTAATGCAGGTAACCCAACTAAACCTGAACCATTATGAGACCACCCAGCAACTGCTGTGTCAGACAGTTAGCGAGTCGGCTTTGCATATCACCAAAATTTCCGACCAATACTGCATCCAAGCCGGTAACGGAAATTGCTTTGCAGACAGGTTCAGGAGGTTGTGTCTACCACAAACGAAGGCTTCGCGGTTACAAAGTAAATGGAGTGTTCTTCTGCAGCTGCTACGCACCGCCAAGATGGTCGATCGAACAGTTTACCAATATGCCCGATCGGATGACAACGGAGCTAACCCGTTGAGCCCGCTGGCCTGAACCCGTTGAGGACCGCCTTACCAACCCCAGGGGCCAGATTCTTCTGGAGGCCTTGGCTAGGCTCAATGTGGACCTAGCCAACGTGGGTACCAAGAGTACTGTGATGTGCATCCCTAATTATTTACGACAATAACCCAACCAAAAACAAAACAAATCACAACAAGTAATTAACTCCAAACCGAACTAAGTCCAGAGACTCAAGTTACATAGAATGCAAAATGCAATTGCATCCATATGCGGCGCCCGAGCCGCGGTGCTAGAATTATTCCATTCCTCTTTCCTCCCTCTGAGTGTGCCCTACACTGACGAGCAAACGAAAACGAAAGGTTTCAAATTGCACAAGCGGGTAGGACCACCCAGGCATACAAAATGTCAACCTAGCAAATCAAGCACATTTTCGGGTACGGACTTTATTTGTCTCATTCTCACCAATAGGAAAGTAGATTAAGCCAAATATTGTATCTCAACCGAAAACCATATATAAACCCAATGACACCGAAATAAACAAGCTCTATTATCGATAAGCAGTCGACCCTATTACTGTGGTCCTTACTGGTGATAGCTCTCGAGTTCACCATAGTTTGGATACCCTACGAAAGAAAGACCTTCTCCGATAACTAGAAGTAAACCTGCCACAGTACCTACCATAGAAACGGAGCGGAATCGATCATCGATATAACATTTAGCAGTCCTGGGCTGCATAGCAATTGGAGAGTGGATGATGGCTACACTTATAGTGACCACTTGGCGGTTCGTTATTGTATCGTCCACAATATAAGGCAGCGTGCGGAAGAAGGAGCATCCACTCCATTCGCCCGCAGATGGAGGACGTCCTATGTTGATGTAGAGACTTTTTAAATGGCACTTGAGAAGGAACGAAAATTACGCGAAACTCAGGAACCTTGCGGCGAACGACTCGCTATGACACCTACACGAGCGTGCGATCGACTATGCCGAAGGAAGTCAATCCGAAGAATGGAAGATCGCCGGTGTATTGGTGGACGGAGTCGATCGCCGACTGCCGAAGAACATGCCTTCACGCAAGACGGAGGATGCAAAGAGAGCGGTCAGACGCCGAGAGAATCGAGGGTCTTTGTCAGAAGGCCAATACGAATTCGTTGGGTGACGCCTACCGGGTAGTAATGGCCAAAACCAGAGGATCGGCGGCTACAACCGAGCGTTCATCAGATCTGCTGCAGGTGATCGTTGGAGGACTCTATCCGAGCCACGACCCGAGTCCATGCCCCCCCCCCCCCCCCCGCTGTCATAGATTTGCCCCATGACCAGCGTTCCAGTATCCCAGAAGAGCTCAGCCGTCCGTTTCACACCACTCGGTGAATATATCAAGCTGAGATTGTAAAAATGAAGCGTCTTGAATATCAATGACAGTCCAATTCAGTTTAAAATCATCGGCAAAAGAAAGTTTGAAGGATCCAAGTAACAGATTAACATCATTGAGATACACTAGAAATATTAACGGCCCTAGGTGGCTACCTTGTGGTACTCCTGATGGAACGAGAAAGTAAGGTGAAATTGAGTCCCCCAATTTGATAGCCATTTCACGGCCACTCAGGTAGGATTGAAGCCAATCGAGGAAAGATCCAGAGAAACCGAGACGTTCGAACTTCGCAATAGTACTCCAATGGTTGATTTTATCGAATGCCGCCGAGAAATCCGTATCGATCGAATCGATTTGTTGCCCTTTCTGTAGAGCTTTAGCGATGAAAGATGTGTAAACAACCAAATTGGTACTTGTTGACCGTTTCGGCATGAAACCATGTTGATGTTCAGAGATGTAATGGTAGCAGTTGTGTGATAAATAGCTGTAAACCACTTTTTCAAATAACTTCGAAACGGCACACAGAGCAGCTATTCCACGATAATTGCTGACCTCACGTTTGTTTCCTTTTTTGAATACAGGAAAGACATATGATTTTTTCCATTGTTTAGGGAATAATCCGACTTGCAACGATAAATTGAAGAGACGGGATAGAGGTATTGATAGACTATTGCAGCATTTCTTCAAAACAATTGCAGGGATTCCGTCAGGCCCACATTCATGTCTTGAGTACGATCGGGAGGAATATAAAGAACACAAATGAAGAGTGTGTGTGTTTGAAAACTGACAGCCACCCAAACTTGTTCGACGGCTTCTGAACTTGGAATCGATAATTGCCGAGCTATTAGATTGGCACGCAGAGCTAAAAGTACTCCACCGCCAGATCTTTTTTATGCTATTGTTAGAGTTACGATCCAGGCGAAAAACGCCGTGAGAATTACCAAAAATTTGACTTGAAATGGTATGATCATTCAACCATGTTTCGGTGAATGCATACATGTCATAGCTAGAGTCGGAACATGCAAGACGATATTCTGAGATGCGAGTATTAATTCCTCCGACGTTTTGATAATAAACCAATAGCTTACAATTTACACCATTGTCGAAGTTGTTCTGGTGATTTGCGGCATTGAAAGGACTTGATGTCGTTGATCCAAAATTTGAGAGTACGTAGCTTGGCTCGGCTGTGGTAATATAATCTTTGATAGGAGTTAAACTTTTTTTTTGCTTAAGCGGTAAT
>JASCZW010001099.1:0-38982 GCA_034211315.2 Aedes japonicus | reverse complement strand
ATTTTGTACAACCGATTTCCCAGTGTTTTTGTTGTTTTTACCCAAATTTTCTTCAATTCTAGCTCTGTTTTTATAGTTTTGGGATGTTTGCGAAGTTCCGTTTTCATAATTGCCTCAGAATTTTTCAATTGGACGAAGTTCCGGTGAATTTGGTGGGTTCATATCCTTTGGCACAAAATTGACTCCGTTGGCTCGGTACCACTCCAATACGTTTCGAGCGTAGTGGCAGGATGCTAGATCAGGCCAAAACAGAATAGATCCTTTGTGCTTCTTAATGAATGGCAAGAGACGCTTCTTAAGGCACTCTTCCGTGTAAATCGCACCGTTTATTGTTCCGGAAGTGATGAAGGGAGCACTTATTTCACCACATCCGCAAATCGCCTGCCAGATTAGAAACTTCTTTGCAAATTTCGATAGTTTCTTCTTTCGAGCATCCTCCGGAACATCGAACTTCGACTTGGCAACGAAATATTCTTGCCCAGGAAGTTGACGGAAGTCGGCCTTGACGTATGTTTCGTCATCCATCACGATGCAACCGGATTTGGTGAGCAGCTTCGTGTAAAGTTTCCGGGCGCGGGTTTTCGCAGTGATGTTTTGTTTTTCATTCCGGTTTGGGGCTTTTTGCACTTTGTAAACATGTAACGTTTCATGGTTTTCTGCTCAAAACCGACTGACACCTTAGACTTTTTAGCGACATCTCGAACTGACATGTTTGGACGGTTCTTGAATTGTTGTACGACTTTCCTGGCCATTTTACTGTCCATTGGACCACTTTTACGACCACTCCCTCCCTTCCTTTGGACACTCAGACGCTCCTTGAAGGTGCTTATTACACGAGACACAGTTGTATTTGCAATTCCAAGCTTTTTAGCAATCCACCGGTGGGACGCCCCTGGATTTTGATTGTGAGTGCACAAAATTTTCTCACGGACAATTTCTTGTTTCGACGACATGACTGGAACTACTGAATGTATAACTATGAAACTTGGCAGATGTAAATAATACACTATGGATAAGATCAACTCAAATTCTAGGTTTTTTACTCATACGATTCAAAAGTTACAGAAGATTTTCTGTGTGCCATTTTTATCGAATACACCCTTTATGATTGTCCTGATAATGGTGACTATCATTGGTTGATTATTTTATACGTTTTATTATAAGGATTATTTTGGTTGATATCATAATAATGATAATGAATATGTTTATAACAATGATGAGTTTTATTATTATGATAGTAATGAATATTATTTTAATTACTATTTTGATTGGCATTATAATTGTTATTGTTATTTTTCTTGTACATATTTTTAAATTGTTATTATTATAATAATTATTATTATTCTAATTATAATAAAAATAATAACTATAATAATTTTTGGTAATATTACTATAATTATTATTTTATTCATCTGTGCGATCATTAAAATGATGGTTTTTATGATTTTGATGTAAATTTTGTTAATTTTGTTATGGTTATTATGATAATGACTATATGATTGCTATGATTGTCACTTAAATTCTGTTTATTTTCATAAAAAAGATATTCATGACATTAATGATCATACTGTTGGATTATTATTTTCAAGATAATTAAGCTTATTAGTATTACGACAATGATAATTATGATAACATTGAATTATAATACAGTTTTTTTGTCACGTTACTACAGTTTCTATGGTTGTTGATATTTTTATGATATATATGATTATTATGTTTCTTATGATTATTTTTGTTTGATAATTATTGTTATAAAATAATTTTATTATATTATTTTATTATTAATTCTATTATTATTCAAATTTTTGTTATAATTTTTATTGAAATCCCAGCTATAATACTGAAGATTATAATATGATTATGATAATGATTATTTAAGAGATACAGGAATCCTTGGATCTAAAATCTTAAAGTTATAATTACTGTGATAGTAATAATGACTATCCAAAGCATTATAAGAATATATGTATGCATATACATATAAAGTAATTGAATTATAATAGAATTATCATAACAATTATTATCATCATTTTAAATATTATTAAAATTGCTTTCATAATTTTGAATATTATATATTTTTTGAATAAGATGAATAGAATGGTTTTAATTAGAAGTTTAATCATAACTACAAATCTTTTTAGTATTATTATTATTATAGCTATTACTATCGAAGATATTCAAATTTTTACTATGATAATTATTATAGCAGTAGATTTAATTGTTTATTTATTGTTTTTGCTATTATTTTCATGGTTATATTCATATTAAAAGAAGTTATTTGTATAACAAAAATAGATATCAATATATTAATGACTATGATTATTATTATTAAATTATTTATTTTCTATTGATATTTTTATGAAAAAAAAAATCATTGAAGATCTTTTCGAGAGTTATTATTACTATTACTGTGAATCACTGCGATAATAATGACTATTATGATTATTCATATCATGATAATCATCAATATACATTATTCCTATCTCTCTTGAGTTTATGGTGATTTTGATCATTTTATGTATTCTTATGAACATTTTCATCATTAATTGTCTTATGATGAATATGTGTTGTTTTTTTTTATTTATTTATTTTACGTCAGCCTATTTCCTCACATACAGACAATCACCGACGCCAGGGAGACGACTCCATCACCTGGACCCTACCTAACGACTCATGACTATGAGCCGGGACGAACGGCTTTACTTCCCTTCCGAAGGAAGACGTGACCAGATTTTTTCGCCTCAGAAAAACCACCGACCTTGACTGGGATTGAACCCAGACCCACTGGGGTGCCAGTAGCAGTCACGCTCACCACTACACCACTGACGCCAGCCCCAAATATGTGTTGTTATTATTATTTAATTAATTTATATGCATTAAAGTGAATATTATCATGACAATAAGAGCGACTATAATAATCATTACAATTATTAATACTATTTATAATAAATATATGGGGGCGACCCCGGCGTATTGGTTAACATCCATACCTCTCACGCCTAAGTCACGAGTTCGAATCTCACCCCTGGAGAAGTTACGAAAATGCCCAAAAGTGGTGTTTGACTGACTACGACGGGAGATGAACCAGCTCGAGGCTGAAAATCTCGATAGTCAAGAAAAAAAAACAATAATAATAAACATATTTTTATTATTACTATCACGATCACTTTGAATATTTTCGATTCAACTTTATAAGAATGGTATTAACTATGATAATTATTAATGAAATCAATTCTTCCCAATTTAATATGTTGGTTTGTTAATATGTATTGAATTTTTTCTGACTATAATGAAAACATCAATTTTGTTTAATATTATTCAGCTTGTTTTATTCAACTAAATATGATTATGAAAAAAAAATCTGATTTTTATGGGAACCATTGTGAAAAAGTTGTTTATTATCACTTATTTTATTGTGATGATAATTATTTAAATGTATTTTTTCTCGTTAAATTCATAATGATGATTTTAATTATTTTTACTCCTATGATTATTGGGTTTCTGTTTATTATGATTTTGATAATAATGATGCATGTCATGATTATGATTATTTTTTATATGCGTATTATTTTAATCATTTTTACTTGTAGGATTTCGGTGATGAGTATTATGGCGAAAATAACTAGTTTCGTAATAACAATCATGAAAGTGTATGGTTTTGATTTTGATTATATTGGTTATAACGGTTATTATACATAGGATCAATTTTAAAATAATTACAATTATGTTGCAAAAGATAATTATTATTATGACTATTATGATTTGAATAATCAATACATGTTTGTGATCGTTATTGCTATAAATGATATTTTAAAGATTATTATGAAAATTAAGATTTTAGTGATGAATATTTAATAGAAAAATTTCAAGGGGAAGTTTTAACTCAAATCAATCGAAACTTTTTTTACAATAATAAGTGTATCCATGTAGTGTACAAACATATATTTTTTTCAATTTTTCTCAACAAAATGGCGGCTGTTAGAGTACGTTGAAAAAGTCATTGCATTTTGCTTGTGCCGGCTCTCCTGGTCGCAGTTTTAATCTGAAACCTGCTAACCCTAAAAAATTACATTAATTACATTTACAGTTAGTAGATGAATTGAAAAAAAAGTAAAAAAAATAATTTGCACTTTTGACGTAAGTTTTTTGAAAAAATCCACATTTTTTCCGCCATTTATCCCATTTTTCCTTATTTTAAAATAAAATATTACAACAATGTTTAATTCATATAAAAGGTAATACTATAATAAAGAAATCCTATCAGTTTCACCTTAATCGAAAAATTAGTTTTCGAGTTATCTCCGAAATAAACTCCGAAAATTCTGTTTACTACACAGCTTTTTAACTGTCTACACTCGGTCTGGATTATATTCCAATTTTTTGGCATAGAGTACAGCTAAAATTGTGTTCGTGAAAATTGCCATTTTTGTATGGTAACTAAACTTAACCACCTATTCAACGTATTGTTATTTGGCCTTCTACCATCTGACATATTGTTAAATCTACATAGGAGATACACTCAAAATTAAAAAATCAAGATTGTAATGCAATTTCGCATGACTTGATTTCAGGGCTGGTAGCAGGGCACTTTTTAGTGACTTGGTAACTATTTTGAGCCTAGTCACTAAAAAGTCACTTTTTGCATCCAAAAATCACTAAAGTCACTATTTTTCGGAAAATGATCACTAAAGTCACTATTTTTGTACCGGTGATTGTAAAAAAAACCACTTGTACCTATTGTACAATAGGCAACCAAATAATGCGATCTGGTCGCACTATATAATGTCAAGAAATATACACCAAAAATCTAGATGCCCTGGCAAACGCTGTCCCGCCTGAATGTCCTGGAAGACCAATTTACATTATGACATAATCTCAACCTAACTTAATCTAACTTAACTTTGTATAGCCCATAAAGTTATTGTTACGATTGTAGACCTTAAGATTTGAAGGACAGTTTGAATGACCTGAAACTAACAAGGTTATCCTATGATGTCTGTGGACGGTTCAGAATATTAATTGAATATGTTTGAATATTTATCGTAGCTTTGTATAGCCCAAAAGGCTACGGTTACTACCGTATATCTTAAGTTCTGAACTCAAGGTTAGTTTTCATAAACCTGACCATACCGAGATAATTTGATAGTGACTGGTGATCTTACAGTAGCTTCATTGAATGTGTTTGAATGGATATTGTAACCTATCATAGATTATAAAGCTAACTTTACGACTATAGATCCTATGAACTCAAGGGCAGTTTTGATGACGTAGAATATCCCAAGATATCTCATTATTTGATGAACTTTAAAGAAAATCACTTAAGTCCAAAAAGCTGTAGATTTTAATCTACAATTCAAAACTTGAAATCTACAGCTGAATGTAGATTTTATGTTTTGAATTCCAGGAAAGTTTGGATAACCTAGAACATCCGAAGATTATCTCATAATGTCTGTTGTTCTTCCAAAATATTCAATGAATATGTTTCAATACACGTCAAAGCTTTACAAAAACCCAGAAAGCTTTTGTTACAACTGTAGTAGGTCCTATGTTCTGATCTTAAGGATAGTTTGAATGACCTGGAACATGCCATACTGCTTCATAATGTGTATAGTCTTGAAGAATATTAATTGAATATGTTTGAATATTTTGTGTTACTTTATATTGCCTCAAATTTACTGTTATAACTGTAAATCTTAAGTTCTGAGTGCCAAGACAGTTTGGACGACCTTGACCATCCCAAGATTATCTTATTGTGTAATTTTAAGTTCGAAAATATTCACTGAATACAATTGAATACGTGACGCAACTTTGTGTTGCCCAAAAAACTACTGTTACTATCGTAGATTTCAAGTTCTGAACTCCAGGACGGTTTGGATTACCTAGAGGATCTCAAAGTTATAAAATAATGACTCTTGACGTTTCAAAAGGTTCATTGAATATGTTTGAATACAGATGGTCACCTGTCGCATTATGTATTCTGGTCTTCCACGCTATTCAATCATTATTGTTAAATACATATTTGCACACTCTATACTGTAGATCATATGATATGAACTCAAGGATAGTTTGGATGACCTACATCATCCTCGTTTATCTCATGATGTTTTTTTACGTTCGAAAATATTTACTGAATATGGTTGAATACGTAGCGTAACTTTGTATAGTCAAAAAAAACTGTAGTTACTACTGTAGATCTTAAGTTCTGAACTCAAGGACAGTTTGGATGACCTAGAACATCATAAAGCTATCAAATAATGACTGTTGCCCTTCCAAAAAGGTTCATTCAATATGTTTGAGTACATATTTTAACCTTATATAGCCCTAAAAGCTAATGTAGATCTGAACTTTTGAACTCAAGTACATTTTGGAAGACCGAGAACCTATCAGAAAGATGCAAAAATATATAACATTTATCAACGAGAATTTAATCGTACGTATGCATTCTAGAACAACGACTTACACTTTTAATAAGGCAAAAAATAAATGCCTTCCTGAACTTCTTCATATTCAGGATGTTCTAGGTCGTCACCATCCGTTACATGCAGTGAAAGCTCCAAGTATGTTATAAAAATCACCAAGTTACTTCCGATTCAGGTCAACTATGAACTTCTTATTGACGAATGGAACTTGTTAAAATGCTAGGTGCTGACCTTGAGTACATAGTACCGAATTGGGGAGTATTGGAACCAGTTGTTTACTAAGAAAACGGCTGTAGGTGAGTCTAAATACCCTCAGGTGATTAAGGGGGTGAAAACAGCTTCACATGGCGACGGCTCAAAAGTGGAATTGAGAAGCAAGACATGTCAGAAGTAATTTTAGCACAGGCCATGCTTTCAACCGCGTTTCAACCGTGCGTATAGACCTGTCTTTGCAAAAACGAGCTGGTGCTAAAACCAAGTGCAGGAGGCCCTGGAGAGAAAAAAGTTGCTTGATTACAGACTTTTTTTTCAAAAAAAAAACTAAAAAGTTATACTGCGCTGCAGTATTACTCATTTTTGCAAACGGGGGTGATCACTTAGTTCATTTTTACTGTACTTAGACAGCAAATGTATAAAAATTAAAAATGTACTAAAATTTGGAAATCACTTTTTAGTTACTATTTGGTCACTTTTTGGTCACTGTTTTTATTATTTTCTATTACTATTACTCACTATTACTTATCCATACATCCGCTACCAGCCCTGTGATTTTATTTATCGTAATGGATCGTAACTTGGAAAAAAATTAAACATTGGTCGTGGGCAAAATAGCAACAAATCAATTCGCTTAGAAAACTTCAATGTGTGCGTGAGGTTGTGCAGTTGATTAGTAGTAGTAAATTCAATGACTCACAAAAAAAAAGATTCGATTCGCAACTGAGATTCGAACCATGGCCGTCAGCGTGAGGGCTTTTATCAGTAACCATCTAGCCACTATAACAAGTTGAGGTGATCGAAATAATCGATTGTCGAGGCACTCAACGTTACAGCAATGAAGCAAATGTCGGTCGCACACACTAACATGGCTTCGTTTACTTCATAAAAAGCTGGGTGACTTGATGAGAGGGAGATAGAAGTGTGATGGCGAGTAAGCAGAGCCACAGTGGCAAAAGCGTAGCGGCGTTCTGTGTCATGGTCTCACCAATATTGAGAAGTTGTTGACGGTTGAACAAAAACTCAACGGCTGCTGCGGCTGTCGAGGCACTAACTACACAGCGATAACCACTTGCACACACTTGGCTATGTTTATACCATAAAAGGCTTTGTGGATCATGATGGGCAAAATTGCCTTTTCAGAATCATGCAAAATTCTCAAGATATGATTGCAAAAACTGCAATTGCATTTTTTGCTACAATTTCAACTTTTGGGTGTCCTCTCCAAAAATTTTTGGAAATCTTTTTGAAGTTCCAGGAAAAAACTTACCAAATGTGTCTGGACGGTAAGGTTGGGTGCTCAAATGTGAATTTCGAAGAACATTAGGAGTGACTGCCAATGAGGAATTTTGTCTGAAGTTAAGGGTTAAACTTCCCAGAATTTCAGCAAAAAGCCTTGCAGAAGATCAGGAGAGAGTTTCCCTGAAAGTCACTGACTAGCCGAAGAAGCAGTGTATACAAAAATTATTCATATGACCATAACCATTCGACCAACCGTTCGCATCATACTATGAGGACACACACTCATGTCTCACCTCGTTTGCAAGATTTGATCAGTACGAAAATTTCCCTGAAGTTTAGCTGAGAAGTATAGGGGTTTATATAAGGAGTTTTTGGGGCCGGGGGAGGTTCTTATGATAGTAAGAGACCCCTCCCTTCCCTGAAAGGGGGGCTCTCATTCAAATAAAACACAAATGTATAAATCGAAAATGACAGCCACTCGATTTAATCTACAAAATAAAAAAATTTTCAGTGTAATTGCAGTGATTTGTTTTACTAATGAAATAAAACAAAAATTTAAAATTAAACTTTATATTTTATGTAACGGAAAATTTACTCTGTTATTCATAGTACTTCAATTGTTATTGTTGATCCAAAAATAAGTCTGTTGAATTTATCAAATGAAAACTAAATTTAGATTTTAAAATACAAAACTAGAAAGAACGTTACAGGGAAAAAAAACTATAGTAAATTGCGTCATCTATGCGAATGCTTCAAGCTTCAGTGTCACTTCAAAAATATGAAATAGTGTAAGGTTGCAAAACAAACCAAGAAATGTTTATATAATCACACATATAACGAAAATGACATAACTCGCTCTTTTATTACGCCTTTTCGTTCAAAGAAGCCTAATTTTATTTAAAAAAATTACAGATTTTTATAGACATTCCCAGACATCACAGATATTTGAAAAAAATATCTGGCATCCATGGTATATAGGCAACTTGTATATGTATATTGACTACTAACCGGTGGACCGACCGCATGGCTGTTGCTACCCCGGTGAGGACTGATGTACCATATATGCAACGCCAAATTGAGCCTCCCTCTCCAAGCTCAGATCGAGGGTGATAAAATCGAGACGGTATCTTCGAACGGATGTTGTTGCGTACGATCTACGGAGAACCTCCCGTCGTTCACACCGCTAAAATTGGCCGACTACGGTGGGCTGGGCTTGTCGCAATGTCGCAATGTCGGAATGTCGCATTCTCGAAAACGTGCAAAAGAAAAAGAGGCACGCAACGAGCAAGGTGGATCGAAAAATGTGATTGTCAAGTGGAGCCAAATTCGAGCTGTCACAAATTGTCAAGTGAAGCCAAGAGAATAAAATACCAGTCAATGAACAATATTGATATTGTATATAAAATATTTTCTTGCTTGAAAATAATTTGAACTAACAAATTTTCGTGTTTTAATTGCTGTAAAGAAAGTAAATTTGCAACTCTGTTGAGTGTAAGGCAGATTTTTCCATAATTTGACGAATTTCTTATATTCTAAGCATAAGCTAGAGACATTTATTCTTGAACCAAAGTCATAACTAAACGAGAAGAAAATCTGCAAATGTTGCTAAAGGTCTTGTTAAATTTAACGATACCGTGATAACTTGTGCAAATAAAAAAAAAAAAATAGAATTCATCAATGTTTGTTTTAAAATTATTCGTATTAAAAATAAATGTGAATATTTTTGGATTTGACATAGACACCTGTAAAAAATGTTTTTTTCAAGCATGCTCTACATTTTTGTTATACCAATGTCAGTATTCATGATAGTTATTATTAAAATTAATGTTTATTATTATTATAATCAATTCAATGTTACTGTTATGGTATTGATGAATTTGATTGTAATGATGAATATTTATTAACAATTGTGATTATTCTACTATTCTAATTGCGATTATCATGACGATTATGATCGTAATCATTTTTTTCTGAATATGATTTTTGTTTGTAGGATAGTTACAATGTTGTGATAATGTTTATTATTTTGTTGATTTTAATGATGATTTTGAATACAATTCTCATTATTTTAATAATAATGGTTGTGAAAATTCTTTCAGTGATATCCAAGATAACCATCAACATAATGATTTTTTTATGATGAATATTAATGTTGTAGGTATGTGATAAATATTATGATTATAATTTTATTGCTATGAATATAATGTACATCATTGGGCGATTATGTTTAAAATGTTTTATGTATAGGTATGTATATGTGCGTATTATTTTATTTCATTAATCATTCTTTTGATATCATATGCTATTTTTGATTGTTATACTATTTATATTATTTTAATTATATTAATTATTATAATGAAAATTAATATTTTTATAACAAATACTACTATGATAATAATGATTATTATTTTTATTACAATTATGATAAGCATTGTAATAATTATTATCACTATTCTTCTATATATTTGAATGGTTGATATGATTATAATTATAATTATGTAGATTAATATTATGATTTAAAAAAAAAATATTTATCATTTAATTTCTCAACATGATTTTATGATTTTGATCTATATTCAGTTGTTTTGATTACGGTTATTATGATAATGATTATATGATTTCTTTGATTGTTATTTCAATGCTGTTTTTAAATCTATTTAATGTTTTATTTATTCTGTTTGTTTATTATGAAATAGTTTATCATGATAATAATGATATAATGATTGAATAAATATCTGTCTGATCATTATATTATCATCAACATGATATCATAAACATTGTTTGAATAAAAGTTTGAATTAAAATCAAAATTAAAACTTTATTTTTATAAAATTCATCATCATCTGAACAACACAATAACAACTATACAATTAAAACAAAAATATAAATATGGTTTTTATCATAATAATTTCTCAAACTAAAATACCATGATTTTTAAAAAAAATATGAAAATTATGGAGTCAATTCTGATAATAATGATAATTATTATTAATTTATCGTTAGTTTTAACAAAGTAAAGAATAACACATTGTTTGTAATAAGCCATCAAAATAAATGTTATTATAGTTTTTACGTTGGCTAAGAATATTATAATTGTTATGATTGAAACTAATATTTGACAAGAAGTTGCGATAATAGGTATTGCGATTATTATTATTATTTCTCATATGATTGGCTTTCTTATTGTCACATTTGTTTTTCATTATTATTATTGAGATCATCATCACTATTTTGATAGTTTGACTTTTTACCCTTCTTACATCAATAGAAGGGTATTAAGATCGCTTGAAAACTCGACTTTTTATCCGAGGCCCACAGGGCCGAGTGTCATATACCATTCGACTCAGCTCGACGAACTGAGCACATGTCTGTGTGTATGGGTGTGTGTGTGTGTGTGTGTGTGTGTGTGTGTGTGTGTGTGTGTGTGTATGTGTGTGTGTGCGTTACAAATAATGTCACATCGGTTTCTCAGCCATCTGTGAACCGATTTGAGTTCTGTTGACGGCAAATGGAAGCTACAACATTCCCATAGAACGCTATTGATTTTTTTTTCATTCGGACATTTCGTTACGAAGATATGAACGAAACAGTACTTGAAGGCCTATTATAATAGTAATCAAACAGTTTAGTCTCCGGTTACATACTGAGCTATTTGTGTACCGATTTTAGTTTTGTTGGTGCCAAATCAAAGCTATGATATCTCCAAATAACTGGTCAAAATTTCATTATGATTGGATAATCCTTCATGGAGGATATGACCAAAACAATACCTGAGAGCACATAATTGTGAGATGACAATATACTCGTTGCAGTGCAAAACCGAACAAGACCAATCACACCAATCGATGCCGCTTGCATTCTATTGTGTCGCATCTGGAGAGTTGTATAGCACATACAGCGGACTAGCCACACTATGCTACTGTATAGAATTAGAGCAGCATCGATTGGCTCGAGTGGTCTGGTTTTGAACTGCAACGAGTATATTCGAAAATTACACGAAGTCTCCATTTACTATTTTCAACGAATATGTACTTATTAAGCATCTTGAATCCATATCGATAATCAAAATTGACGGTTAGGATTGTCTAATAATGCATTCTATGGACTAATTGTATGAAATTTCTAATATTCATGTAATTTCCCCTTCTATATAAATAACATAAACAGGTCATTAAAGGTTAATAATGGTAATATTTTAATCACATCGATGAACAATCCGTCCAGGATTGACAAATAGTTCATTCTAAAAACTGAATGTATGAGATATCGAATATTCTTGGATCTTCCTGGAATTTCTGATTAAAATATGTATCCAGTACAATATTGGCCACATTTGAGTTCGTAATTCTGATGAAATGTAAGAAGGGTTCAGTCTCACCATCGGTGGATTAATGCGGGTTTTTTTATTTTATAATAACTATAGTAATAATTATTACTATTATTATATGAAGAAGCAAATTATTTCTCATCTGCATGCGAAGCGCTAGGAGTGGATAGTAATTTATTGCTAGAACGAAAATAGACATGAAGAAAAAGTGTATTGATAGTTCCGTATAGGGCAACGGCAGGCTTTGAAATTGAAAGATACAAGTTTTAAAACGAGCGGAGGGTATTTGAACGGTAGTATCCAATCAGGCGTATAACCCTTTGCCATACTACCCCATGCAGGGTAGGCAAGCGGGGAAATTATTATTTTACTAAGAATCTTAGGAATTCTTAAAGTGACACTTATTTTTATTATTTTTTGTTTTGTACTATTTTATGTTGTTTTTATTTTTGATAGCTTGATTATTATTTTTTATTGTTTTTTGTGTTATAATGACAATCATCATATTGATAGTAAATATATAATGATTTTATTTAGCTTCGTTATGATGATTTTAATTAGTATTAGCATTACAATTATTATTAAGAATATTATTTTTACTATCACCATTGTTTTTGTGTGTCATTTTTGTTTTTGTTATTCTAATTATTTTTATTATTTTCAATATAAATTTTCAATTATTTTTTTCTATTATATGGTTTTATGTGAGGATTATTATGATTACTAAGATTATTACCTGAACAGCTTTAATTAATCTCACTGTCCTCTAAATCCAGTGTTTCTCTGAATTCTAAAATCCGATTGAGTTCCTTCCTCACTCACTGGTTCCGAATTTTGCTTCGAGCTGTTCATAAAGAGAAGCTGATTCGCTCCCGAAGGCTTCTTGATGCGCATCAAAATCCTCTTTATGTACTTCGTTTTCAGATGGCATTCATTCGGGCCCCACTGCAATTAAAATCAAATACCTGAAAGAAAAAAACTAATATTTACGCTGCAGACTCGCAAACTTAATTTAATTTCGGTAGTCTGAGAGCCCAGCCGACAGAATTCTATCCATTTTGATTTTGTAGTATCATCAATGGAAAAACGCAAAAACCGTAATCCCGGATAGTTATTGCTGTCTCGGCCACAGTATTTAACATTATGATTGTAATTTTGGTATTCTACCATACGCGGGGTACCGATCTTTGATGATATTGTTTAAGAAGAAAATAATTGCTCATCACCATGAGGCTCCCGAAGGCTAGCAAAATTGGTGTCCACTCTTCGGAGCTTCATGGTGATGAGAAATTATTTCCTCCTTAAACAACACAGTATTTAACTATACGCTTTATGTTGAACAACTTTGAAACGCCTACGACCACTGCAAAAACCAAAACGAGCAAAACCTAACTGATTTGTGAACGAATATTTCCTGACAGCATGAAGTCATGCGACGGTAACCCATAAACATCTGCAACACGCCAAACAAAAACTACTAATTTACACAACAGTTTTCGTGATTATGTTAGTGTGTTGAAAGTTTTCATGTCCAATATCGATAGTCATTCAATACATTGTGTGTAGTATTTGTTTCTCCCTCCCAGGCTGCGGGTATCGATCTTTACGGTTTGTGTACCAAAAAATCAAGCTTTTAGATCGAAGATGGCGTCGAAAGAAAAGCAAGTGCGAACAGCAATTGTGTGCGGTCGCAATGAAAATCCGCAATGATTTGTCAGTAAGAAAACTTGCAAAACAGCTTGGTTTTCCTGCAAGCACTGTCTATAACGTTCTTAAATCTTTCGATACACGTTTGACAACAGCCAGGAAGGCTGGGAGCGGAACAAAAACGGATCTCAGGAACCACCAGAAGGAAGCGAAGGTGAAGCAAATTTTGCAGAAGAGACCAGAATCTTTCCAGATCTTCCGGTACGTACTGTGGCTAGAAAAATAAAAATTTTGTCCAACTTTCATGCATGCTTCCAAGGACAGGCCAGGGATGAAGTCTTCAAGGTGAAAACTGTACTGTGACAGCTAAAACCCGGGCTCGCAAGTTGTATCACGAATATTTGACAAGTTTTTTTGCGTGATAATCTATGTAAATAAAAATGAGTTGGGGTTTCCTTTGTCAAAATGTAACTCGCGAGAAGAAGGACCGTTTGGCAAGATTTTTGCTTTGTTGGATTCGTCTTGGACACCGAAAGGTTCTTATGATGGTTTGAAACCCCTCCCTTTTCTGGAAAGGGGGGCTCCCATACAAGTGAAGCACAAATTTCTGCATAACTCGAGAACTGATCAAGCAAAGGAACCCAAATTTAGCATGCGGGTGTTTTTGGAGGCAAGCAATGCTTCAATGGTAGTCAGAGACCCCTCCCCTCTCTAGAAAGGGAGGCTCTCGTACAAATGAAACAGAAGTTTCTGCATATCTCAAGAACTAATCAAGAAAATGGAACCAAATTTGCCATGTGGGGTTTTCTGGAGGAGAAAAATGTTTTTATGGTGGTTTGAGACTCCTCCCCTCTCCTAGAAGGGGTGTTGTCATACAAATGAAACTGTAATTTCTTCATAACTCTAGATCTAATATAGCAAATGGAACCAAATTTAACATGCGGGGATTTTAAAGGCAATAAATGTTTCTACGATAGTTCGAGACCCCTCCGCCCTCTCTGTTAGGTTGGGGGCGGTGCACCCATACAAATTTAAGAAAAGCTTCTACATAACTCGAGAGCTAATCAAGTAAATGGAGCCAAACTTATTAAGTTAATGGAACCAAATTTGGCATGTGTAGGTTTTTGAAGGCAAGAAATGCTTCTATTGTGGTTTGAAACTCCTCCACTCACTGAAAGAGGGGTCTCTTATACAAATAAAACACGAATTTCAGCATAAATAGAAAAAAAAACAAGCATATGGAACCAAATTCGGCATGTGGAGGTTTTTGGAGGGTAGATTTCTATATACATAAAAATGAATTTCTGTGTGTCTGTCTGCCTGTCAGACCCTTATAGACTCGGAAATTTCTGAACCGACCAACGTGAAAATTTATATGAAGGGGTTTTTGGGGCTGGGGAAGGTTCTTATGATTATTTGAGACCCCTACTCTCTCAGGAAGGGAAGCTCTGATACATATGAGACACAAATTTCTTCATTACTCGAGAACTAATCAAGCAAATGGAACCAAATTTGGCATGTGGGGGGTTTTGAAGGCAATCATTGTATGGTGGTTTGAGAAACCACCCCCTCTGGAAGGGAGGGCTTCCATACAAATGAAACACAAATTTCTACCCAAAATGAGAATTATTCAGGATACTTAAACACAAAACGTGTATTTTTCGGATAAGAAGCATGTTTTGATAGAAGTTTGAACCCCTGCTTATTCAAGAAAAAAAACTCATTCCGAAAAAAAACTATAAAAGTGCCAGTTATATTAAATTTTCCTTCATTTCGTTGCAAGCGTAGCAGCGCACGCACCGGGTTCAGCTAGTGGACGATAAAACTTATGTGCTGGAAGACTTCAAACAGCTTCTCGGAATGTCTTATTCCACTGCCATGCAACGGAACGTCATAAAGGAGTATTTCAGGATGAAGAAAACGATCCAGTTTCCCAAAAAGTATTTGGTTTAGCAGGTAATATTCAGCTGTGGTCGAGCAAGCCAAAGCTTCATCACTTACAGAACGGTAAACAAGGAAATATACCGTGAAGAATGCCTAAAGAAGCGATTCCTACGCAGCCATGACGCTCCATCGCTATTCTGGCCTGATTTGGCATCTTGTCACTACGCCAAAGATTTTCTAGAATGGTATAAAGCGAATGGCGTCCATGTGGTACCAAAAGAGGTGAATCCACCTAACTGCTCGGAGTTGCGACCTATCGAGCGGTATTGGGCTCTCGTGAAGAGGGAACTCTCTCAATATAAACAACAAGCTACAACTATAGAAAAAAATCGAAAATCTTGGACTAAAGCAGATAAATCTGTTGCACAGAAGTCTGCATAGACCATAATGGCTGGAGTAAATTCAAAAGTTCGTAGTTTTTTCATGCAGCCTTAATAAGTAACTGTGATTAGTTTTAAGATGACTTGTAATGCACAATTAAATGAATAAAAAATGCATCTTGGATTGAACTAACTGCAAATCTGTATTATCTCAAAACTAATCTGTCCAAATTTTGTCGTGAACAAGCCTTATTAACAGTTTAACTTACAATTTAGTCTCCTATTACTGTGTTATTTATGCCACAACAGTTCGCGAAAATATAGTTTTATTTTAATTTTAAGTATTATCGTATAATTATGGATCAACAATTCTCTTTTGCTCAAAATGTGGGTTTGTTTTAAATCGGTCTCAATTTTGCACATCATTACGTTTGACGGTTTATGCTTGCCGGATCAGCCGTTGGTTTTGATGTGGCGCTTTTGCTACCGTTATTGGAAGCCGATACGAGGGGCTGCACAAGTACAAATCAGTTTCGTTGCAGCAAACAACGAATAGATTTGTTAGTCCTACTTTCGATTTCGTAATGTTAACGAAAATTAATGTTCAGTGCATGTTTTTTGACGTGTTGGATCCTTTATAACACTTAATATTATTAAGTATGTTTAGTCTCCCTGTTCATCGCAACAGCCCACTGTGGGACGAAACGCCAAAAACATGAACTTTTTACAATAACTCGTAAAAACGTGTTCTTAACATTTTGGTATCTTCAAATGAAAATTTTCAAAAAATATAGCGCATTTAAAGGTGACAAATCTTAGTTCGCAGCTTCACCACAGGCGCCGCTGCAAACTAGATTTTTTTAAATGATGAGATAGAGAGTTAGTGTTTTCAGCAAAGTTGTAGATAATTTTAATACAAACAACATTGCTCAAAACACTAACCTTCTATCTGGTCACTGTGCCGAGGTATGTGTTTTTTTAGATGGCGGGCCTTGGAAACTAGTTTTTTGTGATTATTTAATAAATGTGCAGTTTAAGGTCAAAATAATGTTCTACAAAGTTGTATAAATAATCAAAATATAAATTTTCTCTATACTCACCTTACGTCTAAAACATTTATGGGAGAAGTTATAGTAGTTTTATTGTGAAAAATATAGGTTTTTCATAGCCCTTTAGCTGGCGGGGATGCAAGTGGATGCACATGAAACCTCATAGGGTTCAAAATATGGGATGTGTTATAGCATATTATGTTGGTTTCATGTGTATCCATGATTATCCCCAAGAGTGAACCTGTGTTCTATGAAGTAGCGAATATACCATTAAAACTATCATAAATACTAATATTCCCAATTGAGAACCCTATTATCGTGTAAAAACTTGTATGTTTTGTATATTTTTATAATTTTATGCATAACTGTTGCTATTCAGTTGTGCAAATACCAGGGCTCACGCACTCCTATGACAATACTCTTAAAAATTCAATAGCGGCGGCGCCTGTGGTGAAGCTGCGAACTAAGATTTTTCACCTATAAAAACCCTATATTTTTTGAAAATTTTCATCTGAAGACACCAAAATGTTAAGAACACGTTTTTACGAGTTATTGTAAAAAGTTCATGTTTTTGGCGTTTCGTCCCACAGTGGGCTGTTGCGATGAACAGGGAGACTAAACATACTTAATAATATTAAGTGTTATAAAGGATCCAACACGTCAAAAAACATGCACTGAACATTAATTTTCGTTAACATTACGAAATCGAAAGTAGGACTAACAAATCTATTCGTTGTTTGCTGCAACGAAACTGATTTGTACTTTTTAAGAAGCTACCATCGTATTTAATGCCACACGCGCAACTGTCACAAGCACTAAGCATTTGTTGACAAAGAGCTACGGGTAATTTTCAACCAATAAAAAAAACGTCTCTCTGGCAGTTGCATGAATGACTGACAGATCTACTTTATCGGCTCAAAATATAATTTTAAAAAAGCACAATCACGAGAAGTTGTTCGTGATATGGGATTCAATCCTGCATTTTCAGGGAGATCTGTTGTTGAGTCCGTGGTTGATCTCACTAGGCCATGTTGACTTTTGAGAAGTTACTCCTGCAACATTCCAACAGGAATACGAAAATATATGAGTACGACTGAAGAGAAGCAGCGATTGGCTGTAAGGAAATCGTTTAATACACTAATTATAATCGACGAAGAGAAACTATGGATGTTACTTAGGACCTTATGAGTTGTTCAGCTTCAATTATTAAGAAAGTCCAAAGACCGAGCATATTGTTTTATTTGTGCCCAGATCAGCATCACAATCTAAACCCTAGAGTAGGAAGGATAGCCAACAAAAGAGGCTGTTGAAAAGCCCTCCTCTTTGGTCCCCATGCCTCCAGACCCGAGATTTAGTTCATCTCATTAACCGAGCAGCTTAACCCTCTTACAGAAGTTACAATTTCTTGCAGCATATCTTTTGAATCATTAAATTCACTATGTTTTCACTATACTTTTTTCAGTTTGTTTACAAGTTTTGTTTGTTCTGTTCTCGGAACTTAACTTTTTTTCTTAATTGTTTTAAATGTAGTCAGCTTGTGCTACGAGATAGTTTCGTCTATGATTCTGGGATTCTATTTAAGCGATAAAACGGTATCGCATATATTTGTTCAAAAGAAAAGATGTTTCACGCTTTACGTTGAATAATATTTAAAAAAAAGAACTATAAGTAGTCAAAATACAACAGAAAAGAGAAGAACCTTTTCGACGTATTTACCGGACATCATTATGACGAACAATGACAATCACAATAGCAACCCACTAATTACCGGCGTTACCTACGTACCTATATTTAAATACGATGTGACTCATTTAAAAAAGGTCAAATATTGGCGTGGGTTGAACTGCGTACGTATGAAACTCCGAATCGCCCCGGTGCCGAGAAAACATTTTCTAGCCGATTTTCCATGGGCGAAAACACATCGGTCATCCTATGGAGAGCGAGGAGCTAATTATAGCTTTTGTTGTTCAATGACGTGTTGATTTTGAATCTAACAACACACACCAACACACACGCACAAGTGGACCAGGTAAACAACACATTTGCAATCCATCCGTCTGATCCGTTTAATTAATCAGGAGTATTCAGTCAGCACCAGTGGCAATTCAGCAGATCACACAAGCAAGCTTGTTTGCAAGAAAATAATCTAACTTTGGCTTTCCACATCTGCCGGTCTAAATCGACTTAATGACGTTTTTCGTTTTCATCATTTCGCAGTTTGAATTTTGATGGAAACCTTGAACGTGCAGTGGATTTGATTCGACATGGCTCCTAACCAGAAGGCAACCAACAGCCATTTTTATGAATCGGATTCGCAGAAATATGATTGATGGGGAGTAATTAAATATTTTATTGACAATATTGCGGAACACGTACTGCCAGGACTAAAGCACCCATCACACTAACCAATGTATTGATAGGAAAGAGGAGGCATTGCCAATAGTAATGAAAATTTGATGAAATATTGTCATTTATATTATAATTAATCATACAAATGATCAACATCAACATCAATGATGTACAATTATTGTCAATATATTGAAAAATGTGACGGGTGCTTAAGCGATCGTTGGGATGCGACTCGCGCTCAGTGGCTTTTTAATTATGGTGCACAGCGAAAACGTGTTAATTGTTAATGGACCATTAGGCCACATGGGCGTTAGGCCGTCAAATCATTAAATTCTGTTTTTTTTTTCAACTTATTTTTCACAGATGAAAGTTTTATACATATATATGGGTCATTCCACACGAAGTATTCACACCGCATGAATTCAACTTTGACCGATTTGTGCCAGAGTTGGTGGATTTTTGATCTACCACCCATATGGAAAAATTCCAGTTTTTGTGCCGATTGGACTATCACTCGGCTCATGGGACCTCCCTGTTTTTTTAAGTTTCGCATTTCCAAAACCGTTACATCTGAAAACGGTCGGTTTGATGTTTTGTGAATAAAATTATTCAAAGAATATTTTTTTTTTTTTTTTTATTTGGTCAGCAGTGATGCAAAACAGGCTTCTTTTTGCGTTTGAAAAAGTGAATGTCAGTTTTCGTCAAATGAGTATCATTTCTTTTGAAAAATTCTAAAGCCATTATATACCTTCCACTTTTTCAGTTGAAATCAGTAAAAAGCTTCTGCTTGTACTAACTGTACAAGTACTTGGAGCCATTCTGGGGCTACTGCATTTTCCTGCATCGAATTCCTTATTCATTAGTATATTGGCAATAATCTATACTTTATTTTGCCAATACCTATGCAACTATAATGTTTGAAAGCAATCGGCCGGATCCTTTTTATGGAATCTGTTTAAGTTATTCTGAAAATACTGTTTATGGGAGGCAGTGTTGCCAAAAATGCTTTTTTTGCGTTATAAAACTTCAGTTGCATTTTTTGTGGAAAAATATAATTTGATTTCAAAGATTTAAATTACATTGTGTTCCTCACTCATGTTGACTTGTTGTTATTTTGTGTAGTGTATTGTTTATGTGATGTAGGTAAACATTTAAACAGCCACAAATACCCGTTTCATTGATCTTTGTTAAGTCATTTTTGAAAATTTCGTTTGCATATTGCTTCTTTTTCTGCTATATTTAGGTTTTTAAGGAGATGTGACCCTTAAAAACTCTCTTGCATTTGAGACATGATGTTAAAAATAAAAAAGTTAAAAAATAACCACCTCTCTGGCTTCAATAACTGCTCGCATCTTCGTGACAGCGACTAAACAAGCTTAGCAGTTGTTTCCGGGCTGATTTTGTCCCATTCAGTTGAGATTACCTGCCGCAATTGCTGGATGCTTGTTCAGTTATGCTCCTGGACCTTAATTTTCAAAATTAACCAGAGATGCACGATCGGATTAAGGTCGGGAGACTGGGCACTCCATAACCTTAATGAATTAATTAATTTATTTTTATATTTATTTCCTTGTTAATTTATTTATTTACCATTAATTCATTTATCTATTTATTGATGTATTGATAAACTTTTTGATTTGTTTAGTTATTTTTTCATTCATTTTTTTAAATTTATTAAATTATTTATGTATTTACTTTCTTATTTATTGGTTCATTATTTATTTATTTCATTCATTTATATACTTATCTTTTTATTTATTTATTCATTTATTTATTTATTCGTTAATGAATTTCTATATTTATTTATTTGTGTATGTTTTTTTATTTATGTATTCATTTATTTATCTATTTATCTATTTACGTAAATGTTTATTTGTTTTTTATTTATTTATGTATTTGTTCATTTATTCAATTATTTATTTATTGAATTATTTATGAATGTTTTCATTCTTTTATTAATTAATAATTTATTTATTTATTTACTCTTTTATTTATCAATTTATTTATTTTTTGTCAATGATTTATGTACTCATCTATTGATATGTTTATTTGTGTGTTTATTTATTCGCTTACGGATTTTTCTATTGATTCATTCATTTATTTATTTATTGACTTATTTATGCTATTTTTCGATTTTTTCTTTTAATTATTTATTTAATTATACATTTTTGCTCATTGATTGATTGATTAATTTATTAACTTTAATGTTTTTTTCAACTATTTATTTATTTATTGATCTATTAATTAATTCATTTATTTATTTATTTCTTGATTTAATCATTTATTTGTTTATTTATACATGTATTGAATTATTTATTTATTGATTTGTTTATATATTTATGGATTTATATGTTTACTAGCTGTACCCGGTGCGAGCCTTGCAACGCTTGCAACTAAATGAATGAATAATTAACAAAATTGGCGCGAAAAAAAAAGTTTGTGTTATTAATTTAACCCTTGGACCGGTTGTTTCTACCGGTTTTGCTTTCTGCGTAGAAAAATTTAAAAGACAAACAAAACCGTATCTTGTCAGTTTGTACGTAATTTTTCCTTGCATACTTTAAGATTAGCTTCTTGTGCATTATGTAGCACTGAGAGTAACTCATCCAATTCTTGACTAAAAAGTGGGTCAAACTTCTATCAGAATATGCTTCTCACCCGAGAAATACACATTTTGTGTTTAAGTTGCATGGATAATTCTCATGTTTGGTTCAAATGTCTGTTTCATTGGTTTGAGAGCCCTCCTTCCCCCTCTCCAGAGGGAAGGCGTCTTGAACCACCTAAGAAAAAAAAATCCTGCCTAAAAACCCCCATATGCCAAAGTTGGTTCCATTTGAAGAACTCAAATTCCAAGAACTCGAGCTTTGCAGAAATTTTTATTTGTATGGAAGTCCTCCCCTTCCAGGCGGGGAAGGAGGTTCGAACCATCATAAGAACCTTTTCCGGCCTCAACAACCCCTACATATAAGTTTTCATAACAGTAGGTATGATTCTACTGTTTAGTTGACATTTGTGTCTAATTTTCATGAGAGCCCACCTCTTCAGAGAGGGGAGGGGTCTCAAACCTCCATAGAAATATTTCTTGGTTCCGAAAACCCCCACATTTCAAATTTGGTTCCATTTGTTTGATTAGATCTCGAGTTATGCAAAAACTTGTGTTTCATTGGTGTGGGAGCACCCCTTCAAGATGCGGGAGGTGTCTCGAACCATCATAAGAACCTTCCCCGACTCAAAAAAAACCTGTTGGGATAAACTTATGTTTGGCTCAGATTCGTGTTTCATTTGTATGAGAGTCCCTTCTTCCAAAGAGGAGGGGGGCTCAAACCACCGTAGGAACATTTCTTGCCTACAAAAACTTCCACATGCCATATTTGGTTGCATTTGTTTGATTAGTGCTTGAGTTATGCTGAAAATAGTTTTTCATTTGCATGGGAGCCCCCTTTTCTAAAGGCGGGAGGGGTGTTAAACTATCATAAGATCCTTTCCCGGACCCAAAAACCCCTGCATACAAATTTGCATTTCGGTAGGGATAGGTCTCATGTTTGGTTAAAATTTGTGTTTCATTTGTATGGGAGCCGCCCTTTCCAGTAAAGGGAGGGGTCTCAAACCATCTTAAGATTATTCTCCGGCCCCAAAAATCTCTGCATACAAAATTTCACACCGATCGGTCGTTCCGCTCGCGAGTTAAATTGTGACAAAGGAAACCCCAACTCATTTTTATTTATATAGATTTATGTGTTTATTTATGTTTCGATTGATTTAACTTTTGATTAATCAAGTTTTTTATTTATTGATTTATTTATTTATTCATCTATACAATTCTGCATTAGTCTGTTCATTTCTTGCCATATTCTTTCAATTATACAATCAAGCAATCAATAATATTTGCGAAAACATGTATTAGGAAATTTGAATTTTGTAAAGGCTAAGCATGCAGCCGCTTTGTCGGAGTTAACGTGTTGTTTAGTTGAAGATATCAACCAAAACACCTTAAGAGTGTTAATTTCTTCTGTGTTTGTGTTCCATCATTACTTCTGTCATGGATCGTCATTGTTTAAAATCCACGATGGGGTCGCTTCAATTACGCTGACTTATCGACCGCTATAAATAGGCACGGCTGAATAGAGATAGGCCGCTTTTGTATTTTATTAGCGCGATTTTGTACGCCCAAGGGGGCTATTGTCAGCTTGGTGATGTTAAATATTCAAATTTTGGATAGATCAGCATACTGTATTAACTTCTAAATTTTTCAGATTTATCAATTCATTTGATTTTCACCTCATTTTCATTTTATTGCCATTTAATTGTCATTCCAGTTCCATTCCAGTTCAATTCTAGTTCCATGTCCGATGCATTCCCGTTCCAATTCACTTCAGAACTAGAGAATCTGATAGTTTTCGATAATTCGGTTCAGACATTTTGTATTTATTCAATAATTGTATTTATTAGAGCATAAAATTTCGTTTATTTGAAATTCAATACGAGCTGTTTATAATCATCAAATTTAGGAATCTGAAATACGAAAAATCGAAAAAAAAATTGATTTCGATAATAGCAAACAACACCATAGGTTGCTGATACTCAGACAGCTAAATTCTCCCTAGAAGTCCAATGTCTCAGAATCTTTGTGATTATCGTAATAATCTGTTTATCACAATCCTCTTGTTCACAGGATCTGGCATCCTGAGTCTTAGTTATTCTATGTCTCCTATGATTTTTTGATGTCGAGGAAATTTGAGAAGCTGAGAATTCAAAAAGTTTCATTTTCATTATTTTACAGATTCCAAATTTCCAAAAACTAAGAATAGAAATTTTTATCATCTGAGATTCAACAAAATTTCAACAAAAATCGGCCGAAAATTTCTAATTTAACAGAATGTAGTATAAAACACTTATTACTTAACTAGTTTACGGAATACTTATCATACTGATATCATCACATTCTAAAACTATCAGATTTTCAAATTCACGAATTATCAGGTACTTCAATTCTCGTATTGTCAAATTTCAAGTTTCTCAGTAACAAATAAGCGCAATTGTCAATTTTTGACTGAAACTCTTATTCAATAAATTAAAGAACTCAGAACAAAGGCTACTAAAGAAAATCGATTTTTCTAGATGAAACGTATCGAAGAAAATTGCAATAATGGCTGATTTTCCGAATTATATGCTCACCACTTTGAATTTATAATGTGCGTATTAACTGTCCTGTAAGAGCAAGATTCTAATGTTCTCAAATTTCTAAATCAGATCTGAAGATATGGAAATTGAAGTAAATTTTGATAATTAAATCCAAGTCTTTGACAATTTGGGAATCGGTGGATTTCAAAACCTTCAAATATGACAATGTGATCTTCTGTTAAGAGAACGTCCATAAATTATGACACTTTACCCCCCCCCTCCCCCCACCCCTCCCTTGTCACGTTTTTTGTATGAACCTTCAATTTTTTTTACAAGGATTGTCACGTTTTCCCAAACCTCTCCTTACTGCGTGACATAGTTCATGGACCTTCCCCAACAAAGAATTAAAAATATTTTAGAAACTATGACAACAAACGAATCCAATAACATGGAAGTTCATAAACTTTCATTTTCAGGGAATCTGATAACGTTAGAACTAACTGAGAATCTAATTATCCAAGAAAATTAATCTGATTATGTGAGAATTATATCAGAATCTTTTATCTGAAAATATGAGATAGAAAACCACAGAGTTTGACATATTCTCTAAATTTAGAGAACTGGGGATATCCTGAATTTTAGGACGTTTTAATTTTCAAAAATCATGCTAGCTTAAGTAATCCTATATTTGATGGTTTTAAGATCTCTAGTATTCCTATATACCAAGATTGGATGTCTTAGTTTTTACTGTCTCACATACAAAAAATTTTCAATTTTTAGAAGTCCGATTCCTGAGGTTGAAAATTTTAACGTATGAATATTTTGTGACACAGGAAGTACAGAAGTCAAAACATCAGCTGCAGAAACTGTATTCTCAAATTTGATATATTGACTGTTATATCAGTAGACTTTTTATTTATATTTGAAAATTCTTAAATACTCAAGTTTGCAGGCAGTCAACTTCTCCATTTGAAAAGTATCGGCTACTCATTTTTATAATTTTGAGACAATAGAATCTCAACTATGAGTTAATATTTAAGGATTTTATGATATTTGATAGGGCACGGAACGAGGTTTAATACTGCTCATAACCCGTTCCAATCCCTATTAAAAATCTTTATATCTAAATTAATAGAATCTAAATGCGTCTCAAAATCGTCAAATTTGAGTATCCGATAGCTTTACAGAATCGAGACTGTCTGCAAATTTGAAAACTTGTGAATTTTTAAGCATAAAGAAATCTAATGTTATACCATCAAATAAATATCCAATTTTGGAATACATATGCAATAAGCATCAGCTGGGATATTTGATTAAGTTGTATGCGATCTGTGATAAGAACTAGAAAAATATTTGGATGTTAATCCCTCTGCTTACTTCCTTTCTATAGAAACCTACCTTTAGAAATGAGCACTAGTCTCAGAAAATTTCATAGGGATGGACCAAAGTTCCCAAAAGCATGCGAATTGCTTTCCGTGTTATGAGAGTGTTTTCTTCAGCACCGAAATACGTACAGAAACTCACAACATTGTATGAGTGGGATTTCATCTATGTGCTGGAAGGCAAAATGAGGTAGGCCAGTTCACACTTTGCTGCTAAGATCAATTTCCTCGACTCCCTTCTTCGTTACACCTGCTCAAAAACAATCAGCCATGACACGTTGAGTGTTATGATCACAAACTCGTCTACTAGCAGGTTATGAGCCAGACGTATAGTACCACACGTTTAGTTTGTCATGAATTTCTAGACTGGCAATCAGTCTTGATAAAAGTCATGCTCGTAAGGTTCAAAAGCGTGGATTTTCAGGCAACATAACATTGACTACCTGTGAGTTCCATGCGAAAATCAGATGATAGCTCGTGACAACAAAGGTGATCAGACTAATGGACGTTCGATTTTCAAAATGTTTTGATATTCATTTATGAAAACAGGTTCATTTTCAATATGAATTTCGAAATGTCAGCAATGAAATTTAACAAACCACAATGATTATCAATTACCCGTCGGGATCGAAAATGTTCATTCCAGTCCAGGGTATTCTTGCTCAACATCTATTTGGGAAGGTCCATTAATTATGTCACGCAGTAGGGTTGGGGGGGACTGGGTTTGGAGGTTGGAAAAACTTGACAATCCATACAAAATAAAATTGAAGCTCCATACAAAAAACGTTACCAAAGGGGTGGGGGGGGGGGGGGTATTGAAAGGCACTTTTTGCGTGACATAATTAATGGACGTTCCCTTTTCTTTGGAACGATGATGACGGCCCAGGTTGTTCAATGTTCGTATTAGGATTCAAAATAACTTAATAAGAAAAACAATCATCACCAGAGATGATATTCAGATTTCGTATAATGAAATTCATGCTTACCGATTGATAATCAATACAACAGTGACAGCAGATTTTTGACCCGCACTTAGAGCCAATTTCATTCATTGTAGCAAACAAAATCCAGTTGCCATAGAAGTGACAACGGTAACCATGAAAGCCAGGAAAGTGAACATCAACATAACACTGGGATAAAATTATTTTCACTTCTCATGGATATTTTATGAAAATCCAAGGCACTGCTGGCAATGCGTGGTTCTTATTTCTTTTACTCTCACGGTATTGTCAACAATCAATATGCAACTAGCGATTTGAAATTGGTTCACTGTTGTAGAACACCCAGGTCCGTAGTACACCTGGCAGTCTGCACCTTGCAATAATTCGTGCGCTTTTCTGTACCTTTCGGTACTAGTATCTTTGTTTTTGTTTTGATTCGCTATGTTATTTTGACAGAATATTTGAGGGTGTGTTAGTGAGAGCTATGTTATTAGGGGCGAATCATTAAGCTAGGGACCGAGCTTGGGACGGATGTGCTAGTACTGACTGAGCCTAGAAATATTTCCAATTTCTGCATGACAAAACATCCGCTGGTTTTGTTAGACAAACAAGTGTGACGACAATCGCGATGCTCCATTTGAAAAATAGCAGGCTATACATTACAATACCGGTACGCTATGAGGCTTTTTGACGTTTAATCGCCTTTCCTTTTCTGACACATGCAGAGGAACTATGGTTTGTTTTCCTCAAAATGATTTTCCTTCTTCTTTGCATTCCTTTGATTTAAATGGCGCTGTAGTGTGCGAGCATTAAACGCCACAAAGCCTAATCGCCATGGCTAGCAGCCGGCGTCGGTAGTGTAGTGGTAAGCGTGACTGCTACTGGCACCCCAGTGGGTCTGGGTTCAATCCCAGGCGACGTCGGTGGTTTTTCTGAGGCGAAAAATCTTGGTGCGTCCTTCTTCGGAAGGGAAGCAAAGCCGTTGGTCCCGGTTCATAGTCATGAGTCGTTAGGTAGGGTCCAGGTGGTGGAGTCGTCTCCCTGGCGTCGGTGATTGTCACCATGTGAGGAAATAGGCCGACGGAAAATAAAAAAGATAAAATAAAAAAGAAAACGCCATGGCTAGCAAAGAAGAGATGAAACAAGGATACACTCAAACAACAGTGATCCCATAGTTGCCGCTTAATAGTGAAGCATTACTTATCGTTGAGTACTGTTCGATAGCTCCGAGACAATTTTTCCATTGCATGTGACAGTAATAACCGATGGATAATATAATCATAAGCATAGATGAAGGAGGAGGTAGGAAGAAACATGAAATGAATAATGATATCAGATCATCTGAATATAAAATAAATTCAACTCAATATTCAACATCACATTCTGGTAACAAGCCAGGATGTGAGAAGGAGCTGATAAAAACACTCCCTCAGAGGTTTGAAATTTCATTAACAGAAACAAAACCTCAACTTAAAAAATAGCACTGATATATTATGTCAATAATCTCACCAAACAGTTACGACCAACCTTTCGAAATTTTGGTTTCAAAAAGTTTAGACTAGTAAAATTAATCAACTTCAAACTCTTAAAAACTGCTAATGACATTATTGGCAATCTAGGAAAATACAGGGTCTATAAAATAACTTGTTACCATTCCTGAAAAATGTACAGAAGACAAACCTTTCTAAATTTGTTTCAAAGAGCAGAAGTCACTGGAGCAACCAGAGATATTGACAAAGGACTCATACGCAATTTTAAACCGAAAAACATTCTATAAGTTTTTTTTAAAACAAAGATTTTAAGACACATCACAAATTGTTGGAAACGAAATGTAGCAGAATATAAAGATTAGACCAGAGCTGGTAATCTTACGCCCCATCATTTGACAATGAGAAAATAGGCAATCTCACTGTCACGAGAAGAAATTGAACTATCATGAGATTTCTTGTAATTCTCACACCATCATGCAGTCATGAGATTTTGCCTCGTGCGATTTTGTTTTACAAATTTCTAAATAGTCTATCTAAAATTACTCAAGCAATAATATGTAATCGACAGAGGGGACGTTTTACTTCAGGTTTTGTTATGAAACTTACAATTATATCAATAAATGTGTTTGTTATAGCGATGACCAAAACACTGTCACGTGCTGTCATGACGAAAAATTCGATGAGATTTAAAAGTAAATCTGCATCATCGTTTTCTCGCCCGATGAGATTTTCAAACATAGTTCGGTAAAAATCGTAGGTCATTTTTCATAGAAAATGACATTTGCCAGCCCAGGATTAGACTCATTTCACTCAAACATGCCTTCATGTATGAAAACAAATGTCTTGTTGATCACCACAGCGTGAATATGGTGAGATTGCATAAACTTGTAACCACTCCAGTAAGCAACATTTTCAACGTAAAGCCACCAGCGCTTACGGTTTCGTATTCCCAACAAATTCCACCGCTCACCGCCGCTGGTAAATATTTGAGTGTTATAATAACATTGAGAGGGCAAACCGGCATTGGCGGAACTGGGCAATTAGTCTGGAGGGGGCCTGGAGGGGGCTTGCCCGAAGAATTTTGTTCGTGTATAGAAATATTGAAAAGGGCGATGAAAGTAGCGTAATTGTTTAGGACATGTTATTTTTATTGAAGAATCAGAGCAGATTCAATGGAATAAATAGATCTATTTTGCGCCTCGGTGAGTCGAGACGCCTGAAGAGAATCGAGTGTGGTGAATATAAACCGCATATTATTCCGTCATTATAGTCACCTTATTCGATTCTTTTGAGGCGTCTCAACTCATCCGAGGCGGAGAATAGACCTAAATCTATATAGATGAGTAATTCTCGCTGGAACCAGGCCGCCATTGGCACATATCTTTTGATTTCAAATTTTTCATCGCTATTAGTTAGAATATATTGAAACAAGATAAAAAACGCTTTAGTTGAGCCAAATTGATGGACCCCTCGTTTTCTAAGGGACTAAACATGTTGTAAAAATGTCGATTTTTGGATAATTTCAAGGTAAGTAAACAAGTTATATCACAAAATTTTACATTGAAACATCTTCAAAACTCGTTGCTGTTGTACAGAGGATAAATAAAGCTTTCAATTGATGTTAAAAAAATGTGGCGGCCATCTTGGATTTGGCCGCCATCTTGAATTTTATCAATAATATCGATTTTTCACTATGAGCGCACCGTTCAATCCGAATTCTGAGTACACCATCTGAAAGCTGAGAAAAAAATACATAAGATGCAGTCAAGAAACTAGGTGTGCATTGACATTTACCCGATAAAAAAAATATTTTTTCTAAAAAGAGTTTGACGTTTTTTTTGCGTGTATTGCGCAATATCAATATGTATCATATTTCTATACGCAACAAACATAAAATGGGTCATTTTTTGTCAGTTGTGTACCTTTGTGATGAAGAAATGTGGCAAGAAGCCGTTGAGCAGATTGCTGAAGTTATCTACAAACTCTTTAGGTGCGCTTGTCGTGTTATCAACAAGTTGATAGTGGTTTTCTATCGGAATCCAATTTTTAAACTTGATGATTTCTAGAGGAAATTTTTCAATTTCATCCAGTAATTTTCTACTAAAATCACTCAAGTCAGGACATTCTGTGCATTCCAAAAAGTAGCATTGAGGAGAAGGGTTTTTACATACTAAATATTCCTGAATCAGCTCGCTCAAGCAGCTGTCTCGTATTATCGGTAAGGCTTTCACCGCACGCAATGACAATTCAATATTTTCATGCCTCATGCATACGCACACTGTATGCGTACCGGAGCTTCCGGTAAGTATGCATTCCGAAGGTCGCAGCTTAGCGAACGTAGAAAATCCGATTTTCAAATTTGGGAAAAGTTCTTTGAAGTTTGCAAAAATTTCGTTTAGTGACCCAAGAAGCAAACGTTTTTGCCTACTTTCTCGACCGGCGGGTGTCTTTACACTGATTTTATCCCGAATACCTGGCATTAACGTACTACAGTCCAAATAGTACTGTTTTGCCTCTTCCTGAGCGACCTTTTCCAATTCTGTTACCGATGTACCCGCATCTGGAAGTTGAAGAATTCCCTTCGAAGCACGAACTTGTTGAGCCTTTTCGACGAACCATTTACCTGCAGAATTGTGGAAGATTAGCTTCCGCATGTTGATGACATTTACCATACTTACTGCATCCTGCTCCACGAAGGAGTGAGCAATGTTAAAATTTGGAATTTGACCGGTTTTGAAGCGATCTTACAATTGTCAAGCATATCTTTGACAACTGGCACGTTAGTATCGTCATAGTACACTTCGCAATCAACCCAAGGGCCCCCTATCGCTGTCAACCACATATATATGCACCATAGCTCACATAATTTTGACATTTTTGGACATCTGACATTTTTGGGCATCTGAGCAATTGGAAATATAAGTGCCATTATTTGAAAAAGAGCGAATCTATTTTTGTAAACAATGGTTTTCACAATCAATTCTCTTGAACAAAAGGTCACACATACAAACTTAGTGCTTTTTAGCAAAGAGTAGTATTTCCTCATTAGCTGATATTCAGGTTGAAGGAATTTATTCAACTTGCGATGAATTCATGAGACCACGTGTTTGATTGCAAAGCCTTGATGAAATGTTGTCCCATCAAAACAAATTGATCAATGCCAAGGCACAACAGGCATGACAGAACGAATCAAACTTCTCTTCACACTCGCTTTGCATCCGTCCCGACGCACATATGCAGGAAAGTGATAGAAATAACAGCTTGATGCATTCATCCTAACCATATATTTATCACACATTCATGTGTGCTTCAGCGAAATCCTCAATCATTGCCCCCCTGAATCAACCTTCAAAATTTGTTTTATTGCAATCACGGCTTGTTTGAGCATTTCGCAGCGGAAGGTTTCCCGTCGCAGCTCTCTTTTGTTGACATTCCGGATCCCAATTCGGGATAGAATTTCCGTCATGTTTTGGAAATCATGCTCACTAATGTCTCCAACCTCTTCAACGTAAACCTCATCTCCGTTTTCAACAACTTCCATCGGCTGAAAAGTACGGTATGACTGCTGACGGGTCACTTGCAAGCGGCATGTCGTACATATTTTCTCATGAAGTTCCGGAACGGTCGTGGATTCAATAGATTCTAAAAAATTCACGATTTTTTGTGTTACACTTGTCAGTTTCGAAGATTTTCTCCAGCGTTTATGATCAGCTTATGTATTTTTTTCTCAGCTTTCAGATGGTGTGCTCAGAATTCGGATTGAGCGGTGCGCTCATAGTGAAAAATCGATATTATTGATAAAATTCAAGATGGCGGCCAAATCCAAGATAACCGCCACATTTTTTTAACATCAGTTGAAAGCTTTATTTATCCTCTGTACAACAGCAACGAGTTTTGAAGATGTTTCAATGTAAAATTTTGTGATATAACATGTTTACTTACCTTGGAATTATCCAAAAATCGACATTTTTACAACATGTTTAGTCCCTTAGAAAACGAGGGGTCCATCAATTTGGCTCAACCAAAGCGTTTTTTATCTTTTTTCAATATATTCTAACTAATAGCGATGAAAAATTTGAAATCAAAAGATATGTGCCAATGGCGGCCTGGTTCCAGCGAGAATTACTCAGATTCAAGTTTAAACTAAAAAATCTGCACATTTTACTGATACCTTCACAACACCGAAAATTTATAAGTTATACTAAGCTAAATTTCTAAAACGAGTTCAAAAAATTTGAAGGAGAATTCTGAGGATTATTTCATCAAAAACCGACTGAGAACTTCACGGCAGCTCGAAAGAAACATCCATGAGTTATTTGAGGTTAAACTTATGAATTGGATCGACTTTGATAGTATTCCAGGGCATCGAAATTCCATGGACGTTTTTCGAAATTTGTTGAAGATATGGAAAAAGAACTACAGTATAGGCTAAATTAACAAATGTATCTACCGTTTCGAACTGTATTGAATTTATAAATTTTCATGTACAGTCTTCAAAATGGCATCAGACTGGCCATCCCAAGCAGCACACTATGATCATAGTTAGTTGTAGCAACATGATTATGACTAAACAAGTCATATTTATGTTTTCTCAGCCAAATGGCAACATGTGTGCTACTAGGGATGTTATAAGGTTTGGCAAAAATTTAGTTATTTAATAATTTAAAATTCAAAAATTCTACAACAATGAATTGTTCGGAAAAATTAATCATTCTTATGATTTTCTTTTGTTTTGTAAAAGAAAATAAATATTTTAACAATTTTCTAAGATGGTGGATCAGAGGTAATTTCGAGAACTGTGTTTAAAAATTTATAAACTTAAGACAGTTTAAAAATCAGGTTACTTCTGAGCTACTTTAAAAATTTCTGCTCTATCCATCTCTTGAGTGCTGACATAGAAAGTGTCATATATGACAATTTTGTAAGAAAAGCTTTAGATGTATTTAATATTTTCGCCATCAATAACCCGCAATAGCTAACACCAATAACGCCAAAATAGAAGCTTTTGGTTGAAAATCAAATCCTTTAAAGATACTTTAAGAATACATTTTAGATAACTGTAAGTAACTGTAAGAAATGTGAAGGGAATTTTGATAAAATTTCCAAGGAAATATTGAAAAGCGTTTTAAAATTATAATCGGAACTCTGTCTCTACTAAGTGAATGCAGATGCGAATACACTGGGAACACACAAACTGATTCAATTCTTAGAAACTTCAAAAAAATTGGACGGGTCCTGCTTTGCGGTATCGCTTAGTTCAAATATTTTTTTAAATATTTGTCGTAAAGAATAGATAAATAATAGTTTCAACAGGTTAACAATATTTTCAATAAAAGATTCCCCCCTATGTTAATGATTAACATTTTACAAAAAAGTCGAAGAAATTACTAAATTTCAAAACTTTGATAAACTTTCTTATAACCAAATTCAGGAAATTTAAATACATTAAATATCATGAACAATGATGGTTAATTATTCTCATTGGTAGCGTGGTGAGCAGAGTATGAACTGAGTTTTTTTTCTTGCGTGGAGCTGCATGACAGCTTGTTTGTCAAGGCTGGACCCTTTCGCAACATTCCCTATTACTAGGACGATGCCATAGTTACACTAGCATATGTCAACCGCGTGAGCACCTTTTGAAGTTTTGCTTATTTACATTCGTTTGTTTCGAAACTTCTCATCAATCTGGGGAATATATACTCTACTTAAATTTTCGTACAAGAGAAAATAACATTGTGAATTTAAAATGCCCTTTTAAACAAAACTCATTATTGTAAAACCTTCTTGAATAATAAAATTAAAATACGTACATACACAAGTGTTTCAAATCTTATGTTTAAATTTTACCGTCGCTATTCTTTTAGTTATCTTGACGTTTTAATATCAATAGAATTGAAACAAAAGGGGAATAATTTTTCAAAAACCTTTTTACAAAAAACACATACTAGTTTTGTGCACATGCCTGTGTATTCATAATTGGGCCCTCTGCGTTCTAATTTCGATTTCGATCTGGTAAACTCTTGTACCCCGAACGATATTTAGGTTCAAAGGCGTAGCCAGGGAGAGGGCAGGTGGAAACGACTGCCTCCTTGACTACGCAATCAAATTTAACCTTTGTGAAATGGATTCAGAAACGCAATCATCTCCCAAAAAAAAAGTTATTCCGGGAAATGGCCTCTGGGAAATTACCTCTGAGAAATTACCTCTTGGAAATTATCTCTGGAAAATAGCCTCTAGAAAATGGACTTTGTGAAATAGCATCTGGAAAATACGGGAAAGCAATAATTTCCCGAAAAAAAATTAGGACGAAGATTAACTCACGAAAATGGTGTCTTTTGAATGGGCTCTAACCAATAGTTTCAGAAAAATAATAACTTCCCTAAAACAAGACGAACACATATCTACTCTGGGAAATTGACCATTCCAGGAAATGACCTCTGGGAAAAAGATTCCTGGAAATGGCGTAGTATCAGAAAAATAGTTACCGGAAAACAATCAATTTCCCGAAAAAAGAAGGACAGATATCCGCTCTGAAAAATTAGGCATTCCGGAAACTGGCTTCTGGGTAATTGTTTCCGGCAAATTACCTCTGGGGAAAGGCCCCTGAAAAATGATTTCAGTAAAGCATTTTCCAAAAAAAACGAGGACAGAGATCCGTTTTGGAAAATTATTTATTCTGGGAAGGGGCCTCTGGGCATGGCCTTTTCCACGAAATAGTGTAAAACTAAATACCGATAGGCAATATTTTGGAATTTGGATAATGTCTATAGATCGGGAATCGATGATCAACACAATTTTGAAATCCATGACGGCTTATGGTTGCCATACCCCCCTAATATAAATCCTGGTTATGGTTTACATAATATCTAGTTATGCTTTGCGGCGGTTGAGTATATTTATCATCCTGAATCAATAAATTATTGAGTTATAAACCAAATTTAACCATTCATGGGCTGGATCATATCAGCTTATCATGTCATTCGTTATTAAACACAACGAAAAAAAAATTAACAAAAACTAGCTTTCAACAGACGCAACAAACTCTCGAGCAATGTGGATTTAATGTTGATGTATAGGAATTCTCATGGATCTAATTGTCGTTAACTATGGTTTATATCGATATACCAACTTTACATCCTAAAGGGTACAGTGGGTGGGGAAGCGGGTATACACCCTTTACTCCTACAGATATCGTTACTCGTTAAAACTATTTCTGAAAAGTCGGTATCGTGATCGAAAGAAATTTATTTGTCCATCCCAAACTCATGTTAAATCCATTTACTGAAACAGAAAAGTAAAGAATCGAAAAGATATTTCTGCAGCAGTATCCACCTGAAAAGAAAGAAAAATAAAATTGGAATTCGAAAGGTTTCCACGCAAACTAAAGGGAGCTGTCAATTTTACTCTCGGAAGTATTGTTCCGCTTGATTATTCCGTAAGTGAACGTGACATTTCGTTGCATGCAGATCAATTGTCAAAATTCCGTAACCTCTCTATTTTTTGAGTTGATTGTGGCCTGAAGGCAGCAAAGTGCAAATAAAACTTACACTGGGAAAAAAATTGTATAATTCCGTAGAGATTACCCAAGTAGCACACTACGATCATAATTAGTTGTAGTAACTTGATTATTACTTAGCAAGTCATATTCATGTTTTCTCAACCGATTGGCAACAAGTGTGCTACTAGGGTATGAACAGTGTTTCATTTCAAATTAGAAATATATTAGGAAAAAATCCTGGGGGGGGCCTACAGAATTCTGGAGGGGGCCTGGCCCCCTAGGCACCCCCAGTAGTTACGCCTATGCAAACCGGATAACGAATATACATACATGCATAACTTTCCACGAATGTTTGAGTTAACCATCAGAGTAGGCGTATGTCGTGGACATGAGAGGAAAATCCCTCCACCACCCGCCCGCCACAGCGAAAAAAAAAGTCCCGACTTCACCCAAGAAGGACGCTTTCACAACACGCATACTCAAATAAAACGAACTTTGAAGTTGGGCTATCCAATGCGAAAGAAAAAAAAAACACATGAGATACCGCTTCCTTTTAAATTGCAAGTTGGAACCATTGTTATTTGGTCCCTGTAAATTTACTTTTACGAGTTCTCCCCCTTCCACGAAACCCATCAAATAAGACGACCTGAGAGCGCAGACCTTGGCCAGAACATGCATGGAGTTTGGTTCTTTTCGCTTCTTTTCCCTGGCAATCGCAATCGACGACGCGTTGGTGAGAAGTTCTAAAAATAGTCATTTGTTTTTTTTTTTCTATTCATTTCAATATTTATACTGAACGTGCACGTCCAGGCTGCGTGCTTGAATCGTGGATTTGGAAACGCTGCTGGTTGTGTGGAAAATCCGTGAAAAACCTCCGGGTCAGGGACGGTTGCGTATTAGACAAATTAACGAATGACCAGTTATTCCTCTTGTTCCCTCCCATCTACTCACACAAGAAGAAGAATAAGAAGAAAAGGAAAAGTAAGCGAAAAGCATGCGGAATGTGGGTCTGATTTAGATCAAGAGGTTGCGGTGCGATTTATCCTCTCGATACGCATTCATTCGAACTAGACCGAGCTTGTCTTTTCGAGATTCTTGAGAATCGACGGTTCGACTGGCGAGTGCGATGGGGAGGCGGAGAAGGAGCTCACAATGTCAGATAGCTGTAGAGGCATGCCAAGTTGTCAGGTCAGGCATGCTATGCAGCCACACAGCAGGCTGGGGCATTTATAGGCAAGAAACGAATAACTCGCAAACAATCGCAATCGCCGTTGTTTTCAGTTGACAGGTTGTTGATACCGCAGGTGGCGATGAAGTGATCTCTGCCAGTAAAAAAAAGTTACACTACCTACATATGACAGATATGTAGTCGGTGGCAATGTGCGGGTGATGATGGCAAACAAAAATTCACTCGTGTACGTACACAGCGCAACAGAAGCCGAACGTAACGGAGGCTATTTTCGTTCGGTGCAATAATTGTTTTCATTTCGCAGCGCACTGACTTTTGAGTGGTTTGACGTGTTCTTCGGCACTTGGACCAGACTTGTAGTCAGCTGTTTTTATTTCTTTTCGTATGGCCTAGCCAGCAAACAACAACTGTTTAACGGTTTTACCATATTTGGAGCGAAATGGGATTGGATTTTACGAGGGAGGAATGGGCGTGAGTTTTCTCAACATAATTTCATCATCGCACGTTAGAATTTAATTTGGGACATGTGTTTTCTATGTAAATAAAGGGTTATATGTAGGGGCAAGACACTGAGCAATTATGAGCATCTCTTTTTCACTGGATTCATATAGTGATTTTGAACATTCCTACCTTTTGTCAAGCTTGGTTTTGACAGTAAAATTGCATATTCAAAACAAGAAAATTCGTTCATGAAGGGTTACCGTATCAACGTTGAGGTTATCTTCACTTGCTAGTAATTAAATATATAAATAATTAATATATATTTGTGTAGTTTATGTTGCGTTGTTTTAAGTATGGATGTAACGTGTGTCGGTCCACCAGCCTTAGCATAGCTCATTTTCAGCCCCCATGCGCTATCCACCTGAAGCCGACCACCCCGTATGAAAATCAATTGGTCGCAGCTTCATCAGCCCCCTCTAAGTATGCAACTTAAAATGATTTTCACCTATAGAACTTTCGCTTCTAGACTCCGAAACAGTGTCAATCTTCACCAGAACGACTCTATCCAATGTTTGACCTGTTTCTTTAAATCGAATGTGCGTAAGCAATGCTTCCCACAGTCCAAGCCAACGTCGAACGGGTTGTGTCAATTAATCCGTATAGTGGGAATATTTGACATTTATTGACTGCCAAACGGATCACCTCCAAAAAGAAACCAAGCCGGATCGACCAATCGCAGAACTGGAGTTTTCAATATTGCGATTGGTCGAATCGGCTTGGTCTCTTTATGGAGATGGTTCGTTCGGACAGTTAATTCCACATATTCTATCTGTTTTTCGTCTTCCTAAGAGAAAAACTATGAAACAATATCAAACAATCTACATTTCACAACCGGGGCCCAATTCCTCTTCCAAATTCTACGATCTATCTTGCTTGAAACAGGAGCTACTTATAATACGATAATAAATCTCGAGTACTTTTTCAAACAGACGTATCTGATATTGTAAACAAAGAGGGGAAGTAAGATTCAAACGTAAATTTCTCGAAACTCTCAGGACCCTCGCGGAAAGTAGCATCATTATCATGTTAGGGAAACGTTATTCCTTGTGTTGGTGGCCCTGGTTTGCATGGAAGTGCTAAGGGTTTTAAGAAATTAACAATTGAGTCTTACTTCCCCTCTTTGTTTACAAAATCAGATACGTCTGTTTGAAAAAGTACTCGAGAAATCATTTCCTCAAACAGTAAACATACTGCTGTCATTTAGTGCCAAGGTTGCCACCATCACTGTTCGGACTACAGGAACTGAATTTGTAGCAGATTCCAATTTTTGGTCAGCTCAAACTAGAATAAATATTTTATTTAGCTTTTAGGATTAATTTTAGGATTATTTCAGTACTCACAAAGTAGTTT
>JASCZW010001098.1:0-152123 GCA_034211315.2 Aedes japonicus | reverse complement strand
TAAATTCTAGTCTATTTGTTATCGTCCGTCTCCGTCTGCGTTTAAGGGCAATTCCGTTCCACTTGGCTTTTTTCGGACTCTTCATACTCCTGAGAAGAAATCCACATCTGCTGGAATGTTCCGATGCTTGCCAGAATAGATCCGCCCATCCAAGCTCCGAACCGCCGTTCTCCGGAACCGTTGGCCGAAATCTTTTTAAACCGAATGTTGGATGGTGCCCGGTGCTGCAGATCTCGATTCAAGCGTTCCGGGAAGCCAGGCAGGTAACAAAGACCAATCCATACAGGGATAGGCGCACGTCAGCGTCACACATTCCAACGCTGGTGGAAACCAACTGACATACTCCCAGCATCGTATGGTCAAATAAGCTTTCAGCCAGTTTAAAACTCTGTTTTACATGAACTGGAACAGCGGAAGTGTGAGTACCCTGCTATCTACAACCAAAACAGTGGCTCTGCCGTTAGCAAATGCCGTCAAAACAGCATTCTTAACAAGGCAGAAAGCTGGTACGCTATAAATCTCGAATATCAGCTCCGTCAGCCTTTCTCTATTATTCCGAACATTCCACGCTGCTTTGGAAAATAATACAGGGTGGTACATCGATTCCGACTTGATAACTGCGTACGAGTAATCCAGCACCTTCTCGAAAAAAATTGTCCACCATTCCGTCCTTCATGTAGGTTTGAATTTCCATGTTCGGTCTAGGAACGCTGACGAATGTTGTATCAACGTAGTATTTATTAGCTGAAATATAGTGAAATTGATTTAATCCCTCGTTTTTATTATTTGACTCCAAACCGAAACTCACTGCTGGTGACATTGTTGTCCGATTTTGTTTCCAAATCCGCGTCCAAATACGGATGCAGCACCGGAAGGATAATTTGTTGTTGTTCGCCAGTTGCTGAAAGATAATTTGACATTTCGCCGAGCAGTGTGCACGCTAACTCAAACAACTGTAAATGTAAATTTTGGGACAATGTTGAGTGTGATAAAAAAATCACTGTGACAAAAAAAATTCTCACACTACTTTTATAAGGTGCAAAAAGCGCAATATATTGTATAGAATTGTCCTGTCAAGTAGCTATAATTTAATCTTTTGTTTCAAGTGAACGGCATTAGGGGCTGATTGGAATAAGGGTCACATCACGGTACTTCCAAAATATTTCGGATTCATTCGATAAAAAGAGGAGGTTTAAGTTCAGTGTACCTCGCAACCCACCACTGACCAGCAGAGCTTTTATGGAAGAAATTTGTCTGCATTTCTTCAGTAATTTATATTATGATCACTATATGCAAACATTTTTAGCCCTGGAGATTGAAGGTGACAGCTCTATTGAAAATCCAACGACCCATTTTAAGAATGCCTGTTCATATACGTACATTCTGAGGTCATCTTCATATATAATAAGCCCCGCATGAAGATCTTCACATGTCAAAGTTCAAAGTTTTCACACTTCAAGAATCAAAAATGAACATTCTTGATCCTGGCGTGTATATACACTGTGGTGCTAAATTGATCGGACAAGAATGTCATTTTGGTAAAGTAGGTGATAAAATTCAGAAATAAAATATGTTCAATAGTTTATTAGTTTATTTTTCTTTTTTGAGATAAGATTTTTGGCATTTTGATTTTAAAAACACTATAAAATTATATAAACAAAAAACATTCATTTGTTAAAATTCAAAAGGTGCAAAAATGATCGGACAAGATGTAGAAATTACATTTTTTGATTTAATAATTAAATAATTTGAATGTTTCAATAATGTGTATGTCCTCCTTTGTACTTGATCACTTCTGCCAAGCGTCTTGGCATAGATTCGACCAAGTTTTGCGTTGCTTCTGGACGAAGAGTGTTCCATACAGCTTCAATCTCCCGCATTAATTGCTTTCTGTTGGAAATATGTTTCTTTTGCAGTTCTCGTCCAATTTCATCCCATAGATGCTCATTGGGTTTAAATCTGGGCTTTGGGGAGGGTGATCCAGCACGGTTATGTTCTTCCCGGCCAAATACTCTGTCACAAGCTTCGACTTGTGCTTGGGGTCATTGTCGTGCATAAATACAAAGTTGCTGCCCAGTCGATATTTCCTGGCAGATTCTGAGATGTTACGTTCCAGGATATCCCTGTAGTCTTCCTTGAACATTATCCCTTCGATGAATTCCATGGTGGCCACTCCAGCATAGAACATACCACCCCATACCATAACTGATCCACCGCAATGTTTCACAGTTCCACGCTTTTTTTCTTTCTAGAGCGGTCCCATCAGATCTCCAAACTCTAACACGGCCATCTGAAGCTCTGACGTTGAACTTACTTTCATCTGTCCATAATACTTTTTTCCAGAACGACATCGGCTTGTTAACATGCTTCTTGGCGTAGACCAAACGCTTCACTCTGTTCTGCTCACTGATGAATAGCTTTTCCCTAGGCGTGCGACTCTTGATTACTATTTCGTTCAAGGCTCTACTGATGGTGAACCGACTTACAGTTTTGCCGACGATGGGTTCCAGATCGGCTGCCAACTTACCGCCACTAATGAACGGATCTTTTTTGACAACTTGTGCCAAATACCGTTTGTTTTGCTGTGACAGAACCGGGGGACGACCACATCTGCGACGATTTTAAATGCTGCTGGTAATTTTTTGTCGGGAGATGATGTCCGATACCTTAGACTTAGGAATACCAAAGGATTCAGCAATCTTCCGAACCGTTTCCCCGCGTTTATGAAGTAAAATAACATTACTTCACTTTTGATTGTTATTTTTTTGTATTCTCCCCAGCGCGCTAGTAACGATCTTTGATGAAGTTTTCAGAAGCAGATAATTTCCCATCTCCATGCGAAGCGCTAGGAGCGGACAGTAATTTTATTGCTGGAACGCATAGACATGAAGAGAAAGTGTATTAATAGTTCCGTATAGGGCAACGGCAGGCTTTGAAATTGAAAGATACAAGATTGAAAATGAGCGGAGGGCATTTGAACGGTAGTATCCGATCAGGCACATAACCCTTTGTCATACTACCCCATGCAGGATAGGCAAGGGGTGAAGCCAGGGGGGTCAGTCAAGGGGATTTCCCCCCTTGCCTATCCTGCATGGGGTAGTATGACGAAGGGTTATGTGCCTGATCGGATACTACCGTTCAAATGCCCTCCGCTATCTTTCAATTTCAAAGCCTGCCGTTGCCATATACGGAACTATCAATAAACTTTCTCTTCATGTCTATGCGTTCTAGCAATAAAATTACTGTCCGCTCCTAGCGCTTCGTATGGAGATGAGAAATTATCTGCTTCTCAACATTACTTCGTTGAGCTACCGATGTTTCCTTCCTGCAGGCCATTGTGAACTTTCAACTTCTGGTAAATTTGCTAATAAGCGTTTTGCAGTAGTATTAGTAAAATCAAAAATCGTCTCTGCATTAAATCATACACTCAAACTAGTTTGATAATTATTATCGTTTGTTTTTGTTACAATTTCTATGGTTGTCCGGTGACTTATGCACACTGTTTTTCAAGATATTGTTCAAAACAAAAAAAAATCACCAAACATTGCAGATAATTTTTAATAGTGAAAATGAATGTATCAAAGGAAAACGAATATTGAAAAGCAATAAAATGGAAGGTGAAAAATAATAATTTAAGTTTTACGAGCGAATTCACGAAGCTATCAAATGTGTCCGATCAATTTTGCACCACCAGGTATATTTTTGACAATATAAAACAACCTCACCAATGTTTCTTATCTGATGCTGGAAAGCTCGTCCGGATGCGGGAGCGGGACACTAAAAAACAAAAACTGGGAAAAAACTACCGACGCACAAGCCATCTCGAGAAACACGACCATAACACACTACGATAGGGATTCCATTTACAACGTCCTACGCAAGCACCCGAAGAAGCTATAATTTCGCCATTTACTTTAGTTGAATGAATACTTTTTTAATTTTGTTTCCGCGAAAACAACGCAGCAAAAGCAAAACACGTCATTTCCAAAGCACGGCTTGCTGCGATTCTTGTCCGATCTCCACTCTCGACACTGAAGAAGTGTGTAAGCCGTAGAAGGAAAAGGTCTATCTGTCCAACAATAAGCGTTTTCTAGTGTTTGAAAAAGAATTTCAGTTTTCATAAAGTGATCAAGTGAAAAGTTAGTTTAAATGTTCCAACTTTTCCAATTATAACCGTTCTACTAATACTCCCGTAAAATGTATTTTTTTTAAATATAAAAGTGAAGTTAGCACTCATGCAAATTAAATACCAATCGTGGTCCGTTGTTTTCCATGTCAGAACGTTTCGTTTTATTAGAAGCCGTATAATCCTTGTGCGTCATGTGTACATAATCGCAATTGAGCTGAAGTTAATTTATAGTTTATAACTACCGCAGTATGTAACTCTCTGTTTCACGTACGCAACTACCACTAAATTAGTACTTTGATACATATAGGACATCCAGTATTGAATACTTCTATCGTATGTAAAATTTGAGACGGAACAAGCTAGTAAGGCCATAACCCCCCTGCGCCCTCCTAAAAAGAGTAGTTTTACAAACTAGTAAGCAAATACAAATGCTTTTTGGACGAGTTTAGTTAATCGGCAAAAACAGAACAGAAAACCATTGAAAGACAGAGAACGTCGGTTCGGTTTGTATAGGTAAAAATCTAATCCGTTTCTGGTTTTATTTAGTTAATATACTTTTTGTTTTCCCCTTTCTTAATATAGTTAGTTTTTTCTAATTTTCTTGGATGTGTGTTTGCTTGTTTTCTTCTCCAATAGTGGCATAAGTACTTCTCCTCCTTTCTAATAGACAGAACCAACAGAAAACAAAACAACTCTCACAAAACTGAATTGGAAAGTTTAGCATTAAGTCCGGGAATAGTCTGAAGTCTTTGTAATCCTTCTGGCCCCACGGCTCCTCCCTGTGTTGCTCGGTGCCGATCGATGGAAGTGTTGCACTGTTATCACATGTCGATGGTTTCTAGTTTCGCGCGCGTTCATTTAGATGGTTTGTCTTTCCAAGTGAGTTCGACGTGTGATGGATCGGTAAATTTTAATAAAATCCTTTTTATAATAAAAAATCCTATCAAATGAAAAAGTGTTTCGCTCGCTCGCTCTCTTTCTTTCTCTCTCTTTCAATGTCGGAACAATATCAACAATTATTTGCCATGCAGAACCGTCCGCGCGTTTTTACCACTTCTTTTGTGTTCGTCCATCGAGACCCCTCCTGGGCCGAGCGAGACGATCATCAGCAGTCCACCGATCACGGACAGCGTCTGGAAGAAGTCGTACTTCAAAAGTCCCTCAACGGTTTGTAGGCCGGAATGGACCACCAGGCGTTGTGGTAAAGATTGAGAATGCTCAGCAACAGAACGAGGATCAGGGCGGACAGTTTCGTCTTGTAGCCGACTGTCACCAGGACCATCAGGATGGAGCCCAGAATGTCCTGCAGGACTTGTAGGAAGCTCAGTTCGAATCGGAGCAGAGTGATGAACATGAATGCGAGTAGAATCCGTCCGGCCAGCTGCATGAAGTTCTTCGGTTTGTTCTCACCGAGCGAGGGGACTCCGGCAAATAGACTGCGGGCTTCGCCGCGAGATTCGGCCAACACTAGCAGTAGGGCACCGATCAGTGCCAGATTGCGCAACAAGAACTGAATGTCCCAAAGGATCGAATAGGCGACGGTCTACGGAGGAACGTTGTTAGAAATTTTACGGACATCTAGGGGTTGATAAACTCACCTGCAGTACGACGATGAAGAACAGAATTCCGCAAGCGATTGTTACCTTCAGCCGGCCAAGCACCATCACGCAGCCACCGATTTGTCCGACCAAGTTGATGAGCACAAAGACCGTCGCAAGGAATTTCCCGCAGCCCCAGCTCATGTCCATGTATTCGCGTTGTTCGTTCCACTGGACCCACATTCGGATGCCATCCTCGAGGAAGGTTGCTATCAGGCAGAGCCGCGCCACGTGCGGGAGGACGTGTTTGCCTTTTCGAATTACCTGTTGATGAAATGAAAATTTTAAAAATTACCAACTGTTGGGAAACATAAATGATGCCCAGCCAGGTCAAGTTGGCAACACTGCTGAAAGAAACCCATACATATTATGCAAATTGACTGCCGAACTTGGAAGAAATGTGAATTTACGTAAGCGCAGAACCAGTTTGCATTCAATCCACCGCTCGACGCGTCTGGATAGAGTTGGTACCTGCTGCGAGCGTTCCATTCGCGTGCAAACACCGTTGTCGTTTCTGCCCCATCGATTAAGAGTCGGTCGATGACGATAATCGAACAGGTATGAATGACGTAGTCATTAAGTGTTTATACGTGTACGCGTGCCTTTCATGTAGGTAGGCGAATGATGATAATCGGAAATCGGAGGCATATTGATTATTTTCCAATGTCATCGTCGCTTATCAGCAGCAAAAATGTGTGTGCGGAGTTTCCTACGTTCACAGTCGGGTGAGATTTGCATTCTTTTTGATTTGCCCGTTCGATTGTAGAGATGCTACTTAGGTCAAGGAAGGTGATTAAATTAAGCGATTTCTTCAAGTTGGATGAGAGTTGATTTGAATAAATTTGATTTTTTAAAGAGCGCACATACACATTTGACTGGTGAGTGATTTCTGTTAATCTGGTGTGTCTCAGACGTCTGGACTACCGCCTTTTCACATTCTAGATGATAATTGTCACTCATATGAGAGGCGACTCTTCTCAATAAGTTAGTAAGAAAAGTTTGACGCGCAAGTGAATGGTTTTTGGCGAGTCTTCTTCTGTCTGCAGTATTTTCCGAATCATCCTTTTGTGATTTGTGCTTAGGAAAATCACAAAGGAATCTTCAAGGCTCCTGCAATATAACACACCAACAAGTATTTTTTAGGTCTCAACTTTTGTTATTTCTCCACTACCTAGTATCCCAGTTTTCTTAAACGCAGGCAGCATTGCAAGCTTATTGTTTTCACCATAAGCTTGTTGCTTACTTTCAACTTCATGTTTTAATTGCACTTCCGAAGAAATTAATTTAAATCATATCGAACCCACTACTCCTTAAGGCTTTACTTTCGAAGAAAGACGGGATAGATCTTCTCACGAAATTTCAACGGCGTCGTCAATGAATGCGTCATTTCGCCCAAGGCCACTTGAAAATTCTTTACTTCTTCTTCTTTAGCATTTCAAGCTTATTGCTTGCTCTCAACTTAGTGTTCTAAATGCACTTCCACAGTTATTAATCGAGAGTTTTCGATGCCAGATACCATTCTTGCATTAGTATGATTGTGTGGGAAGTACAATCATATATGAAATTCGTTTTTAAACCTAGGTTGGAACCAGTTCTGACCTGCGATATCCGAACTTATTGTTAGTGCAAACTTCAATCTACGAGCTACAAATAAAACCATACACACTGACGTTTACCACACAACAAGCCGACCCAATTTTGATACCCGATCAAGTTTGGAACTGGATCAAAAACGAATTCGCTAATAACACTAGTCGGCAAAATCGGATTTCTTCGCTCCCGTCGGCATTTTTGGTTGGATTTTATAGATTTTGCTACGCTCCAAATATGGGCTCAGAAATGCTGTAACACGTCCAGTTTTTGAGAAAAATGTAATTTAAACTTACAAAAACACGACTGACTGACTGACCGATAGGAAATCTTGATTTTCATGAAAATTCGCAATTTTGTGAATAAAAACTCAATTTTTTCAACACGAATGGATTCAGAGAGGTTCATTTCGTAAAATCCAAACCCAACATTCAAAGGGCGGAACGATAATTCATGTTTTCAAATTAGAATAGCTTGATTTTCATGAAAATTCGTAATTTTGTGAATGAAAACTCGGTTTATTTCATCAATCTTACGTGTTACGAAAAATCTGTGTTCACGAATGGTTTCAGGGAGGACCATTCCATAAAACCCAAGTCCAACTTGCAAAGGGCAGAGCCAATATTCTGGTTGTTGATGAGGTAGATCATAATACGTGTTTTTGTGAATTTTAATACGTGTTTTTGTGAATTTTAATCACATTTTTCTCAAAAACTGGACGTGTTACAGCAATTCTAAGCCCATATTTGAATTCAGCGTGGCGAAATCTATAAAATTCAACATATATACTTGAAGGGAGTGAAACACTGCCGACCAGTGTAATCATACGCTATGCCCAAGGAGTCGAAAACATTTTCTTAACGAAAAATTTCTAGACCATACCGGGAATCGAGAACCCAGCCACCTCCAGCATGGTGTTGCTTTGTAGCTGCGCCTTTACCGACTGAACCAAGGGAGGACCCTTAAGAGTCACCCCCAATTGATACGTTGTGGATGCGTTGACGTAAATTTAACAGAAAATCTATGGAAAAACTGTCAAATTCACGCAAACGCATCCGCAACGTATCAATTGTGGGCCAGCCATTACCCTTGAAAATTCTTTACCAACAATCGCGAACAAACAACAACCAAAGAATCGCGTAGCAGTCCCACATTTGCTTGATTTCCTATCCATATGGGACTGATATGCAATTCACAATAGTATGCACTTCGTTTTGGCAGTGTTTAGTGATTGGGTCTTGTTTCTTGTAGATTTCCTCAATTCCTCTTCTACCTAAATACAAACGAAAGAATCCATTCCTTATCTCAAGTAAAGCATGATACTTTTTGTTATTTCGCGGGATGCCCAGAAGTCACATTTCAATCACTGCGCTGGGTTCGATGAGAAAGGTATCCATTAAGCAAAACCTTTCAGCGATTGATAAAGAACCATTACTGTCAGTAAGCAAACAGTTCTAACCAACAATGCTAAGTTTTTCATACAAGCTAGCCTACAGACTATATATTTAATTTTCGCATAAACAGCTTACACTTCCGTTCCACGTAATAGTCAAGCTTTCACTTTCAGTTCTAGTTTTTAGCCCCAAACATCCATAATAAATGTACCACGCAAACAAGCCATGCTGGCAGCCCGGTCCCTCATGTTTTGTCAAATTCGCTTTCAGTTACCCATCTTGACCTTTACTCTCGATGCAAGTTTTGGTTAACTTTTTTCCTTCTTTCGAAACAGCCAACCAGACGTGCCCCGTTCTTCCCCACCCAATCACTCACCTGATCCGCAACATCTTCGGTCTTCTCCAGATACTGATTGGGTATGTTCATGGCTAAATGTTGTTACTCCTGGTCCACAAAATCTCAAAATATGGATGGTCCCCACCACCTCACCAGCCAGACGTTCGTTTCACAATCTTTTTTTTTTTTTTTTGCTGAATCGTGTCCAAATCGCCGTCGTCAATTCGTGAAAAGAAGAAACACAAACTCATTAGTACCCCCCGAAGATCGGGTCCGAAAAACACGTAACCTACCACCAGGATGCGCACACGCTGCCGAGGGTATGTTCCCGGTCGAATATCCCGAAAATGAACGTAAGTTTACTGGGGATAACCCTTTACAAACGGGAGCCAGCTTTCTCCTGTAAACGACACCGTCACTCGATAGGGGCAAACGAAAGAGCGAAGAAATCCTGACTGTCCGATTGTCGTGTCCGTCTCTCAATCTGTTGATGTGTAATTATTGCAGTTTTCTTGTAGTTTTTCTCGCTCGCGTGCCTGCGACTGCCCTGTGGGGACCAATGCCATCTGTCATGATCAAGCGAGTACTGCCCTGCGGTTTGAAGTTAATTTGAAGTCTACACGCAATTCTGTAGCTACTCATTTTTGAGTCAAAAATCACTCAATCTAGCCAAAAGGGAACTTACCCAGAAATGGGTAACCATATATTTACCCAGATTTTAGTAAACGAACTTGTGGACGAAATTGAGCGAAGCTCAGATTTTGATATTTGTCAAATGGGTAATTTTGACTCATTATAATGAAATGTAATATGGTTTGCAAAAATGAATACAGCTTGCAAAAATGAGTGCAATCAACTCAGTCACTGTGTAGTCCCAAAATAGCGGGTAAACGTACGCTGAGCGACAATTACGATATAAGTTTACCCGGATCTGAGTTTCCAGACTGAACTAAAATGTTAAAATAATCACGAACTAAATAAATACGATGAGAGATTTTATCGGTTCTTTACTCAACCAAACTACTTTAGGATAATCGTAAGTCGAACCTTAAAAAATAAAGAAGAAATAATAATTTTCATTTCCATTAAGTACCTTATGGAATATACTTAAACTACACGCTATTTCATGTTTCCATGCTAAAGCTCTCCACTTTGATTAAGAGCTTATTTAAGTTTTCGGATTATTTTTTTTTTATTTGCGACACTTTACACCTGAGTGCATTCGTGTCGGTCACTCCTTGCTTCACTAATTTTCAATTTCTACACCTCTTTCATTTAGCATTTTCTTCTCATATATTTTTAAATCTTCTTCGGCTTCTATTCTTCCGCTTTTTCCACTTCTCTTCTTCAGCTTTTCCTCTTCCGTATGTATTCTTCCGCCAATATTCTTCCACTTATCTTTTGCTTCTCTTCTTTCTCTTCTCTTCTTTTTCTTCATCTTTTCCATTTCTCTCATTCACTTTTTTTCTTCCATTTCTCTGATTCCACTCTCTTATCTGCTTAATCTTATTCGTTTGTTTTTCTATTTTATTCTTCCGTTTTGCGTTTTCCACTTTTCTTCTTACGCTCATTTTCATTCGGTTCTCGTCTTCCTCATTTATTCTTGTGATACTTTTCTTCCGCTTTTTCTTCATCTGCTTCTCTTTCTTCCACTTATTTTCTTTCATTTCTCTTCTTTCCGCTTCTCTCTTCAGTTTCTTTTCTTCCGCTTCTCTTCTTTTCCGCTTCTCTTCTTCCACTTCTCTTCTTCCGCTTCTCTTCTTCCGCTTCTTCTTCCGCTTCTCTTCTTCCGCTTCTCTCTTCCGCTTCTCTCTTCCGATTCTACTCTTCCGGTTAACTCCTTCCGTTTCATTTCTTCAGCTAATCTGCTTACGTTTTTCATATACCGCTTCTCTTGTTCTGTTTCTCTTCTTTGTTTTCTTGTGTAACTTCAATTCTTTCGTTTTGTTTTTTTCAATTTTTGTTTTCCATTTTTTATCCACAGTTATACTTTCGTATCTTTGATTCTGCTTCTCTTCCATTTCTTTCCTTGCACTCTTTTTCTTCCACTTCTCTGCTTCCACTTTTCTTCTTCAAACTTTCTTCTCTTCAGCGTCCCTTCCGGTTTACTGCTTCTGGTCTTCTATTTACATTCTTCCGCTTCTCTTCTTCTTCTTCTCTTCCTCCACTTCTCTTCATCCATTTTTCTTTTAACACCTCTCTTCTTCCGCTTATTTTCTTCCATTTCTCTGATTTTTCACTGTATTTTCATGTTCTTTCCAACTTTCCAATTTTTTTTTACTTCTTCGTCATCCTGCTTCATTTTTGTTTACACTTTCAGACCTCCGATATTTCCTGTTACATATTCTTTTTCTTCGCCACTCACTTTTTTTTATCTTTCTTTTCCTCACAAGCTTCGATACACATTAATTTCATGCAGGAACTTCAGCAATCGCTTTTCGTTGTTATCTTCGTTACAAAGCGCCGCAATCAGGTTGGTCGGATCGATATCGTACTTCGTTCTAGCTGCTTCGAATTTTTGCACTGCAAAATTATGTGGCGGACATCCACAACCGTGCCACAACAATCACATACTGGTGGAGTTGATTTCTTCAATAGAAATTCGTGCGTAAGTCTTGTATGGCCAATGCGTAGGCGAGTGAGTACTCGCTGGTCAGAAGAATTGTTTTGATTGAACCATTTTTTTATTTCAGCCTTTACCTCCCGCAGTTTCACGTCCCTCATTTGCGCCCAACGTTCTTCCCACTGCTGTCGAGACGATCTGTCACCTGCGAGACGATCTGCTTCTTTTTTTTGCCACGGATACCAGCGTGACCAGGGATCCAACAAAGGTGTATTGGACGATTTTCAGTAGGCTCTCTATTTTTGAATCCAGGATGTTGTGATTTGCCTGTCTCGATGGCCATAAGGCAGCTGGCCGAGTCAGACATTATGATTAATTTGTTTGGCGCACCTATACTAAGGGCCGATTGGATCGCATAGGCCTCTGCTGAGAAAACACTACAATATGATGGAAGACCTATTGATGTTTGAAGGTTGTTGCTGAACACGGCTGCTCCTACATTATTGTTACACTTAGATCCGTTAGTGTAGACTACTATGGCACGATTGAACCTGGTTGCCAGTAATTCCTGCACAATGGGACGCTCAGTAACCGCGGGATCTCCCTGCCTTCACTTGTCGTTTGACGTCCCATATAATGCGTGGTTTGACTTCATTCCACCTTCGATTAGAGAGTCGGGTCCGTACAGCGACGTTTGGCAGTTGTACGCCAACACTTCATAAGCCGATTTAGATGTCGTTGTACTACAGGAAGGTCAATATTTCCATGGTCCTTCTCCATCATGCGAATAGCAGCACGAGTAAGAGATTGAAGAGTCAGGAGGCCGAATGGTAATGTACCAGCTTCAGCCATAGTAGCGGAAATCGGGCTGGTGACGTATGCTCCAGAGGCATCGGATCATGCGGTTGTAAACAGGTGCTAGTGTGTGAATGACCGATTCTTTTGCTCTGCTGACAAGTCCAATGCCGTGGGAAGAGGCGTGATGTAATATGGCCGAACTGACAGCAGCAAGTGAACGTGTTGCCCACGTGGAATTTTAGCCCGACCATTTTCATGATTCGCAGCCTCTGAGTCGCATGTGGTTTTCACAAGCTTGCAATGATGCTTAAACGTTAGCGTCCGGTCGATGGTACGCTGATTATTTTCAATCGAGCGTCTTCGGTACAGGTACACGGTCGATTCAAATATTTTGATGTTCTCGACGGACGTTGGGGCTGCCGTAGAAGATGTTTGATTTTGTGGTTGAAATCGTGAAAGCGACGCTTTTTTAGCCCACTTGTCAACAGCCCTAACCGCGGTTTGTAAGGAACGATGTAGAGTTTGTTCCCTTATTCCTTCGTACTACAAGAAGAATATCATCTGCATAAAGAAGTACGGTGACTGTACGTGGTATAACTAGGAAAAAGCGGCTGCATTGATACAAGAAACAACGTGACCGAGAGCACTGGATCCTTGAGGAACGCCGTTTTCCAACGGCATTTTACGTGGTTAGATGTCCTTAATCGCTTACTCTCGGAAAGTTCTGCCAGTGAGTAGGTGTTTATTATATTGAACATCTGCCCACCGATCTGCCACTTTTGCAGAGTACGTAAGATGCCGAATCTCCATGTTGTATCATATGCTTTCGATAGATCGAGCGATGCTATTAAGCAGTGTTCATCGCGGTTAGGTAACAACCTATCTAGCCTGCCAGGTAAGTATCAATGCCGTGGCCAGCTCTGAAGGCATGTTTTCTTTTGTCGAGTCGCCCATTAGATTTCAGCTCAGTTGTTAACCTTCTATTGACCATACGCTCAAACACTTTAGCTATGCAGTTTGTCAACGTGATTGGCCGAAGGCGGCAGGACCGGATCTGGTACTGAATTTGACTTCGGGATTGGCACTATTATTCCAGTTCGCCAGTTGGGAAAACACCACTTCGCCAGATTCTGCTGGAGCAACTCCAGTAGGCAGTCTTTCCGGATAACGGAAGTCTTCGTAGCATCGGATACCCTATGGAGTCAGACCCGTTGAGACGCTACGGCCTTTGTCGAGTGCCCACAGTAGCTCGTTCAGGGTGAAATCCGAGTTGTAGATGTTAGTTGTATCTGGTAGAAGATTCACGTGATCTCGTTCGGTTTTTCCTTTGCCATTTGAAACAATGGAGGGATAGTTGAGGGGTCGCCGATCTCTTGTGAATAGTGTTTGCTAATTTTCCGCTACTTCTTCCACGTTATCGGTGTAACCGTCGGGACGTTTGATATGCCGTGGCAGTGTTGTCGTTTACCTCTCAGAGTGTTGATTGTCTGCCACATTTTTGCCGTAGAACTGTTTGGAGATATGTTCCCTGATGAACTCCTCCATGATTGACACTTGGCCTCTGCACAGCTTCCTTGCCGCTGCCTTTACTTCCTGGAACTTTTTTAGTGCATTAGTTGTATCTAATCCCGCTGTTTTAGTACGCTTCAATGCTCTAAGGCATTTTCGACGTTGCTTAATCTTCATTTCTACTTCAGGACACCACCATGGTACCGATTTAGTACCGGTTCTGCCAGATGTTCGAGGAATACTTGTTGCTGCTGACAGAGTTCGGTCGACGAAATCATCCACCTCAATTTCGTCACCGGGTTTGATGCTACTAGCAGTCAACAGTTCAAAAGATGCCCAGTCCGCTTAGTCGTACAGCCATTTCTTCGCTTTGTTGCGTAGTTTGAGTATTCAGGCAGGAAACGGCGGTCGAAATGATCGCTACCGGCATCCGGTAGTGTTTGCCAGCGAACCTGGAAGCTAGCATCTCAGAACATATCGATAGGCCCAACGCTTACGATGAACCTGTGGCTGGGTCAATCCGAGTGTGTGATCCGTCGTTCAAAATAATCACGGTTCAGTCAGCGTTTTCAGCGATGAAGCGGCTGAGTGCGTTTGACGTTGTTGAACCCCATGCGGGATGACGCGCATTGAAGTCGCCAAGTAGCAACACCGGCGTCGGAAGTCCACTGAGTAAGTCGTCTATTTTGTTTTGACACTGGTTGGAGCTTGGTGGATGTATATCGATACCACCGTCATTGGGGTCGGAAGATGTAATCGAACTGCGATAGCTTGAAGGTCATTGTTGATTTCAATGTGTTCGAAGGGGATCCCTTCTCGAATTGCAAGACCCACTCCTGCTGCCAATAACGGCGGTTTCCGGTTTCGAGTAGCAGAGTGTAGCCTTTACGACAAATTCTGGTGGGATCATTCGGTTGTCGGTTTTTGTCTCCCGCAAAGCTATTACCGACGGTTCGTGCTGGCTGATGAGTAGCTTTAAGCTCACTTTATGTTCGCGCGTAAACCACGTATGTTCCACTGTAATGCAGCGATTTTGTGACATCACGATAGCTAGACGAAGACGGCGATGATGATGTGATAATGATTCGTGGATTGGTGGGAAAAAACGGCCGGATTCCAGGAGGAAACAGAGGGTGAAAGACACTCGTGACTTGTCCCAGCCTCATTCCTGGAAATCCACTCCCATTCTAGAGAGGGGGAGGTTGTGCGGAGTGACTCTTATACTAGTGCTTGTGGTAGGTGCATTGAGTGTAAGCGGTAAAGAGCGAGGTGGTAGAGTTAGTGGTGTATGTTGATTCGTAATCGACCGCAGAGGGGGGATTCTCCATCAACGGGTTGGGGTAAGACGTCTCGGACGGATCCTCCAGCCTGATGCGCTCACTTCTGAGAGTAAAGGGGGTACTACACTTTCCTCCCTTGAAATCGATCATTTTTCAATGTTTGGTTCGCTTGTCAGGTGAGTGTTGCTGATCGGTGGCTGTTTGGACGAAGTTGATTTTTTGATGATGATGCTGGCTTGAGTTTGTCTCTTCGATTTCAGACTCAATGACGCTTATCGCTTTCTGATCGGATGTATTTCCCTTTTCCGGTTTTCTTTGCGTGGGCTTTGTCGGCCTGGTGAGGTGTTGTTGTTCTTGTTGTGTCTCTTTTTCTTCTTGCTCTGTTCGTTAGCGGGGTTCAGTAAACGCAGGTGACATCGCTCTTAGCCGCATCAAAGATCCGCGATCTGGGATTCTCTTTGGTTTTCTGGCCAGCTGAGTGTGTTGGTAAGATTCGTTTGTTTGGTTTATTTGGTTTGAGTGGACCTGTGTGTACTGCTGGGATGACTGGTTGATGGCTCCTGAGCTACCGGTGCTCTAACGCCTAATATGTGTCAGCAGTTTATCGATTTTCTCGTCCTTCTTTTCTTCATCACGTCAAGAAGCTGAGCGATTTGAGCGTCTTTCTTTCATTTTTCTCTAATTCCTCCACTTTCCGGTCAGCAGTCTGTTGAGCTGCAGCTGCGGCGTAGCTCCTCAATCCTGCTTCGATTCGCTTATGGCTTGTGGGTATGTCAGATTTTAATCCACTTTCAGACGAATTACTCCACTTCCTTTTATGCGTCCGGACATTGCTTCAGTTGTTCGACGGTGGTCCACCGCAATTGATAGTGAGCGTTGCTGTACATTCATTATTCTCCGCCGCGCATGATCTGCAGAACAATTAAGACAGCGTTGGGGACCAGGGCAGTGAGCACGAGGATGACCATAGCGAACACAACCATAGCACAGAAGGGGATTCGTAACAAGGACGAGTAGCAACACGAAGAAGACCGATTTTGACATTTGGCGGGTAACTACACCTGTTAAACGTGAGAATAAGAGCGGATGTGTTTACTGGTTGACCGTTCTCTTTATGATCCGTTGAACTCGAATAACCCCTGATTGACGAGATTAAGCAGGACGTCCTTCTCCGCCATACGGATTTGCTTCAGCGCACGAAATAACGCAACGGCTGACATTCAAGTTGGGATGCAGCTGTACGACGACTTCAGTACTATCCAAGAGAGTGGATAACTTAAGCAGTTTAATAACTTGCGTTTATCCCTAATTTTAGCGCGTATCGCGTCCCTTGTGCTTCTTGTCGATGCTCTTCAATTGGTCCACCTTGCAGCATTTTCTACTGATTTTCCAACAATAAAGGGATCCGATTTTATTGGAATGTTTTCATTTTTTGCTGATCAGTCTACTAATCCTGGCCATTGTCCCTTAACCCTTCCAAGGTCGCCGCTACTAGCGGCCGTCATGCGATCACCTAACCCTACTCTACCACTCGCTTTAGCTCACGGCGGGCGTTGAAATATGAAAATAACAACGGTCACCCGTTGTTAACCCCAGAGGTGGTAAAACGAAAAGCAATAAATATGTTCCTACCTTACGCGCCTTCAACGTTGTTTGCACAGCACCAAATCATTAAAAAAGTGACTCTGACTATTTCACGCAGTGGTGAAAAACTTTTCACCGAAAATCGAAAAAAATCAATTTGTTCACCATTTTGTACCTCTTGCTACTCGGGTCACACAACAATAAAGCCACAATGGGCCACACAACACTACCGTCGAACAATACGATAGCGGTTGGTTGTTTTCACCGTACACACGCGGAAGAGGCACTTTGTTCGCACTGTTTTGACCGTTTCACCGTTCGTTTTCACCGAATATGATCGGACTTCAATGTTAATCTCTATTAAACACTGGCCGTTATGATACGGAAGGCTTTTCAGCAATAAATAATCGCAAATACACACCTGAAAGAAAGAATATCACGAGCGCGCACACGTTTGCCACAATGAACAACAATGTCCCGAACTCGAATGTTTCGGATTATTGGTTTTTGCTTATTGTCTGATTCATTTGCTATTCCTTTTCAGTACCTTGATTTGTTCTTCTTGTTCCACACATTTCCTCTATCATAATATAAAAAATCGATTTGTATAAGTGGTCGTGGTCAGCAAGAGCAGCAGGCAACCGTTGGAGACAGAAACTAGCAAATCCTCTGATAAACGTCTCGAAGTAATTTCAACTTTTCCTCCTACCTCCAGGCAATCACTTGGATCTGCATGGTAATCTTCATCTAGCTCAGTGCTTCTGAAGTTCATTTCACCACCATCTTCAGGAAATAATGCGGACAGAACTCTCCTGAGACTTGTAACTAAAATTGTCTGCAATCTTTTCAAAAAAGTAGTATAGATTTGCTCAAATTATACATTGTGGAATATTGTGGTTTTTATTGATTTCCCTAGGCTCTTGTTAAATACATTGATAAAATCTTTGTCGAAGAAGTGGTCGTCACAGATTACGGTACTATACGGGAGTTCATCGTTTTGGCAAAACTGTTTGTTGGCAGCTGTATTTTGGAGTTGTAGCACAAAAATATATTGCAATAACCTGTAGTTAACAGCGATTCTGAAGAAAGATTTCTTTCCAGCGTAGGAAGAGCTCTAGCATCCCGGAACACAACCGGTTTCATGACTCATTTTTACGGCTTGGTTGGTAGATAGCAAAGATGAACAGTTGTAGAATTTTTAATGCCTGGTCATGGACAGCATCAAAACTATAAGTGCTGTCAAAGTAAATGCAAATTGATAACACATACACTAAGGTCTTTTTTTTACACGGTTTGTTTTCGGCGATAACTCCAGAACGGAACAACTTATCGACCCAATTCGAATAATATTTTACGTTTTGGGCAAAAAGTAATCATACGGCAGTTTTTCAACAAAATCACAATTTTTGGTGTTAATACTCAAAATTTTAATAACTGTATTTTGACCATTGCATGGAAAGGTATCACATGCAAACAAAATCGAAGCAATTTAAAATGTTTATGCATGTGAATTTATCAACTCTATTTAGTCTTTTTTTACACGGTAAAAGTGTACATAGTAAAAATGGAACGTGTAAAAAAACCTTTGTGTACATATCAATTTTAAGAGTTTCTGGAATGCGTTGAAGACAAATTAAACATGTAGACAGAAACAAAGAGGGAGCTGTGTGTCTTGGTATTATTTGCTCGATTATTGGTAATAAGTAACAACTTTTCTTTTTAAATTGTATTAACAGGATGAGGATATAACAGATCTTAATCTCACTCAGGTGGATGAAAAATCTTACAAACGAACGCATCTAGGACAGAATATTACCAATTATCTGCATCTCAAATAGGGAGCTTGGATATAGTTCACTACAATAAGGTTTTATAGGGGTACGTGGATTATAACATTGTTCGATAGCAAATATAATAACATACCGGCAGGAAATTTATTTTTTAATTTTGACGAGCGTAACTATTGAAAAAAACATTTCAAAATATTATGAAAACATTTTGATTGCAAGACATCATCCTATTCCACCACGCTACAAAAAAACAGACTACCTAAACCACCGAACCAACCATTGATTTCTAGCATACATAAGTTGACATTTATGTCATAATGGGCGCCCCTGTGACTGATAATTAAGTGCCAGGAGCCCCCTGTTACTGAAAGTAAATTTCACTTGGTGAAACTGCATGTCGGTTTGTGAAAATAAAAATGATTAGATTTTTCTTGTTTAAAAATCGAGAAAAAATAGTTGAGATTCATAAAAAATATGTTTGTGCTAGGAAGAACACCCATAATCGATACAGATGGAAAAAACATGTTTTTTTTTTAATTAAAACCCACTATTTCCGGCTAGGGGCAGGACACTGAGCAATCCTGAGTAACTCTGAGCAAATATGAGCATCTCTCATTCACTGGATTCATATCGTGATATCGAAAATTCCTAGCTTTTGTGAAGCTTGGTTATGATAGTGAAATTGCATAGTAAAAACAAGAAAATTTTGTCGTCTAAGTAACCTTTAGCAGGCTTTCAGATGCGGAAGCTCGTCTCGAAGAGCACTGGATAGAGGTGGATATGGATTCAGTTAGTCCACTTGAAAAGCAACCTGAAATCGACCCGTATGCGAATTCGAGCTCAATCGTTGTTGACCGACAAAAGGTCCATGAGAACCAACACGACTACGGTTTCAGTGCAGGCTTTGTTAAACATCTTCTTATCGAACCAACTTGCGATGTTGCTTTTTTTCTTGATGACCAGGAAGACGGCATTAGCCAGGCCTCAAATGATGCACATAATTCAGATGGTTCAGCGGGTCTAGAAAGTTGTGATTTTTGAAATGGATAACATGAAATAAAACATTTTGATGAACGTGTATTGATTTTATTATATTTAATTGTAGACGACACTCGATCTTGCAATACTACAAAATCTAGGGACAATCATGAAAATGCTATGAATGATTCAGCGTTTCGCACTATTCACATACAGGAAGGTATCACAGACGATGTTGGTTTAAAATCATATTTGGTTAAAACGCATTTCCGTTAACCGTCGTACTATGTGAAGATGCAACAAAAATAACCGCTGCTACATGTTACTACCATAAAACTGATTCGATTGCCGGGCTTGTGCCACTGATTGCTTCGAATGGCTTGTCACAGCAAGGTATGTTTCAAGCAACCACTCCGTACAAAATCGAAAGAGACTTAAAATATTACCATGTCAGAAGTTATGCCTATGTCCAGATAGCGCTTCCTTTGACTAGAGAAGCCGCACACATTTTAAACTGTTTCATCCTACTTTACTCCACTGATCATGAATAAGGCTCTGAGTTGTGATTTATCAACCAAAATTTGTGAACTCTGGTGACTCTTTTGGTAGTCAATAAATCCCACACATCCCATCTGTTTTGTTTCTTCTTCCTACAAGAAAAAGACAATGAAAATATATTAAACAAACTACTAACCGTTATCGGGGCCCAATTCCTCATCCAAATACTGTGACCTATATTGCCTTCTTACAACGTATACGATAAAACATTATTTTCCCCAAACAGTAAACATATTGCTGTTATTCGTTGCCATGGTTGCCACCGTCGTCACCGACAAATTCAAGTCAGTGCTGCCAGAATACGTTAAGTCAAGTTATAAATAATACAAATTGATGGATGCTGATGCATTCTGAGCAAACGTGAGTTTAATGATCAAATATGAGTGATGTTGTTTTTTACGTTTTTGAACGTCATGTTTTGGCATTCCTACCACTCTAAATCTTGGGGGGAGATGATCATCATAGAGTGTGCAAATTTGATGAATCCTGAGTAACTTTGAAGAAAAAAGTTGCTCACAAAAAAGCTGTCTTGCCCCTAGATTTCCGGTTAACTCATTACCTAAACGCTAAGATCAGTGTACCCACATATGGATGAAAAATAACCATAGTCGCGAAAAGTGCCCATTTATGGGTACGTTACAACTTTCCCATATTTGAGTATTTTTCCCATACAAATTTACTCAAATATGGGTAAAGTAAACTTAACCCATAAATGAGTAAGGGCACTTTTCTGCGATTATGGGTAAACAAGTTTAGCGTGTTGAGCGTAATACGTGATACAGGTATTCGTATATCTATCATACAGATATCATCAGTACGAAATATGTATGGTTGTATGTAACGTGGTTTAAGTGTGAGCCAAAAATTCAGTTCTACGAGAGTTCTAATCACCACTGGGCAGTGAAGAAAAACTACAAGAACGTTATCCGAAATTCTACCCTGTGCTTTATTCTGACAGTTCTCTTCTAATGGGACTCGCAAACGAATTTTGTTTTGATTTTGTCCCTCATAGCGAACGTTTCCTGTCGTACACGTATTCGAAGAATATATTAGCAATTTTAACCAAAAGTTTCGCCACGGTTCCATTAGAAGATGTTGGAAATCACCTGTAACGATCGTCTGGGCAAGAAGGTAACTCAGCACAATTGTTCAACCGCCAACAAACTGTATGTTCTTCCATCTTCCATGTTTTAGGTTCGCGTGAAATGCAACCCGGACGATACTATCGGTGACCTGAAGAAGTTGATTGCCGCACAAACGGGAACCCGCTACGATAAGATCGTTCTGAAGAAGTGGTACACGATTTTTAAGGATAATATCAAGCTGTCCGATTGTAGGTGTTAGGCATAATGTTTCCGTGTTTGGGACGGATAAATTTTAATATGTTGCTGTTCAACTTTCAGATGAAATCCACGACGGTATGAATTTGGAACTGTACTATCAGTGAGCATTCGGCTTGGAGAGGATATTCACAATTATTTTCTTACACTAATGATTATTCTTAAGATTGACTTTTGTCGTAAATATTAATTTTGTGTTCTCAAAATGGTATGTAAATAAAAGCGGTACGAGTTCCGTTCAGGATCAAGCTTTGTAAGTTTACTGGTACTGGATTACTGGATACTGTCTGTAGAAGCCCTGTGACTGAGCTTGCGATTTATCAAAAAGTGCGCCGGGATGTGGGCAATCCACGCGAGGTTTTTATCGTTGGTTCGAACCATAGAGGTGAAATATATTACGGGAGTTATAAAGACGGGTCGTCCCTTAGCTCAGTCTGTAAAGGCGCAGCTACAAAGCAACACCATGCTGGAGGTGGCTGAGTTCGATTTCCGGTCTGGTCTAGGAATTTTTCGTAAAGGAATATTTTTCGACTCCTTGGGCATAGGGTATATAATCATACTTGCCACACAATTATACTAATGCAAGAATTGTACCTGGCATCGAAAGCTCACAATTAATGAGTGTGGAATCGCCTTTAGAATACTAAGTTGAGAGCAAGCTTTAAGCTGATTGCGAAAGCAATAAGCTTGAAATACTAAGATAGAAGAAGAAGAATAAGAGTTCTAAAAACATCGACTAGAGAAACGTTATCAAGATAGCCTTTGAACATGTAACAACTATATACATAGTCTGAGATTTCCAGTGGGTCTTTGGAATATCAAGATCATTTAATGTACTTAATCCCAGACAACATATTACCAGAATGGCATAGTAATATCAAGGTCATTTTAATACAACGCCTAAACGTATACTATTTTCCTTGGAAACAACACAGCACGGATATTGAAAACCACAATAACTAAGGAACGTTCATTAATTACGTCACGCAAAAATTGACTTTTTTAACCCCCCCCCCCCTTGTCACGTTTTTGTATGGACAACCACATTTTTTGTATGGATCGTCACGTTTTCCAAACCCCCCTCCCCCTACTGCGTGACATAATTAATGAACCTTCCTAATGTGAGGTTGACAGGACACAAAGTATATTTAAGGCCCGAACCTGGGCCCAAACGCAATGGGGATAGAAACATAACGGAAACGGCAAGTTGTCGGAATTGACGTCGATATGTCAAATTGGAATCAACTTGAATCTAATAAGTTTTCTATCTGACAAGCAGGTTTGATTAATTTGGGCTATCTTAGGGAAAACTAATCCACGTAAATTGTGAAGGTAAAGTGTACGATTCTTCACATATTTCGTTTATCTGTTCGCTTCGATGGGATTTTTCACGGGAATTTTTTCTTCTATCTGTGAAATCGGCAGATCCAGTTAGTAGATCATGTTCATCATCATTTTCTGGCTCGAAAGATGACCGAGAACCTAAAAAATGAAAAGTAATGCTAAACATAATCAATTTGCAGCGCGTTAATACCGGAAGGCCGATTTTTGACTCTAGACCGGGTTGCACTGGGAGTTGCGTTGGACTTTTGACTATCAGAACTCGACGAACTGCCACTAACAGAACCACACGAACTGCTTTCGGGATTTTGTATCGATCAGCCCTCAAAATTTCACCTTCCCCTCTAATCAACTGCAGAAGAATCAAATAATGAATAACTCAGTGGCATTCTCTCATCCATCCATTGTCGTTTGGTGGACGGGAGAAGTAAGCTAGAGGCAATAATCAAACCCTTCTGCAACAACTTGAACAACGTTCTATCACCTATTAACACCTTTCTAAACTTGGACAGCCCGCTTTCTCATTTACAATTTCAATTCATGTCCTCAAAATCCTAGAAGAGACCCGGTTTAGTGCACCGCTGCTTGTTTTCTGTATTGTTTATTGCTTGTAGAAAACAAAACAAATTCGGACTGTCAACACATTGACACCTTATAGGAACACAAAACGCTTGTAGGCAAAAAAAAAAAAAATAGCACAGGAGAAAAGTGTGCTGAGCGACTCACCCCTTGTATACTATACATTTGAATTTTCTTTTAGATCAAAGGACACTTTTGGAAAAAACATTTTTAGTAAAATAATTGTTCATAAATACAAAACGAATGGTTACAAAGCAACAAATGCTTTATTTTCTATAAACTTATATTTTATTGTTAAGAAATGACATGTTGAGCTCGAACCTCTAACCTTCTTCGTTTATGGCCAGTATGTAGTAAACGTTTCTGCTCGCCCTAAATGTGTCCGATTCCAGCAAATTCGCTCCCTCACGCGTTTTACCGACATTTTGCTCCTAATCGTTGAATACGGATCATGCCTTCGGTTGATTTTGTATGTACCCGTCTTGTTGAATCTTTTTATGGTGGGGAAAATGAATATCTCGTTCTCACCGATGTGCTTAAGATCTCACATGAAGTATCTGTCAAGATAAGCAAAGGTAGTTGGAATTAAATGGAAAATACTAATTTTTCTTCTGATTTCTAGTTCCACAAAACAGCTCAAACTCTCTAGGATTTAAATCACATCCGTTAAATGCCAGATGGTTACACCGCAGACAGACATTCAAGCTCGATAAAAATTCAAATTTAGTCAAATCAAAAAATCAAATGTTGTGTAAAATTTCAAATATAATTACGTTGGAATTACTTTGCACAGTAACTCCGTCTAGTAAACTTATTGCTACATTACGTCTGACAGTTTGACTGGAAACCCATTTTTCCCTTATCATTAAAAATAAATCTGTCACGCCATCTGTTAGGTTATTGTTATTTGATTTCCTTAAAATATGCACCTATCGGTAAACAAAACTGTACAAGAGCTACACTGAGAGAAAAAACTCTTATAGGAAACCTTTGCCACCCTGTAAATATCACATTCAATAGAAGTGTTAACTTGATTGCCGACACGTGTTTGTTTAAAGGGTGTATTCGATAAAAATGGCACACAGAAAATCTTCTGTAGATGTCGTTAAAAAGTCTAAGGTGTCAGTCGGTTTTGTGCAGAAAACCATGAAACATGCTGGGTTACATGTTTACAAAGTGCAAAAAGCCCCAAACCGGAATGAAAAACAAAACATCACTGCGAAAACCCGCGCCCGGAAACTTTACACGAAGCTGCTCACCAAATCCGGTTGCATCGTGATGGATGACGAAACATACGTCAAGGCCGACTTCCGTCAACTTCCTGTGCAAGAATATTTCGTTGCCAAGTCGAAGTTCGATGTTCCGGAGGATGTTTGCAAAGAAGTTTCGAAATTTGCAAAGAAGTTTCTAATCTGGCAGGCGATTTGCGGATGTGGTGAAATAAGTGCTCCCTTCATCACTTCCGGAACAATTAACGGCGTGATTTACACAGAAGAGTGCCTTAAGAAGCGTCTCTTGCCATTCATTAAGAAGTACAAAGGATCAACTCTGTTTTGGCCTGATCTAGCATCCTGCCACTACGCTCGAAACGTATTGGAGTGGTACCGAGCCAACGGAGTCAATTGTGTGCCAAAGGATATGAACCCACCAAATTCACCGGAACTTCGTCCAATTGAAAAATTCTGGGCAATTATGAAAACGGAACTTCGCAAACATCCCAAAACTATAAAAACTGAGCTAGAATTGAAGAAAATTTGGGTAAAAACAACAAAAACACTGGGAAAATCGGTTGTACAAAATTTGATGGGTGGAGTGAAAAGGAAGGTGCGGGCATTTGGGATGGGAGACGAAATTGAATAAAACAAATGTTGTAAATCAAAACTCATTAGTAGTTCTTCATTCCCTGAAAATTTCAAGAAAATCCGATAATCAGTTTAATTTTGATGAGTATATATGTGTGTGCCATTTTTATCGAATACACCCTTTATTCAGGACAGTCGTATGATTATAGATCCAAGAGTATAAGTACGTTTTCGAGCATACATATAAAGGTTCAATTTCTACCATAGAGAAATAATTGTATTATTGAGTTCACTGTGAAGCAAATCTTCGCAAATGTCAATCACTGATTCAGCTCCTCCTGTTTGTATGACGGCCTTAGGGTGAACTAATTCACAACCTGTAAGAAGTGGCAGAATAGTAGAAATAAAACACGAGGTTATACGTTGATGCAGTGTATTTAGACCTCTCTACCAGTTGATAACACATTTGATACTGACTAAAAACTCTAGAAAGGAAGACTGGTTCAACACAACGTTGTTGCCAGTTATACAATATTATTACATGCTTTCTTCTTTTTCTTTTCTTTTCTACAAGGAATGTGGTTACATATGTTTGCTTAATCTAATGTTAATAACTAGGATAGACCGTAATGCCCGCGGTAACTCGGGGTTAATATAATACAACAGATTTGGGAAAGAAGGTGTTGAGGATAGGGTTGTAATCTAATCATTATATCTACTTGGTGGTCGAATGATTCGACCGCTTCTAGTTTTGTATAGGTTGTCACGCGCCAGTGGCCCTTGATCTTTGGAACCCGAGGTTTTCGAGGCATTTAGCTCAAAGCCGTGTCCAAAGCTACATTGATCAGCGTCATAATATGACAATGATTCGGACAAATCACATTCGGACAACATAGGTTCGTGTACTTGAGGGGGTTTAGCCACAGGAGAACTCATAATACTTGGCTGGAATACAGGGGTCTCTGAAAATATTTGCTGTTGAGAAGAGCAAGGGAGGAGAGGGGGTTTTGAAGAGCTCGTTTTCTTACGTACATGGTCGTCGTAAAGTACATCACTTGGGTCAAAATTCTCATTCATCGTTCGAGTGATAAAACGCCTGTTCCGATGAAAGTGATTACCGAAAGTATCTCTGACGACATACGATCTTCCGTTAACACTCCGTACGATTTCTCCATAATGCCATGTTTTACCATTCTTCTTAAACAAAACCCTTTCACCCTGGTTCAACACTGACAAACCTTTTGCTGAACGATCATAGTAATACTTTTGTTTGTAACGCTTTCGAAATATCTTACTCCTAATTTTATCTCTGTTGGGGTTGTTAGGAATAAGCAATTGACTTGATATTGGAAGGCGAGTTTTCAGTTGGCGGCCAAAAAACAGCTCTGATGGCGAAAGACCCATGCTAGAAACGGGAGTAGAATTATATTCCAGCAGACGGTATTGAAATAGCTCAATCTCACTTAGCTCAACACATCGTTTGAGAATATTTTTCGCAATTGAAACACCTTTTTCCGACAAACCATTACTCTGTGGGTATCGTGGACTTGAAAATTTGAAATCGATGTTACACTTGTTCGCATACGAGTCAAACGCAGAAGAATTGAAAGGAACATTGTCACAGCGAACCTGGCTAGGTACCCATATAAACAAAAAATCCGGTCGAGAACTCTGATCACATGCGAAGCTGTTTTCTCACGTAGCCGCTCAGAAAGTACGTATCCAGAGTACGCATCAATAATAGCGACATAATCATATCCAGCATATTCAAACAAATCAATACCAATACGGTGGAAAGGATAGTCCGGCACTGGAGCTTGTATCAATGGTTCCTTCTGTAAATTCCTAGTAAACTTCTCACAAACCGAACAACTTTTGACAAGCTCAGTGATATCATTTGTCATACCTGGCCAGAAATATTGCGTTCTTGCCCGGGCCAGTGTTTTTCGATGCCTAAATGTGGCGCGTGTAACCAGTTTGATATACATTTCTGCATAACCGTAGGGATGACCAACCGATGATCCTTGAATAGCAATCCGTTTTCATAGTGTAATGTGTCCCGATGTTTGTAGAAAAGCTGACTTAAGTCATCGAGCTTATTGAAAGCGGGCCATCCATTTTCAACGTAGCCGACAACACGACCGTACCGTTCATCCTTACTTAGCTTTTCAAGGTAAAATTTGTAGTTATCAGACGACAAACACACTTGTTGTGATACTGTGTGAATCATACCACTTAGCTCTTCACTAAAATCATCATCGTCTGGAAGGCTCGCTCTAGATAGGCAATCAGCAACGAGCAAATTTTTTCCTGGCGTATACACTATTTCCATACCCGGATATTTTAATAAATGCAGAAACATACGCTGAAGACGAGGTGTAACGTCGTCTATATCTCTTTTACCAGCGCCTCCAAAGGTTTATGGTCTGATTGAACAACAAAGCTACGACCATAGAGATAGTGATGGAATCTCTCACATGCAAATACAATGGCCAACAACTCTTTTTCAATTTGTGCCCACTTCTGTTCACTTTTGGACAATGTTCGAGAGGCAAACGCTATGGGCTTTTCATCCTGCATAATGACGCTTGACAAGCAGAGCATTCAAATTCACAATACGCCAGTTGGGTGCGAAGGCCTGTTTCAAAATCCGCGAATGATTGCTTTTCCTTTTGTACGATCATATTGAATTTAAATGCCTCCATGGCCACATTCTTTCGCGGAAGGCAGTACCCATCAAATGCAGTAATTACCTCCGCCAACTTACGTTGAACTGGTCCACCAGCAGCCGCATTCACAGCATCAGTAGCATTATTCGTAGCCATCTCTCCAAACATACTGTCAACATCACCGGCGTTCGGAAAAAGTGTATTATATATTTCCACTCCACGCTCACCTATGAGCCACAAAAAGGTTGCAATCTTGTTACACTCCACATATGCGTTCTTATCGCTGGCGATCATGTAGATGTAGAAATTCTGTTTCCATTTAGGCCATTCTCGGGACAAGTTGGAACAATCCAACGGTTGCGGCAAACGTTGATCCATTTTTTTTGTTTTTTTTCGGTTTTAATCAGTAAAAGCTTTCTTTGTTCCGGTCGAGTATTCCTGTCACTTGGTCGACATCAACAAATCGAGGCTGGCAGCTTTCGTGAAGCTGACGATTGTCCGATCGGATAGAGCTTTTCGTGCACTTTGTGTAACAACAACTCACCAATACAATGATTTTTCTTTTGCCGGTTCTCGAACCTTTTGTGCGAGTAAAATGGACTGCTCCGCAGATATGCGTGTGCCAAATTATCACGAAATTTAACTTTTCTGCGGTGGTTTGCGACGATTGTGACACTTTTACGCGTAACTTTTTGCTCTCCACTTCTGACACCATGTAAGAAGTGGCAGAATAGTAGAAATAAAACACGAGGTTATACGTTGATGCAGTGTATTTAGACCTCTCTACCAGTTGATAACACATTTGATACTGACTAAAAACTCTAGAAAGGAAGACTGGTTCAACACAACGTTGTTGCCAGTTATACAATATTATTACACAACCACCGTGTGTATTTCATATGTTCACTCACGTTGGACTATCAGCTGTCAAACTATCAATATGGTATGAAGAATCAACGGATGTTGTGGTGGGTAAAGAATCGTTGATTGATTCTCATCGGGAAAGATCGAGAAGGATAGTAAACTCACGCCACCGCTACCACCATGATGTTGCCAGTTCATTGCATTTCTAATGTTGTTGCTGCTGCTGCATAGCGCAAAATTGTTCAAATTGTATTAAAAATAGTATAGTTATAAAGGGCGATATGGTCAAAATATGGTCAATATCAACTTGACGTATTTCTTTCAATTTTGCATTTAAAAAACCTGAACACCCCTCATTTTGAAGGTGTGTGTGTGTAGAATGTTGCTCCTATTTTGATTTTGGAATTCATTCTTCAGTTGTCAAAATGCCGTCCAAGCAAGAAGAGCAGCGTATCAAAATTTTGCTCGCGCATCGCGAAAATCCGAGCTACTCGCACGCAAAGTTGGCAAAATCGCTAAAAGTTGCCAAATCAACCGTTACAAATGTAATTAAAGTGTTTGGCGAACGTTTGTCGACAGCCAGGAAGTCTGGATCGGGGGGAAATCGAAAACCGGAAGCCGCTGAGACGACAAAGAGAGTTGCCGGTAGTTTCAAGCGAAACTCTAACCTATCTCTCGAGATGCCGCAAACAAGCTGGGTGTATCGTCTACAACCGTGCATCGAGCCAAAAACGAGCCGGACTATCGACTTACAAGAAGGTAGTGACTCCAAATCGCGAGGATAAACAAAATACGACGGCCAAAGCGCGATCCAGGAGGCTGTACACGACGATGCTGACGAAGTTTGACAGCGTGGTAATGGACGACGAAACCTACGTCAAAGCCGACTACAAGCAGCTTCCGGGACAGGAGTTTTATACGGCAAAAGGAAGGGGAAAGGTAGCAGATATTTTCAAGCACACGAAACTGTCAAAGTTCGCAAAGAAATATCTGGTTTGGCAAGCCATCTGTACCTGTGGCTTGAAAAGCAGCATTTTCATAGCTTCCGGGACTATCAACCAAGAAATTTACGTGAAAGAGTGTTTGAATAAACGTCTGCTGCCTTTCCTGAAGAAACACGGTTGTTCCGTACTGTTTTGGCCGGATTTGGCATCTTGCCATTACGGTAAAAAGCCATGGAGTGGTACGCCGCCAACAACGTGCAGGTGGTTCCCAAGCGACAAGAACCTCCCAACACGCCAGAGCTCCGCCCAATTGAGAAATACTGGGCTATTGTCAAGCGGAACCTAAAGAAGACCAACAAAACTGCTAACGACGAGCAGCAGTTCAAGGCAAACTGGCTTTCTGCGGCGAAGAAGGTGGACAAGGTGGCTGTACAAAATCTGATGGCAGGGGTCAAGCGTAAGGCCCGGCAATTCGGATTTGGAAAAGCGGAAGCCTAACTGAATATTTTTCCTGAATTTTATACTAATTATTGAACTTGAAAAAGAAATTTAATTTGATTTTTTAAATAAACGATTTCACCGATTTACACGCGTTTTCCCTTGACCAAATTTTGACCGTATCACCCTTTAGTATACTAGTAGGATAGGAAGGTAGGTTCAATGACCTTGGCCTGGTATGGTAGAATCAAAGTAAACACTCTCCACTGTTCGTGATGGACGTGAAAGAATGCTATCAGAAAGAAAAACTCAAATGGTTTCCTTTTGACATACCATTGTAACCGTACCCATGGGTTCAAGTTGTTATAAAATGTGCCAGTGATTAATGTGCTCGCTTAGAACAACTAACACAAAATGTGGAGCAAGATTTTAAATGGTCTTGTGTGTACAACGTTAACAAAGGCATTGAAATCTAATTGTTTTTAGGTTTAAACTCACAGTCGAAAAAACAAGTGTTGCTTGATGACAAAGATCAGTTTGCTAGATATGGAACATTATTGCGTGAGCGTTATGTAATTAACGAGCAATCGACCTTTTAAGTTATTGCTTGCATTCCCTAATAAAAGTTTACCTTAAACGAACAAAAACTCGAATGGTTGAACTACACCGTATATGGTTTGAATGATAACCCGAATGAATGCGCACGTGGTATCAACAATATGTTTCATCCATTGATCAATAGGTTGCGCCCGTGACTATGTTGAACATATCTTGTCCATTTTGTGTCTATTATAATTATTTCTCTAAGTTTATACGTAACAGTTTTTGAAGTAAGATGTCTAAAAAACATATTAAAAGGTCCTGTCTGCTACGATCGATTCTCTTAATCCATTTTCCCTTTCTCTTATCTTGATGTAAAGTATTGATCACTCGAATAAAAGAAGAAAGAAAAGAAGAAAAAAAAGAAAGAAAAACATACGAAGTAAGGTTTGCATTAAAAAAATGGACAAAAATGGCTGATTTTTCTTGGATATACCGTCAACCACACTGACGATACTACCCATGCAGCATCAATCATAGTAACCCATGAGTCAGCGGACAAAATGTGACAGCTCTATCAGTCGAACTCTAGCCGTGATGGCGAAAATAGTGAAGCAACTCCGTTCAGAAGTGTGTGCGTTCAAAGAACGGCACTCCGCCGCATCGAAAACGGACATTGTGCGGCACTTTGTGGACGACAAATACGCCCATTCCGGTATCTACAACATCTTGGCACTATTAGACAACAATCAGAGCATCGAAAGAAAGCTCTGTTTCGGACAGCCGCAACCCTGAGTGACAAGAAGCTGCAAAGGATGCTAACGAGGAAGGCCGAGAGAAAAGTGGCTACATCGCTACGAGCGCTTGGCCGGGAGGTCGGTTCAGCCGGCCAAACTTTGAAAAAGTACCCGTCAAACATGAACATACATGTCAGGAAGCGGAGGTCGCGTCCACTGTTTTCGGAGCTGCAGGCAATGACGCAGCGGCAGCGGCTGAATAAGATGGTCAACTCGATTTTCCCGGCGAATCGCGACGTGGCGGTGGGGATGGATGGCGAGACCAATCTCACCTTCGATGGCAACGACTTGCAGGGCACTTTGTATTTTACTTCCCCCACGAAGGAAGTGAGCTCCGAGGTAAAGTTCATTGCACACACCAAGTTCCCCAAGAAGGGGCTGCTGTGGCAGACAATCAGCGAGAAGGAGATGTGAAAGCCGCTCTTCTTTCGCTCCGGACTGGCCGTGATCGGGGAAAATTTATAGTACGAAATGCCTGCCGGAAGTTGCGTCGTTCATCAAGAAATACCATAAGGGTAAAGACGTGGTGTTCTGACCGGACCTGGCGTCGGCCCACTACTCGAAGCGATCATTGGAGGAGATAGAGCGGCTGAATATCGATGTGGTACCCAAGTTGGTTTGCCCGCCGAACGTCCCCCAGCTGCGTTCCATCGAGAATTTTTGGGCCAACCTGAAGCGTAAGATCTACTCCGACAATTGTGTTGCGAAAAATGAGAAGTGATTGATAAATAAAACGAAGAAAGAACTCAAAAACATGCCTACATGCACGTTTTCGTTCCCAATGGATAATTTTCCGATTAACTGCCGGAAGGCCGCTCGCAAGGGCGTAGATTTTTTTCGCCAGGAAGCTCAAATAATTACCTTCCATGGGATATTTATCAAAAGCAATTATCTGTCTTAGCTTATCACCATCTGGAAAAAGTCCATTTTTTTAAATGCAAACGTAAGTTGGGCAACTTCTATTCAAAATCTTTGCAGCTAGTAGTGTCACAAACGCACAGTTTTTATATCGTTTGATCACTGGCTCAGCCATCACTACGTGATACTCTGACAATGAGTCACAATGGAGGTATCCAGGTAAGGCAAGAGTGAGGTTAAACGTTGTAGATGGCGCTCATTAAAAGTGGGTTGTCGAGCTGTTTAAGCATAGTAATTGATGATAAAAACATAAGAAAATCGACAATAATGACGATACTGACCAATTCCATACAGTTCGAAAAATATCCAGAAAGTTATAAGCAATTTCAGTTTTAGAAACAACGATATTTAACCTTACTTTAGCTTTATTTGGATTCTTCCATTCTTGTCAGATTAGTTGTATGATTGATACTGAATGTAGCCAAACTAACCGTTTGAGAACAAATTTCAAAAATCATACTGAAAAAGACTTGTAATATTTTATTAAAGCTGCATGCTGAAGTAAATTTACCAATTACCTCATACTTTGAATCGTTCAGAAAGGCGATCAGAAAGTCAATCGCACAACTACACGCTTGAAACGAAAGAAGAAGGCGGCCAAAACGAACTGACGGGGAACGCAAACAAAGCGAGTCCGCATGTCGTGATTTAAATAATTATAATCACCCACAATTATTAGCTTAATTTTCAACAATTGTCAAAACACGCAATCGTGTAGTTTTGGGGGTAAGCGAGTGTGTTGGCAGTGGGGGACTAAGGGGGAGTGTTGGACATTGGACGTTTTAGCGTACAATTTAGTTTGTTTTGCTGGTTGTACGGTGGGTAAGTTTGAAGGTTATCCGGCTAAACACCACGTTGATTCTGACATTTGAACATGGGTTTGGTTACATTTGATGGCAGCGCCATTGCATGCAAAGTAGCAACTTTGTGGCAGCAGCAACAACTGAGGAAATCGGAGGGAGGGAGAAATGTAACGGGGGCGAGCCATTTCGTAAATGTGTGACGAGCAACCGGCTATTCCAAATCATAGTTAGAATAAATTACATAGCATTGAGCGCGCAAAACGAAAATGAGCAACGCCATCTATTTGGGGGATGGCTTTCTTGGTGCCAATGATTGGTTCGGGTAAAGCAAAATAAATGTTTGCTTTCTGCTTCAATCGGTTATAACAATAAATGGTCAAGATAAATCGTTCGCGTGAGTTCTACCAGTCACTTCTGTACAGTTACCTTCATCACATTCTGTGTAATTATGACAGATGAGTTTGATATAACTTTGTAACCTAATCTATCGCCGTATATGTTTCTTTTGATTTAGCATTGTTTAATGAGTAAAATTATACGAGTTCCCGGTCCCCCATTCCGCATGTTTTCTTTTTTTTTGTGTGTCTAAAAGCTTATAATTATCCCACTGATCAACCAAACAAAAAATAAAATCAACATAGCACGCGTCAATGATTTCAGCTCCTTCCGCCACCGGTGGCAAATGCCAAGTGGCATTCTATACAAGAAATCTTTCAAGATTACAACCTAGGATAAGAACGGGACCCACGCACGTTTCCTTATGCTTTCCCCTCGAATTCCTCGTCTGGTTATTTGCTTTGTAACGGAGTAAATTGATTGAGCGAAAGTACGCGTGTTTCCTCGGGTGCGACGGAGCGAGACGGTCAATGCATACCTTCGGGTAAGCCGGCGATAAAGTTTCCATCCAGGTCACCACGGTGTGCACGTGGAGAAGCTGAAGCATAAAAAAAGAGTCGCCAATTCTTCATTGCTTTTGCGGATAACTTTACAACTACTAAAGCCTGTCCACGTTCAATTTTGGACGCCACATTATTCAACAAAACCGATTGTTTATTAAGTCCATTAAGATGGTAATGCTTCTTTCTGTAAAATTATCTTCTTTCTGGAATACACCCGCCATCAGGTTCCGTACGGTATCCTCAGATACGCCCGCCGTGATGGTTCTCCATCTTCTCTTAAAATCATCGGTACCATTTGCTTCCTTCTATGCTTCGAAGAGTTTCCGCTTAACCAGAGCCCAGTACTTCTCTATTGTATGAAGTTCTGGACAGCTTGGTGGATTGTCTGTTTTGGCACGTATTTGACCTCTTGTAGCTTATACCATTCCAGGACGGATTTCGCATATTAACAAGAGGCCAAAACAGAACTAGAAAGTCGGGACTTCTGATAAACGGTAGTAACCGCTTTTGCAGACATTCTTTCTCGTACACACCCTTATTGATAGGGCCTGTAGAGACGAAACTTTTAGATTTTCGACCACAACTACATATGGTCTGCCAAATCACATACTTCTTCGGGAATTTGGACACCTTTTCCGTCCGGGAATGCTCGGCAAGGGCGTTCCTTTGCATTGCGGTATAAAAAACCAAACCCAAAAGTTGTTTACTTCGAGTACGTATGTTTTGTCGTCCATTATGATACAAGAAAATGTTTGTAAAAGATTGGAGTAAAGCCATAGACTAACTCTAAGACCAGTAGGTCTCATACAAAAACGATTTTTTTCTTGGCTCAATCAGTACTAGCACATCGGTCCCAAGCCTAATAATGCGCCCCTAATAATAAACTCACACTGTTATGTTCTAGTGGGTGTGTCCGGTAAAGAGTTGTATTACGGTTCGAGTAGCGCAACAAATCGTTTTAATAATTCGGACGGATCAGAAGAAAATATTCTCTTAGTTTTAACCGTTTCGATACGCGTCACGCGGATTTCATTTTATTTATTCATACTGACATTACCTCATACACTGGGAAAAATGGTTGATTCGAAAAAGTAAGTTAACATACATAACATTCTTCCCTCCTTCAAAAGAAATTCAAGTTCACGGCGAACACCTACGAGGGGCACGCCGCTCTCTGTTTGTTCGACGCAAAACAGGTGGAGCGACTTCTCGACGCCGGTCCGGACTGCTACTAGGTGAAAGAAAAGGTTCATCTGATGAATCGGAAGAATTAGAAGAGCTTTCGGACGATGCATTGGGTTGTGGTGTTGGTAGTCGGCTCCTGTGACGTCATCTCCGTATAATGAGCGCGCTGCGTTGGCTCACCTGGTGTCAAAATCGAAGGATTTGATTCACTTGATGCATGGTATGCGTGTCGACTTATCGCTGTCACCCGTGCCGCTGTAAAAACGTCGAATCTGGTCGAGGTCACGTTTCAGATGCTTTCCATTGTAAATAATCTCGTAGTGTAGATCTCCCAATCGAGCGGAAATCCTTCCTGCAATCCATTTGTCCATTCGAGCATTTCCTGATAAAAAGTAAACCTGATCTCCTGGAGCGAATGAGCGGAACGAAGACTCAAATGCTGCCCGCTGCTTGTCGGAGATTTTCGTGCGGGTATCCTGCGGTATCACGAGATCCAATCGTGTTCGGATGTTTCGCTGGCGAATCTCCAGTTTTGGCGTGAGGAGCTTTCCGATACTGCTGCAGAAATATGTTGAGATTGGCTTGTAAATTTTCACTCGTTGTTTCCATGTCTTTCAGTGCACTTTTAACTGTCTGGACGTAGCGCTCGGCTTGACCATTTGTTGCAGGATGATAGGGGGCGGAAAGTTTGTGATATTTAACACCACTCTTCTCCAGGAATGCTTTGAACTCCACAGCGGTAAACTGCGGACCGTTGTCCGATACGAGTGTTACAGGTGCTCCATACGTTGAGAAGAGTTTTTCGAGAATCTTGATCGTGGCAGCTGTTGCTGTAGAGGTGGTGACTTTTACTTTTACGAACCATTTGCTAAACGCATCGACGATTATCAGCAGCATTGCACCTGCTACGGGACCAGCGTAATCGACGTGAATACGTTCCCACGGACCGTTTGGATAATCCCAATGGTGGCTTCTGAACTTTGGCGGTGCTGGTGCGTGACGGGCACACTCGTTACATGCGTTTGCCATTCTTTCGATGTCCGAGTCGATTCCGGGCCAGTAAACGTAGGAACGTGCTAGTCCTTTCATTTTCACGACGCCAAAGTGCGCTACGTGCAGATTGCCCAGGATTGCCTGGCGAAGTACAGTTGGAATGACCACTCGATGTTCGAAGAGCAAGCAGTCGGCAGCCATTATGTATTTCGATTCCGGATCGATCGGATTGTCGATCGGAAGATGCCTATAAGCGTCGGTTAGGTCTAGATGGACGGAACAAAGAAACCCCTTTCATCTTGTTGAAGAGTGTTTCGACCTTCGGTATTGGATGTTCGTCGACTATCATCCTTGGATTGACGGTAGGCTTGTAATTGCCAGTGATTCGGATGCTTCCATTTTTCTTCACTACGATGTGAGTCGGCGACGCTCATTCTGAGTAGTCCACCTTCTCGTAGAATCCTGCGGTGATTTTTTTTGTCGATTTCAGCTGCGTAGCGATCTCTAAGAGGAAGTGGTACATCCCGTGCCTTGGCAAAGATGGGAGATACTCCTGGTTTCATGTGTACTTTTGCTGGTGGTCCGCTAAGCATACCGGGAACTTCACTAAAGATTTCCTCGTAGTTTCCAAGCAGTTCGGACAGCTGCGCTCCTTGCATTGGAGTGAGTTCGGTGGAAGTGACTGCATTGACAGATGTCTCCGGAGCAAACATTTCGTTTATGTTATTCTGATCAGTGAACTGGGCGATCCATTCACGCCCAAAGACAGGATCGGATTCTCCCGAAACGACGTAAACGTTCAACTTACGTGATGCTGATCCAACCGCGACTTTCACGGGAATGCGACCAAGGCAGTTGATTCGATGGCCCGAATAACTTGAGAACTGCCTGTCTGACGGAAGCAGAAAAAATCTTGGCTTGATTCTCCTCAGCTTAGACTCCGAAATGATTCCGCATGGCGCTCCCGTATCCAGCTCCATTTGCAGGCGATGTCCATCGATTTCAACGTTAATCATTTTCTTCCCGGTCGCTGTTACATCGTGGATCTGTCCCAGTGTCTGTTCTACGTCGATTTCGGAGGCTGGATTCTCTGACAATTCTACTTGATCCATGGAGTTCTGGTACCTTGAACGACCCGTTCGGCATACCTTGGCAATGTGGCCTTTCTTGTTGCACGTATTGCACCTTGCTTCACGGAACTGACATTGGTTCCGCAAGTGTTGTCCTCCGCAGCCGTTACAGAAGCTTGATCCGATGTTCCGATGACTGCCCGTTGGTTGATTTTCATCCGATGATCCTCGCCGATGCTGCTGCTGCTGTGGTGTTGGTGCAGCCCGACTGTACTTTCTAGTTCTTGGAATTTCGTATCCTAGCTTATTCGTGGCTTCCGGTTCCATCGATGATGTCCCGGTGTTGACTTACCGTGCCGTGTTACGGGTTGCTTCCAATGTGTGTGCGATTTCGTATGCGGCCTTAAACGTTGCTGGATTCTTCGCGATGATTTCGTCGCACCGATTTCTTGCCTCAAGCCCGTGAAGAAATTGTTCAATCAGCATCCGGTTTAAGAATTCGCCGTATTCGCAGTTAGCGGCACCTTGCTTTAAACGAAGTACAAATTGAGCGACAGATTCGCCCTTACTCTGCACGATGTGTTGAAATTTGATGCTATCGACGAATTTGTTTTTTGAGCGATCGAAGTGGTCGGAGAGTGTGGTGCGCAAATCTGCGTAAGTGACGTCGGCAGGGTCAAGAGGACTCACCAGGAATTTCAGTGCGTTGTTGAGCTCAGCCCTCATGTGCACTCTGGCATAGTTCGCGTACTGGGCTTCCGGAATGAGGCTCAGCTGCAATGCTCACTCGAACCTCTTGAAGTAGCCGGAGACGGACGCATCTTCCGTGGAGCGGTATTCTGACATGGAAAACGGAGGTACCTTTGGTGATGGGCCAGCGTGATTTGCGGCTGGATCCGGATCCACATGCTGTGCGACGCTTCCAATTGATGCCTTCAGAGCCTGAGCGATCATTTGCGAGAGCGCCTCCATGAGTTCAGGGGTCACTTGAGCCATTTTGCTCTTCCAAATTGCGTTTTACTGCTGGTCCTAACCTCACTCTTTAACCGCTGGAGGTTGTTGCGAATAATCCCACTTCTGACATCAAATGTTATATTCTAGTGGGTGTTTCCGGTAAAGAGTTATATTACGGTTCGAGTAGCGCAACAAATCGTTTTAATAATTCGGACGGATTAGAAGAAAATATTCTTTTAGTTTTAATCGTTTCAATACGCGTCACGCGGTTTTCATTTTATTTATTCATACTGACATTACCTCATACACTGGGAAAAATGGTTGATTCGAAAAAGTAAGTTAACATACATAACACACACGAACACACTCTCAAATATTCTGTCAAAATAACACAGCAAATCAAAACAAAGGCGCAAATATGTATAACAAGGTGTTGGCTTCAAGGTGTACTTCGGACCAAGGGGTGCTACAACAGTGAACCAATTTCAAATCGCTAGTTGCATATTGATTGTTGGTAAAGCTTCTCAGCACGACTTTTTGCTGTGAATTTTTGCTTGTTATCATGGTTGGGAACCTTTTTCACTTTGTACGCCTTCAGTCCTCCTTGCCTCTGCTTCCGTTTTTGTACGTAAAGGGTGATACGGTCAAAATTTGGTCAAGGGAAAACGCGTGTAAATCGGTGAAATCGTTTATTTAAAAAATCAAATTAAATTTCCTTTTCAAGTTCAATTAGTATAAAATTCAGGAAAAATATTCAGTTAGGCTTCCGCTTTTCCAAATCCGAATTGCCGGGCCTTACGCTTGACCCCTGCCATCAGATTTTGTACAGCCACCTTGTCCACCTTCTTCGCCGCAGAAAGCCAGTTTGCCTTGAACTGCTGCTCGTCCTTAGCAGTTTTTTAGGTCTTCTTTAGGTTCCGCTTGACAATAGCCCAGTATTTCTCAATTGGGCGGAGCTCTGGCGTGTTGGGAGGGTTCTTGTCCTTGGGAACCACCTGCACGTTGTTGGCGGCGTACCACTCCATGGCCTTTTTACCGTAATGGCAAGATGCCAAATCCGGCCAAAACAGTACGGAACAACCGTGTTTCTTCAGGAAAGGCAGCAGACGTTTATTCAAACACTCTTTCACGTAAATTTCTTGGTTGACAGTCCCGGAAGCTATGAAAATGCTGCTTTTCAAGCCACAGGTACAGATGGCTTGCCAAACCAGATATTTCTTTGCGAACTTTGACAGTTTCGTGTGCTTGAAAATATCTGCTACCTTTCCCCTTCCTTTTGCCGTATAAAACTCCTGTCCCGGAAGCTGCTTGTAGTCGGCTTTGACGTAGGTTTCGTCGTCCATTACCACGCAGTCAAACTTCGTCAGCATCGTCGTGTACAGCCTCCGGGATCGCGCTTTGGCCGTCGTATTTTGTTTATCATCGCGATTTGGAGTCACTACCTTCTTGTAAGTCGATAGTCCGGCTCGTTTTTTGCCTCGATGCACGGTTGTAGACGATACACCCAGCTTATTTGCGGCATCTCGGAGAGATAGGTTAGGGTTTCGCTTGAAACTACCGGCAACTCTCTTTGTCGTCTCAGCGGCTTCCGGTTTTCGATTTCCCCCCCATTCCAGACTTCCTGGCTGTCGACACTTCCCCAAACACTTTAATTATATTTGTAACGGTTGATTTGGCAACTTTTAGCGATTTTGCCAACTTTGCGTGCGAGTAGCTCGGATTTTCGCGATGCGCGAGCAAAATTTTGATACGCTGCTCTTCTTGCTTGGACGGCATTTTGACAACTGAAGAGTGAATTCCAAAATCAAAATAGGAGCAACATTCTACACACACACACACCTTCAAAATGAGTGGTGTTCAGGTTTTTTAAATGCAAAATTGACATTGACCAAATTTTGACCGTATCGCCCTTTATGATTTTGACTTCGCAACTTTGCGAGCCACATTTCGCACGGATAGATTGGGATTTTTCTCAATAATGCACAGAAACAAATGTTGTTTGCCTATTTTCTAAACTACTATGAAATTTCAGTCAAATTAACTACTGGTGCAACCACAGAGAACAGACATCTAAGCTGGAGTGCCCTCCTTGTGTAAATTTCTGTACCTGCCATTTTAATATTACAGCTCGTTTCCGTTAGTTTTGGTAAATCGTATTGCGATGGCGCCTCGAGATTCGATAGTCGTTGACTATCTGTAAAGTTTAATTTGGTGCACCGTAGACTAGGTGGCGCTGATATTTCAACGGTTTTCGTTTAAAATTTTATAAAAAATGTTTGAGCTCTGTGGTACGACCTTCAACATGGTACAATAGGTCGTAAGTGACGTATTACTATCATAAAGAAAATCAATATAGAAGATTTGGAAATTAGTTTCAAATCCTATTATTGGACCAAGCTATAATATTTGAAGCAAATATTTGTAACAAAGTTAAGCAATGTTTAGCTTTACACCGTGTCCAATATATCTCATACACTTTTCCTTGCATTGGTGTCGTGCAACTACTCAACATGCTTCACGTCTGTGTTGGTGTAGTTTTGCACTATGTTTATACAAACGCTTTTAGGTTATGTCCGATTGATTTCATTCGATGTTTATCTTTTACCAGCGATGAAGAAGTTTCATGCTGTGCCCGGGCGCTATTTTCAGAAATTTGAAAAACATCGGAGTAAAGCGGGATTTTGTGTACCGAACAATCCGTAGGTACCGTAACACCTGCTCGTTAGATGACCGGAAGTGATCCGGTCGTATTCGTACGGTGCGGACTGCACGAGTTGTTAAAGTGGCCATGGAATGGATTAGACGAAAATCGCAGCACTCTGTACGTAAAATGGCCACAGATCTGAATGTTTCGAGATCGTCAATGCACAATATACTGCAAAATGACCTCGGATTCCAAGCTTTCAAAAGAGCAAGTCTGCTCTTGTCGCGGCACGATGGGGAAGAATTCATCTTTTTCGACGAAAAGTTATTCGTCTTGCAACAATCCCACAATGTCCAGAACGACAGATTGTGGGCTTTCTCTTCGAGAACTGTTCCAGAGAGTGATAGAAATATTTCACAATTCCAAAGAGCTGCGTCAGTGATGGTTTGGGGAGGAATTTGCAAGCGAAGCAGATTACCACTGGTTTTCATCGAAAAAGGCGTTAAAGTGAATGCCGTATATTACAATACGGAAGTTTTGGAGAAAGTTGTCAAGCAATATGTACAAGACGTGTTTGGAGATGATCACTATGTGTTTCAGCAGGACGGAGCGCCATCGCATACTGTGATGCAATCATACAATCTCATTCAGGGCTGGTGCCGAGTAAATTTGACCGACTTTTTGGACAAGAATGAATGGCCTCCCAGTTCACCAGATCTGAATCCCTTGGATTATTTCGTATGGTCATACATGCTGGCGAAGGTAAATGACCACAGGGCGTCTAATATGAACCAATTCAAAACCATAATCAAACGAATTTGGGACGAAATGCCGATGAAAGACGGTTTCGAAAAACGTCTGGAGCTGGTCAAGAAGGTTGAAGGCGGTGTTATTTCAAAACATATGCTGTAGTTGATCAGTATAATGGGTAAAGTTATCAATAAAATCTGGATTATCGATTTGAAATAAATAGAGTTTTATTTTGTATGAGAATATATTGGACAAGGTGTAGAATGTTTTCCCAAAGTATTTCCTTGCTGATTTGTGCACCAATAGTATTCACATTTCCGTCCCATTTCAACCTTTCACCATCATTGTGTTTACCAACAATGATGACGTAACATAACAACTCTGTTGATGTCCCTATGTCAAAATTGAAACACTAGCGCCACCCCATTAGACATTCCATACTAATTTGAATCGACAGTTCCGTTTATGATACCAAGCTGTTGTTTTTAAGGATTTTTAACTAGTCCCTTATTCAGTCACCGCCTGAAAAAAGTGCCCACCTACCCCAGTTTCTCTTTTTTGTGCAGCAAACTGTAAAATAAGTGAAAGATTCTAAGTTTTGTTGTTTTGATGGCATATTTATTATGTTCTTGTTTCTGTTTTCTTGTTTGGTACATAAAAAAACACTTGTCCTGCAAATTCATTTTTTTCTTCAAGATAGATCAACCTATAGTAGAAATTATGCATGTCTAAATAAAGTGCCCACTTCTTATTTTATTTAAAAAAAAAAACAAGTTGTAGATCCAGTCTGTTGAGTGATCAGTAGTTGATGTGTCTTCCCCATGGCCTTCAACAGTTTTTGCAAACGTTTCGGCATACTCTCCACCAGATTCGTCAGGTGTTGTGGTAACTCCTGTCTTATCAACTCGTGAATCCAAGATGGCCCATAGATTCTCTTTTGGGTTCAGATCTGGACTCTGTGGGGGCCATTCCATAGGTTTAATACGGCAGGAACGGAAGAATGCCTTTGACTTCTTCGTGGTATGTTTTGGGTCATTATCTTGCTGGAATACAAATTTGTTTTCCAGCCCAGTTTTAACCAACGAAACCTCCAAATTCTCACGCAATATGTCGATGTAGGAATCTGCTGTCATAATAGCATCGATTTTTACCAAAGCACCCGCCCAAGAAAAACACCCCCACACCATCACGTTCCCTTCACCACGCTTATCTGTGCCCTGGATGTGTCAATCATGAAGTGCCGCTCCAGGTCTACGCCATACACGAGCTCGTTTTTTGCTGTTGAACAACTCGAATTTGGACTCATCAGTCCACAAAACAGTCTTACAATATTCTAAAGGTTTATCAGCATGTTCTCGAGCAAATTTGAGTCGTTTCGCTTTGTTGACTTTGCTAATAAAAGACAACTTCTTACAAAACCTGCTCTTCATACCGTGTTCAGCAATCCTTCTGCGTAGAGTACTGTCCGAGATCGGTTTTTGAATCACTTCCTTGATCTACCTGAGGGTAACCTTCGGATTTTTCTTAATTTCTTGAATGATTCTCGCATCTGTTCGGGAATCTGTTCTACGTTTCCTTCCCCTTCCTGGGCGATCAGCTACTGAACCATTGGTTTTGTACTTTGCGAAAAGTTTGGTAACCGCTGCTTTGCTGTATCCATACTTTTCACCAATCTTACGATGCGATTCACCTTTCTAGATGTCACAAATAACACATATTCGGATCAGCAAGGGAATAGTTTTGCTTGCCACCGTATTATCCATGGTTATTTAGATAACTCGCACTGAATCTATCTGACCGATAACTGAAATCCGTAAGAAGATCAACAAACATTTGGAAACGTCAAAAAATTGAATACGAGGGGCGTTTGGATGTAAAAATTACATACTCATAGTTTATTTTCAATTGTGAACTTTATTATGACACACCAAATTTACACCACGTATGGGCAAAAATTAATTTTGCAAAAATGCGTATTATCCATTGCAAAAATACACATGCATCTTTAAAATAATAATATTATCATGCTTAGAAAAATATATGAATACGATATAATGAGTTTTCCAATGACTTCAGAGATGAAGCGTGTTCATGAGAAAAGTGGGCACTTTATTTTGGCGGTGACTGTAGGTCATAAATACGTTTTTTATCGAACGACTTTCAATTTTTTATGCATCATTTCTGCATACTTAGGGCTGCCTCCTCGCCGCCATATTTGTTTTCCGATGGTGTTTTTTTTAAAGAATGTTTCTCTTCCATACACACCGTGACAACAATTCGCAAACTGGGCGCCGTGTTCGGAGGGGTAAGCCAAGTGGCAGCAACATTGTTGTGCTGTTGGTGAGGACTAATTAAAATTATTAACTATGACATGGGCGAACATGAATCTACCCCTGTACGGCGTCCTTAATTTTCTCCATTTCAGACCACTTATCGGCGAGCCCGGTTGGTCAACGTCCGAACTCCCTCCGGGCTTGTGGAATGTTTTCTTTCGGATAATTTTATCGCAATCAACAACAGAAAAAGGAACCAGTGCGCAAGGTGGATTTATTCCTTCGAAGGAAATGAGACGGGAAATTACACTGCTTCGATTGGACTCATTTATATCCGGCAATGGCCTTGGGTCACTATAATTAGACGGTCATTTGGGACCTTAAACCGATCGATTAGACGCCCATTCGTTTGCCAGGTTCTCGATTTATGTTTGTTGTAGGCGGTGATAGGTTTGACACACGGTCTACTTCGATTGCAGCTGCCTCGAACTGACGCAGCCATGTACAAATGTACACTCGACCGTAGTAAACCGAATCCCAGTTCATGAATGTAAATTACCGTAATTTTTCGTCGAAGATACGACCCTTCCGATCGATTATTAAACGCATGCATATACATTCAAATTGGATTGCGATACGTCTCAAACGGCTCCATTTCGGCCAATGTACGGCAAAGCAATCAAAATATTTAAATCACTCTCCGAAACAATTTCGCCAGAAGATCGATTCGATGATTGAGCGAAAAGAGACACCGACCAATTGACATCCACACGCATCAGTGTCCATTCAGCCGAAAAAGTCCCAATCCCGATATTCAAATTGTCGAAATGGCTTCTGATTCCGGAGGTCACACAACGTGGTTCATAATCCGCTTCGGCATCATGGCCGGTATGGAAAATTCATGACATGGGACTCACGCGCTTTCGGCTTCCTCCCCCCCCCATGCGACGCTGTAAGTGATGTGAAAAATACAATATAGTAATTTTCACACTTCCTCCTCGTCAAAATAAAGCCATAAACCATTTGGCACACACAAATTGCCATCATCATCGTCGCCATTCGGAAGATAGCAATCTTCTGACAACCCGAAGGGTCCGGATGTAATTCCGGCAAAGCAGATATGGATGCTGGAGGCGAAGGGGACAGAAATATGCAGTCATAAAACCGAAACGAACGCGAGAGAAGCAAAATATTCTCAGTCCATGAATACTTGATTAGCCGAGGGAATTGACGTTTCGACAACATGAAGGATGGTGTGACAATTCTAGCTCAATCCTGCATAGAAAACTCGGTTGCAGTCAGCCATGAAAATTTTCCTCGCGTTCTGCAGTTGGCAGCTCTAGTCAATCTGTCAGTCAGAGGCCATTATAGAAACAGGAAGAGTAGACAGGCAGCAACAAAGGAGGCGGAGATGGCTATGCAATTAAAGATTGGTTTATAATAGATTCTAATTACCGGGTGCTCTCTTTAAAGACTTCCAGCGCTAAGAACGCTTGGAGCTCCCAGCAGGGAATTAATGAATGGGCATTTTACTAGTATACATTTGTACGCAGCAAGTGGCGCTAGAAAAAGGAGCCTTTTCGAATGTTTCAAACGGAGGAAGCCGATATGAGGTTATAATTTATGGCATTTTCTTCCTTCCACGTTCGCCCGCCACACGTCGGCATTATATTGGATGGGATGTTTCCCACATCCTACCGCAGGAAAGGTGGAAAGTCGTCTTTCATTCATAGAAATGAGGCGCGAAGGAAAGCAGCAACAAAGCTCTGAAAATATGATCATTGATAGATCCTTTTTATCTACAGGTTTTGTGGTTTTTGCAAGGTTGCATAAACGCACGCATGGTCCTAATTCCAAAGCCACTCCTCCCGATATTGTTTGCGGTTAATAGGGTCGATTTTGAGCGGGATCTTATTGTTGGGCTCAGTTTTTTTTATGGAAAGGAAGATGGGAATTAGAGGACTATTTTTCATTTCAATGAAAAATTCTTTTTCATGGTGGATGTTACCTCAATAGATTGCTTGTATAACTAGCTGCAGATAGCTCGCGTCAGTTGGTCGCTTTAGAACGGCGGTTCTCAAACTTCTTCAAGAGGTGAACTTAGCTTAGAATAACAGAAAATGACACCCTTTGATACCTAGAAGTGTCTACATGAGAATTGAGTTTTGGCTTTGCAGTTGACGTATTTTAACATACGTTCAAATCGAAAAATTTAATGGGTTAAGGACCGGCAAGCCAGGGGGCCACGAATCATCCGGCCAAAACTTCATACTTTCCATCAGTCATCGTCGGGTCCGATTGGACGTTTTCACTTTAACTCTGGAAGATGCCTGCAATTCTTTTTGGACGTTTCTTTGCATTGCTTCCTTGGCGAGTTTTCCGATGAAGCAATGTTTGCACGAACAGCTTTGATCATTTTTCGCGTACGGGCAAACCGTGAATCTCCACTTCCCGGCTTCCGCTGCTTCGAAATACCATGAAGAGATAGTTTAAAGCGATAAACTGTGGTCAAATTACATCCTATCACCTGCCTTGGCAATCTCCATCTGCGACTTCTGGGAGAGCAGCGAATCCATGATCACTTCTTTGATGTACATTTTTACAAATTGTCAATATAACAATTTCGATGTTCTGATGCAGCACTTCAAAGTAATCACAACAAATACAATGTGTGTGTGTGTGTGTGTGTGTGTGTGTGTGTGTGTGTCATCCTCTATCCCTCACCCAACCGGGGGCGTTGGGCGAGTAGAACTGCGAATAATTTGATCAATCATATGCTCTGCAATGGTGCCCTTTTTGTTATGGAGGCCAATACAATAAAAAGAAGAGCTTTTGAGGCAACACAAGTTATTCTCAAAACTTTTGGGGAAATGGAAGGTACTGGGTACCTTCCAACAACAGGTACAGCAAAACATTACATAGACGCCCTTATTCACACTTACAACTCAGGAATAGAAGGTCAAGAAGAGCCACCGTCACCAACTAAAGCTTGAACCGGGTACCTGGAAAACCCACAATACCCGCGGCAATAGCCAGCGGACGATGTCCTGGTCGTATTTAGTAAAAAATGGCATTTTGCTTATGGAATGATCTCAACTTCTTGTTTTCCTTTTTTTGAAAAGAAAAAAAAACTTCATCCAGAACCACCGTTGCCAACTAAAGTTTGAACCAGGTATTTAATAAATAAATTATACCTGCCACCTTGGCCAGCAAACAATGTTCTGTACGTATTCAGTGTATTAGTTATACAATGTCATCATAAATACGTCATTAGCTATTAAAATTAACCCAATATTAACTTTTAAACATTTTCGCAGTTTTTCCTGCCACACCCTGTACAGGTTTAAATAGCTTGACAACTTATCCACTTTATTTTTAAAAAGTGATCAAATGAAGTGTTAATTTTAAATTCTCCTAGTTTGCCCAATCACAATCGTTCTACTAATACGCTCAAACAAGTTTTTCAAAATAGTTTTTTTAAGAAAAAGTGGAAGTGAACTTATCCGGTCTAAATTTATCTTAAAACATTTTTTCGTTAGTTGTGTAAAACCCTTGATCTAGGAGCTGCTTGAAATCCACCTTGACGTATGTCATTGCTCATTTTTACGCAATCAAATTTGGTCAATATGTCGTGTACAGCTTGTATCGTCTCGTTTAGGCTTCACTGTTACAATGTATGTTGGCGGTCTGGCTTGTTCCTATGTGTTTTGTGTGATATTCCCAATTTATTTTCGGCAGCTTTTACGGGATTGGTAGAATAGAATCAGGTTTGAAAACATAGCGTTCATAATTTTTCCAGTTTCTATGTCATCCTGATTTCAGGATTTACGTGAATCTTGCTAAAGGGTGGCCATCAAATAGTGGGAGTGAAAAGAAGCCATTCGGGAAAAAACAACAAAGAAGTACAGTACAATTTGAACCTTACTCTGGCTTCGAACTTACTTTAATGAATATTGGCATTGTTATGTCGAATAATTGCTTATCAAGTAACAAGACTCGAATTTATTCGTTTCTTCATTACAAAACAGTATCATTACATTGGTATTAGCGACTCTCTCTTTGTACTACACTATCGTCTTCAAATATCTGAACAGCGATAATGCTATTAAGCTTAATAATACGCCCCTAATAATGAAGTCACGCGAACACGCTCTCAAATATTCTATCAAAATAACACAGCATATCAAAACAAAGGCGCAAATCATGAGGTCTATACAAGTGAAGAAGAAGTGGTTAAATTGTATTAGTGTAATGTAAAATACTGTCATTGTGTTCGTGAGATGATGCACAGCCTGTTTTTTTTGTTAACATACTTGACGTAGATCTTCAAAAACAACAATGTACAACAACAGCAAATCACAAGATGGCATGATTATTTTCGGTAATTGGTATTGTTTTTAAAAGGTTTCGGCTGAAAAATTGTGCACTAAAAGGATGCGGAAAAAATAGGTAAAAAATAGGCGCAAATAGGTACAGCAAAGTGCTTGCTTCAAGGTGTACTGCGGAACAAGTGGTTCTACAACAGCGAACCAATTTCAAATCGCTAGCTGCATATTGGTTGTTGGCTGTACGTTGTATGTCTGTCCCAGGTATAAGTTGCGTTGCAAACTGTAGGGTTGTGACGCTAGGATATCCAGATAGTATTCTGATTCGGTAAAATTCTGGCTCCAACGACCAAATCCGAGATGGTCAGGATGCATTCCTTTGGCTTTGCGACATGCTGGAAATCGATGCACTTTTTTACACTGAAAGTTAATTTTAGTTTATATTACAAAATCGAAGGTAATACAAATGCAATCGTTGTTTTCTGCAACGAAACTGATTTGTTCTTTTTATGAAGATACATTCTTAATTAATAGCACACGCGCAACTGTTAAAAGCACGAAGCTTTTGTTGACACAGAAAGAACATTCGTACAATGTACGAAAACAATAATTCATTCTATGGACTGATTATATGAAATTGCTATTATTTATGTAGTTTCTTCTTTGATATAACTAACAGAAACAGGTCATTAAAGACTTTTAATGGTAATATTTTAATCACATCGATGAACAGCGATTGGCTGGTCGTCACGAAGTTCATATCGTGCTTTTTACAAAAAAGATAGCATTTCACCAGACAAAAAGCATTATGAATGTTTCACACAATATACGAGTACATTTTTTCTATGTGGAAAATCCATGTTTACCAAACGCGTGAAAGCAACGATTAAGAGGAATCCCAATCTGTCGGACCGTGATTTGGCCAGAAAATTCGGTGCTGCCCATAGTACCGTGAGGAGAACTCGACTCCGGGAAGGAATCAAGTCGTATCGAGCTAGCAAACAGCCAAATCGGACCATAAAACAGAATAGTGTGGCCAAAATCCGTGCTCGGAAGCTATACGAGCAGGTGCTGACCAAGTTCGACGGGTGTCTTCTGATGGACGATGAAACCTATGTCAAGGCTGACTTCGGGCAAATCCCAGGTCAAAAATTTTACTTGGCAACGGCTCGGAAGGATGTTTCAGCCAAATTTAAATTTGTTTTTGCCGACAAATTTGCACGAAAATTCATGATTTGGCAGGGCATTTGCAGCTGTGACAAAAAAACGAAAGTTTTCGTTACAAATAATACAATGACGTCGGAACTATACCAAAAAGAGTGTCTCCAAAAACGAATTTTGCCGTTCATTCGATCCCACGACCATCCCGTAATGTTTTGGCCAGATTTGGCAAGCTGTCATTACAGCAAAGTCGTTCAAGAATGCTTTGCAGCGAAAGGGGTCCAGGTTGTTCCGAAAAACCTTAACCCACCCAACTGCCCCCAGTTCCGCCCTATTGAGAAATACTGGGCAATCATGAAGAGGAGACTCAAGGCAAAGGGAAAGGTTGTCAAAGACATCAATCAGATGAAGACCTGGTGGAATAAGATAGCTAAAACGATGGACGAAGAAGGTGTGCGCCGCCTAATGAGCCGTGTTACAGTAAAAATTCGAGAATTCCTTCGAAACCGTGACGAATAATTTTATCCGTATTTTTTCTTAAAAGTATGAAGAAAACGCTACATTTGTATAAAAAAAGATCTTGAATTTAATAATAAATAACTGAAATACAGGCAATTGTTTTTGTTCCAATTCTATCTGAAGCAAGCTTTAGATTGCACAAAGTTACCTAAATTCCAAAGGACTGATCACTGTTTTTCTCTGCAAAACTATTTTTTTTTCAATTTGGAAATCATTACAAGAAAAAACACCGCAAACCGAGTAGCAGTGATTGGCTGGTCCACACAAAATTTGTTCCGTACATTGTAAGCGTAAGTTGTAATGATGGCATTTTGTGAGATGAGAAGCGCTACGAATATTTCTCTACGTTTGCAAAAAAAAAAGGTTTAAAAAATTCAATTTTTCGAATGGATGAAATAATTTCCTGTATTCATGATTTTACAAACATGATTCCTCTCCCTGGCGTTAGGCCTTATTGGTTTGGAGTTCTGGGACGACCTCCAGCGTCCGTTTTGTGTAGTAGGATTGTTAGTCGCAAGGGAACTTTCTTTGAAAACTTTGTGCGGGAGATGTACTTCACTCGCTGCTCACCTGCCCGCTGTTGGTAGTGAAACAGTCGGTTTCCAGCCAGTCATTGGTCAAATACATTTTCGCACCGATCTCCCGACTCTAGGCGTTCGAAAAAAATAATTCGAGTCATTCCCGTTATTTGGTGGCCACCCGTTACCCAGTAGTGCCCAATTGCAGTAAAGCTGAATTTTCATTTAGATCTAAATATCAAAGCGTGCAAAATATTTCACTTCACACGATGCAGCAGTTTGTATGAAATAGACAATGTACGGAATGTCCCAGAACAATGAGCGATTAATAATGTCAATTTATATATATTTTGTGACTCTCCATTTATGTGCATAATAATGAACAGAAATTCACACTATTTTTTCGAGCTGTATGGTTAGACGTTCTTCAACCACAAGCGCCAAAATTAGATTAGGGTGAATCTGCTTTTGTAAACAATGGCTTTCGTAGTCATTTTCTCTTGAACTAAAGGTCACAAATACAAATAAAGCACTCTTTAAGGAAGAGGAGCTTTATCTCTATCCGCTGATATATTCAATTTCAAGAAATTGTATTCGACTTCCGATAAATAAGAAGACAAAGTGTTTGTTTACAAAAGCAGATTCGCCCTAATCAAATGTTGGCGCCGAATTTAATTACATTTGATACAGTCGAAATGTCAACTTTCAGCCAGGCCGGTATGGGCATTATTTGACTATCCACTATTTTACGAGTACTCATGGCCTTCTCGGTTGAGCTCGGTTTCTGGTAGGGAGCAAGAGATTCGACGTTTGGCTTAGGTCGTTTGACACGTGTTTGACAGCTAATTGATAAGATTTGATCGATTCTCTGTCAAACGGCCTAAGCCGTACGTCAAATAGCTTGCTCCCTAACAGAAACCGAGCTCAACCGAGACGGCCATTAGAACTCGTAAAATGCTGGGTAGAAGATTTCTTCTGCTTCAGCACCATAAAACTGGTTGGAGTTTTCTTTTTGAATTAGAAATGGTAAAAAATGAATAAGTGAATTCAACAGCCTTTTTTTTTATTCAACAATAACCATTGATGGCGTGTACCATATTTTAATATGGTGTCATCATCGCTCATAATCATAAATATCGTTATGGACATATGCATGTTTTTTGTATAGACTGCTTCTTCGGTTAGATTATTCTTCTGCAAGGCGCTTTGCTTTATTCTGGAAAGTTTCCTTCTGAAATTCAGGCAAAATTCCTCATGAACTTCTTGGCATTCACTCCTTATTTTCTTTGAAATTCACATTTAAGAACCCATCCTTACCTTCCAGAAACATTTGGTAATTTTTTTCCTGAACATAGTTACTTTCTAAACTTCTGATAAGTCCTATCCTGAACTACGAGGAAAGTTTCTGCAAAACTTTGAGAAAATACTCTTCAGAATTTTTTTTGGAAAATCTTCTTAAGTTGTTAGAAGTTTCTTCCTGAACTTCTGAGAAGTTCTTTTCTGAACTGCCGAAATAATCTCTTCTTAACTTCAGTGGAGTATTCTCCTGAACTTCGGAGAAGTTTGTTCCTGAATTTCTGACAAATTTCAGCTTGAACTACTAAAAAGATTCTCCTATACTTCTGAAAAGTTTCTTTTGATTTTATCAAAAGAATCTACCATAACTTCTGAAATTTCATGAACTTCGAAAAGTTCTTATTCAGAAATGCTTGAATGTTCGATTAGGAACTTTAGGGAAGCTCTCTAGCACTTCTGGGTAGTACCAACTAAACTTTTGGTCTCTTCGCAACTTCTGAGAAGTCGTCTGGTGAACTTCCAAATTTCTCATTGGTCCCATACGGAACTGTGAGGAAAATTTTATTCCAAAATTTTTAGGAAAATTCCTTTAAATTTGTTCGTGAAGTTTCTTCCTGGACTTCTGAGAAGTCCTCTTCTGAACTTTTTGGGAAGTTTTCTCAAGAACATTCGGGAAGTTTGTTTCGGAACTATTTGGAAATTCGTGCTCAAATTAAAACGAAGTACCCCCAATGCTCCTGGATAGTTTCATTCTTTTCTCTCTAAAGAATTTTGAGACATCCGTATTCTGTAATGCAGAATGTTATCCTCTGAGCTTTGGAAAAGCTGCCAAGCACTTCTAGAAAGTTCCAACTAACATTTCGAGAAGTTTCTTCCGGAACTTCTGGGAAGTTATTTCCTGAACTTGTGAGAAGTTCTTTCTTCAACTTCTATGACGCATCATCCTGAGGATTTTATTTCCTGATATTTTGAGAAATTCTAGGTAGTACCCTTCCTGGTTAGCTCCCGTCTGAAATTTGTGAAATTTTTTTTTTCTGAACTTCTGGGAAGTTCAATCTTGATTTTTGGGAAGAACTCCAAAACCTCTGAAAAATTTCATACTTCAGAGAACTTCTGATGCCCTGATAAGTCCTCTCCTGATTCTTGGGGAAATTCTGTCTTTAAATTTTGGTAGGAATGAAGGAATGACTTGGGTAATGCATTTTTGAAGGTTCTTCTTGCATGAACTGCTTGCTCCCAATACTTCTGAGAAGTTTCTACCTGACCATAGGAGAAGCTTTTTTTTCGACGAAGTCTCTAAAGTTCTCAAATTTAATTTTATTTTTGTAAACCTTGATTTTCGTTGTGACTTAATAGCAAAGGACCCATATTACCAACGCTTTGACAGTAATTTTTCGCATGGGTTTGAACACGCGTGGGATTGAACACTACCATAAGTAGGGACTCCATTTTACTCTCGGAAAGAGCCTATACGATACTTATCTCCGGTACCATTGAGCCTCCATGTGGCCCACCGCTTTCGTTTCTTCAAGGATTTCTGCTCTAAATGATACCTACGATATTTTAAAATATTTCAACAAAGATTTGTACCGTTTCTACTATGTTGTTCAGATCCTCGTACGTTTTAAATCCGAACTTCAGAGAATACCTTTATTTGACATAAAAAAAAATATTTCAAATGTCTGCTAAATGTCTGCATCGTTAAAAAAGTCTGCAAATTTACAGACATGTATGTGAATATAGAATCCCTGCATTTTGATGACTGTAAGTTCAAAGTAAACAATATTTGCGCCGTTGCAATGCACAGGACTGAAGCGGCTGTCATTCACGAACAACAATCGTGAAGCCGAAAACTTGGTGCTGCGTGTGGTGCTAATTTGACAGCTCGGTTTTATTGAAGGCTATATGAAGCAAACACAGTATTCGAGACGAAAGTTGTCGTGTTTTGCCGTTATTTGATTCGAGAATAATCTTCCTTGTTGTAATTAGCGCAGTGTTTACTACAACGATAGTAGTTTTTCATTGTTTATCAGCCAAGAACAATAATGTTTTATCTAAATGATTGATACTATTAGTTTAGTAGAAGTCAAAATTCTAGAAAAAAAAAATCCATTGTGAACCGAGCTTAAAATGTTAAAATCGTCACTAACGCCACACCAAAAGTGGCAGGCTTAAAGAACTAACGCTTTCTTCAGTCCTCTGTTGCAAAGACGAATGTCTACATTGACAGCAAAACCATGCACTGGCAAAAATAAGTCTATTTTTTTTCTTCGTATTTTTTTTACATCATACATTGAACCGCTTTTAATTAGAAATTCATTTGAATTTTTTAGAATCATTTCAATATGTTCGTCTTATTCTTTAACATGGGAGCTGTCAGATTTATCACCACTCGGTGTCTTCTTCTTTTTTCAACCTGGATTTGTCAATAAAACTTAGAATAAAGATTTGACAAGTTAGAAAATTCTTAAAGCAGAAGAGAGCAAAAGTTTGAAAAAATAAGTACGGACTCGCTTAAAAATGTTATTCCACAAAGTACTTTTCATTCGGAATTCAGAATGCGGAATAGTTCGTGCCATGTCGTGACGTTCGGCAATGATATCGCTCTACTAACTAGCTTTTACCGACCGTGACAAATTCCGTGTCAGGCTCTGTTGTAGCCGTTGTCTAGTTTACATTACACCCACGGGTTACTGCGATCACACAATTTGTTTCCCCGCGTGGGCCATCGCTAATGAGCTGGGTGGGGGTGAACCCCTCCCGAGTTGCTCGTATACAATGCCTCTGATTTATGACTGTAACCAGGCCGGGGAGGGTCGCGCAGGGTGTGCGGTGCGATTGATGGGACTCGGTTGTTGATTGACGATCCGAAGCCACAAGTCAAGTGGCCGGGAATCGTCGGAGCAGATTTGCATTAATTTTTTGGGTTTGCATTCTGAGTAGTTGTCGTTTGGACAAGAAAATGGTTTCTTAAACGCAACTAAATTGCAACATTATCTGCTATTTGGCTGCCTAATTTTTGAATAAAAGCACGACCTCCTCCGGTGCAGTGGTCGGCTTTCTGCTCCATTTCGTCGGCAGCTCGTTGTGCTGTTATAATTTGAATGAAAATTTGATTACCCTTTTTGGTGGATGTGCTTGTTTGCTATGCGGAATGTAATACACATTACTCATGATGTGTTGGTTTATAAGCAGAACTGGAGTGTATTTCTCTGTTGTGATAAAAAAGACCATGGCTTCTGCTATCCAAAGTCAATTTACAATATTTTCTCGTAAATAAATATTCACCACCGATTCATAACCGTCAAGATAGCGAACTTCTCTCCGATAAAACACAATCCCTCCAGAGCGCCAAAAAATGAGTGTAAGCTCCGATTACGCTTTTATGAACTTGTTAATATTACATAAATCACTCACCATCTTTGTGCCCTACCTCCTCCCATCCAGCTCCGGTATCAGCACGAGCAAAGCAAATGAGGACTATTTTAAATGCGCAAAACAACTGCTAAATAAAAACACATTAATCCCAATTTATCACACTCCACTCACTTAGCAGTAAAAAATCAGATAAAAGATCAAAAACACATACTCCCATTAATTATGCATTCCTACAACACCCAGCTTATAGCTCTGGCAAAATCCAGGTCAACCAACCAACCAACCAACCAACCAACATCGGCGACGACGCGCTCAGCCTCTCCGGCAGCAAATTTTTCGCCTCCATCCATCCATCTAGTTGGGGACTTGGACGGAGGACTCGTTTTCCGTAATTCCAGCGCCTGCTGACAGACTGCGAGCAAGCCCAGCGCAAAGAGAAATTGAAAAAATCATAAACACGTCCCTTAATTTAGAAGTACTTTGTTCAAACACCCCTCCTCAGCCTGCTGCTCCGTTACGTCAATTACTCGAAAAGAACTCGACTCGTTAGCCTATCCGATATGGCTAACCAACTCCATCGTCGTCATGTTAAATTATCCTCAAGTGTAAAATTAGACGACTTATGTATACACATCAACCCTCCCTCCGTCCAGCCCACCCCTCTTTTGGGATGGAAATCAGCTTTGTCGAGCAAACAGGAGCGACTACGGCTACGGAAAAACCGAGAAACAATTAGCACGGCGAGCACAAGCACGGTAAGGAACGGGGTTGCTACTTGGTCCTAGCTCCGACCTTCTCTTTGGGGTTGTATTTTTTGTAACATCGGGAGGGTTGTTCTTGCAAGTACTCGACCGGTGGGTGCAGCGGAAGGAGGTGAGTGTGGCTTCCGATATGGAATCGGAATGTGTATCTGGGATCGCTTTTACATCATTAGCTCCTTGCGGGTTGGGTGGGAGGAATTTTCCTTTCGTGACGGAAAAAAATGTGGGGTTGAGAGTTGCAAGGATTTGATCATTAATAAAACACACAATTGCTGGCGTGATGGAGGTTTTGGCACAAACTTGGCTTTCGTTCCGTGGTTGTTAATTCGAGGATAAATTATTTTGTTTTGATTTCGATACTATTGCTTACATTATTTGTTAGTATTTTCTCAGGATCGTGCACATAACGACTGTTCCAGAAAGTATAAGCACACCTTATTTTAACGGTCACTTTGAATATAATGACATATTTGAACATGTTTTGGCTGCGACCTTTTGATTGCACATTTCTGAATGACATAGCATCAAAAAAGTGCTCAGTTTTGTGTTACCTATCAAAATGCTCCGTCTTACTCCGGAACAATGAAAAAGTATCGTGCACAAATGGTGCACTGTGAGCGGACTCTCGTTGAGAAAATTGGCCAAGGAAGAGGGTGTAAGCGTCGGAGCGGAACGATCTGCGATTCGAAAATATAGAGAACAGTGTAAGTTTGAAGATGCGCCGAAGAGTGGTCGGAAATCCGGTCGTGTTAGTCCGGATATCAATAAAAAATCAGGGATGCCTACAAGCGAAAACCAGCGACTTCCGTTTAGGATGTTGCAAAATATTAGGGACCTCGTCGAGTAACGTCATGCGTGCCAAAGAAAGACTTGGGCAAAAAACATACCGGAAGCAGAAAAAACCCCAAAGGAACCCAAAACAAGCCGCGTCCATGAAACCACGGGCCCGCAAACTCTACGATTCGTTATTGTGTTGAAATTCTGGGTGTATAATAATGGACGATGAAACGCATGTGAAGCTAGATTACAAAACGCTTCCTGGACCACAATTCTATACTGTAAGCGAAGACAAAGACATCCCCGAAACGGAGAAGGCAATTTTAACCGAAAAATTCGGTAAGAAGGTTATGGTTTGGCAGGCAATATTCGAGTGTGTCAAAACATCTAGTCCGTACATCACAACGGAGACGATAAATACTCAGAAATACGTTAAGGAATGTCTACAGAAGCGATTATTGCCGATGATCAGGCAGCACGAAAGTCAAATAGTGTTTTGGCCTGATTTGGCGTCATGTCATTACGCAAAGGACACTTTAGAATGGTACAAAAGTCAAAATGTATGTTTCGTGCAAAGACATGAATCCGCCGAACTGCCCGGAGGCACGGCCTTTTTGGAGTCTTTTTGGGCTTAAACCACAGCAAAGCAAGTCTTGGCTATGATTAAATATTTTGATTAAACGAGAGTAGAATATCATATAAGACACTTATACAAATATGATTTGCCAAATAAAATTATTAAAACTAAAAAAACATGACTTTTTTGTTATTTTGAAAGTGGCTTATATTTTCTGGAACAGTCTATATCTGACGTTTTTGTCTGTTCACAGTTATACACGCTCGTTCAGATCTACTCTAAATAGAGTAACTTTGACTCAGTTTCGTATTTCCATGCTAAATGTCAAAAACTGAGTAACTTGAAATAAGGAAACTGACTAAATGCTTCTCTGATTGTAAAAGCGCTGTACTAAAATAAAGTAATTATAATAAAGCTGTCCAAAGCAAAAAACGTTTTTCAGTCGATACATCGGAAATGGATAGTTAGTTACTAAAAGATAGAACTTCTCGTCGATGCGGAATCGGTTCGGAAGATTGAAGGCACGGATTTTTTTTTATGTTAATAGAACTAATAGTTATATTCATCTAATTAATAGAATATCGATACTTACAGGAATTTCACTATTCCATCTCCAGTTGTAGAAACTTTGTTCCGGGATGTGTGGGAGAATTGAAGTTCCATTTTCAAAACATTTATGGGCTGAATACTAGCAATGCTGCTGAGTGTTCGGAATGTGGATGACCGCTTAGAATCTTTAAAGCAGCATATTGTAACGTACCATCCACTAGATATGGATGAGAAACTGGAGGTGGCAAAGGATGTGACTAACGAGGTGTTTTTTTTATATTAATTAACAACTACAATGTTAAACACATTTGTAGAGGACAATACATGAAAGTTTTTGATGTGAATCAATTTGTTTATTTTTAATTTATAAAACTAATATGAGCTGTCACTATTGCTTTCGGAAAAATATTCCGCTCGATTATTCCGTAAGTGAAGGTGACGCTTCGTTCCATGCAGATCAATTGAACAAAATTCCGTAACCTCTTAACTTTTTATATAGTATTTGGCACAGGAAGTACCAGTATATCGGTCGCATGCTTGGTTCCAAGCTGAATGAATCACCCTCCTAAAATATAGCTCACAACGAAAAACCACTCGAATATTCTGTCAAAATGACACGGAAAATCAAAACAAAATTGAGAAGCGCAAGACTGTTTTGCAAGGGACAAGTTCTAGGTTTTTTTCATTAGGGCGAATCTACACTGAGAGATTCTCTCCGGGTCACCTTTTCATTCAAAGCCAATCATCTTTACGTTTTTCATTCTACTATTTGTAGAGATACTAGCCAGCACTGTTGTGTTTCGAGCTGTACTGCCCGTAAGTTTAATAATGGCGTCGAATGAATGAAAAGAGCGGCCGGAGCTCGAATTTAATTGCTGATCAAAAATGACCAAGTTGTAATATATCAGCAGAGTTGACAACAGTAAGCTTTTAAATCGCTTGTTTTCTAAGTTTTCTGTTCATTATACGAAGTGGACACCTGTTTGTCAATGGTTTAGGGTTAAAACTTAACGAAAAATTGTAAATGTTCACTCAGTGTTTTCAAAGTATTGTTAACACACCTGAAAAATTCAAAAAAGTGAGCTTATCAACTCGCAGAATAATTCTGCAAAAATGGTTTATCGAAAAATTATCGTTTAAAGAATTGGCAAAAGCGCGAAGTGCACTAAATCTGCAGTGTTCAAAGTTGTGAAGAAGTTTGGAGAAACGTGTTATTTTGAAGACCGAAATCTGGATGCAAAAAGGGGGCATCGGACCAAAAAAGGGGCTGGCAGCGGTACACTTTCGAAATCGCATAAACCGAGTTCCGTTTGCAAAAAAAGTGGACATTAGCGTCGTGTGCATATCAAAAAGCGTAACAATATTAGAACCAACAAGAAAAAAAAGCACACAAATGGACGAATTTACAGAAAGCTTCTTCGAAAATACGGTCACGGAACTACAGTGTGTCTCACAAAACGCCAACATGTATCGAAATCCATGGTAAGGGGCGCCGATTCACGAAGAGAAAAACTTCCTCTTCTTTTCATAGAACATAACGTAAAAATCAACACTGAATATTACTTCGAGCAGGTTTTGAAGAACCATGGCGAAGCACATGTTTCAACACTGTATGGGAAAACACCATATTGTTTCCAACAGGACATAGCTCCAGCTCACAAAGCAAAGAAGACACAAGCGTGGTGCATGTATGATTTGCCGATTTCATCACAAGCGAAGAATGGCCTGCATCTTCACCGGATATTAACCCACTTGACTACTTTGTTTGGGGTTATATCATAGACTAACTCTAAGACCAGTAGGTCCCATACAAATACGATTTTTTTCTTGGCTCAGTCAGTACTAGCACATCGGTCCCAAGCTCGGTCCCAAGCTCAATAATGCGCCCCCAAGAATGAACTCACATGAACACACTCTCAAATATTCTGTCAAAATAACACAGCAAATCAAAACAAAGGCGCAAGTATGTACAGCAAGGAGCTGGCTTCAAGGTGTAATTAGGATCAAGGGTTTCTACAACAGTGAACCAATTTTAAATCGCTAGTTGCATATTGATTGTTGGTTATATTCTTCGATATAAAGGGTGTACGGAATCAAATTGCGACACACACACACACACACACACACACACACACACACACACACACACACACACACACACACACACACACACACACACACACACACACACACACACAAATATTCGGCAAAATTCGCCCGTTCAACCAATCTTCTTCTAACTTTTAGGGAGTAAAATAAAACATATTGTGAATATTTTCCCATGTTTGTTTTATTCAATGTCAATTCCATATCCAAATGCACGAACCTTCTTCTTTACACTACTCATAAAGTCCTGTAGGCATTCCTTTAGGTACACCTGCTGATTGACCGTTCCAGTTGTCACGAATGAGGTGCTCCGGTTTCCACACGAGCAAATTGCTTGCCAAATCACGTATTTGCAGTGAGAAACTGGAGCCCTGGAAGCTGCCGGAAGTCTGCTTTTACATACGTCTCATCATACATAACGAGGCAATGCAGTTTTCAAGTGGCTTCTTCTCACCTCCGATCTCGTAATCTCACTTATCAACAGATGTACAACTCGTGGTGAGACACAGTTTGATTTACCTGAAGAAGCTCGAAACTTAATAAAAATTAACTAATATCCTATTAAGCGTTTTTCTATGAAAACACGTGGTAACTGTCATATACTGAACAGAGATAGCCATGATTTCTGTGTGTTTTGATTCTATTTGAGCTCCTGATGTATGTTTTAATTGAAAATTGTATGTTACAGAAAGTAGCTTTAAAAAAGATGGAAAAATATCATCTTTCCCAAATTCTCCTTTGACGTACTCTAAGGTGTGAAGAATCAAGTCATAGCATGCCATATTTTTTTCGGGTGCTAAATTTAGCTGAAAATGTACTGTAAACTGAAAACAAGAAGAAATACAACTATGATGTATTCAGCAAAATTGTAGCAAATGTCTAAACAAACAACTTTGTAGAACACAGCAAGCTGGTAAAAGTTAAAAATGAATGACTTTTAGTCGAAAAACGATTATTTACTAAAATTCGGAATTATCGCAGTAGGCTTTGAAGTTAGACAAAAAATATGTTCTACAAAGTTTTTTATATAAACAATTTCTACAACTTTGCTCAACATATCATCTCACGATATTGGTTCATAAAAAAGTTAGAGTATACGCCACTCTTGCGTTTAATGCAAGAAAAAAATAATTTCATACAAATTGTAGTACAATAAGTTCTCAGAAGTAACTAAAACTCTAATACCACAAATTTCCATTGAAAACCTCATGTCCGCCTAAAGTTGCTTACTGGACCACTGTGCAATGTGGTTTCGTCAACATCTGGGTGTAGAGCTTCCGTGCACGTGTTTTACCTACCGTATTCTACCGTCCATCATGATTAGGTGCTTTTTGGACGATTCAGTTTCTTCGCCACATCTCAAACTGAACTGTTCATTTCCATTTCCATTTTTGCCACTTTTTTTCTTTTCGATCGATGGCCAAACGTTCGTGGTACCGATTTAAAACACGAGACACCGTAGAATGTACCATTCCCAGCTTCCTGCTGAAGGCACGGGGAGATAGATCCGGATATTCGAGTTACGTGCGCAAATTTTCTTTGTGCCGCTGCTGTTCTTCCGACTCTATCTTCACAACGATTGCACATCTGCTGAAACTTACACATCGTAAACAAATAGACATTGAACTAATTCCACCCAAAATATCAATAGAAAATACCCAACAGGTAAAAAGTTACAGCCATTTAAAAGTGGTGCAATTTGATTCTGTACAACCTTTATAGGCCCTACGAAAGGGCTTACTTTAGATCGATTCAAGAAACATTTGGTTGATATTTGAGACCAAATTCGTCAGAAAATCGTGCGTGCCAGCTGCGATGGGCTTACATTGGGCGTTTGCGCAAAGTTATCGAGGAAAAGGGCGAGAGATTCGAATTGTATTGGTATGGTTTAGTTCTATAACATGTCTCTTTCAAATAAAGAATAAATGCTATGATTTGTTGATTTGTTTTGCTGTAATCCCATTTTGTTTTAGTGACACCTATTGTGAGACACCCTGTAGTATTACGTTCTCCTGCAAAAGCCAACCCGGTGCATTTTGATGGACTCGTCGTCAAATTGGATACCAGACGTCAAATTGGATACCAGAAAACTTCCCGAGCCTGCATTTTTCAACGTTGAGCAACATAACAAAGACCTAATCTACGTCAAAATACGTAGTTCAATATTCGTCGTGTTTAATATTCTTCAAATAGGTCTATTTTAAATAAGAATACACGTGGGCACGGGTGAATCTGGCGCTTTTATTTTAAATTTCTCCATGCTTGGGAACATTTTGTTTGTTTCGAGGTTTGTTGTCCAATTACCTAAAGATTTTCCAGGAAAAAATTAAAGGGATTGTGCACAAGACACAACCGCGTGATTGACGTTGCATAACATAACAATTTCAGCAGTTTGATTTTATTGTAAATGTAACTCTTTTGTAGTCATTTTATGGTCCTTAAAAGGGCCTTTGCTTGGCCAATATTCAAAAAATACCTAGTCGTAGAAATCTCCAAATGATTGATGTTAAAGGCTACCGAGAAATGATTTAGTTATTAGCGCTCAGCGTTTCGATTTTTCGTGAAGCTCGCCATTTTTTTAATATCCGATTGGCATGCTGAACTGCCCTTTGGAATTATATGTATGTATATAGGAACCATTTAAATGAAGCGTAAGCATAACTATTTTTTAGCCACGGAAGGCTGCCAACTGGTTCTCACCTTACTGCACTTTATTCGTCGTGGCGCTTTCCCAGCTGGCTGCAAAATGGCGAGATTATGCAACAAATGTAATTTTCTTTTTTGCGGTGTAGCACTAAAGGTGAAACCGCGACAACAAGTGTGAGTCATTGACAGCTCAACATCATTTGTTTGAAAACAAAAGTGCACCTGACAGCTACACTTGATTTTACCTCGGTGTACGACGGTACAGGTTTGGATGTGAATGACTACACCGCAAAAATGAAATCGACACAAGTTAGAGAAATATCAATCAAACAAACTCTAAAGCTGAGCAAATCGAATTGATCGTCCTGAAAAAGACGAATTTTTGATGGTGACATGGTGCTGGTTGCTTATTTACATCGTTTATAATACATACTAGCCGACAAGCGTCACGTTAGCAACAGTTATTAGCAGATATTGGAAATCAACTATCTGCTAATAATTGTTCGTCCATTTATTGCAAGCGTCGAGAAATATTAGCCAAAATGCGAATCCGACATTAACAATTAGCTAGAGTACACCCGACAGCAGTTAATTTTATTTATCGTTACTTCGGTTAATTCACAGGACTGAAGTGGCTGTCATCCACGAACAACAATCGTGAAGCCGAAAACTTGGTGCTGCGTGTGGTGCTGATTTGACAGCTCGGTTTTATTGGAGGCTATATGCAGCAAACATAATATTCGTGACGGAAGTTGTCGTGTTTTGCCGTAATTTAATTCGAGACAAATCTTCCGTGTTGTACTGAGTGCAGTGGTTATTACGACGATAGTAGTTTTTAATTGTTTATCAGCCAAGAATTATAATGTTTTATTTAAATTATTGATACTAGTAGTTTGGTAAAAGCAAAAATTGTAGAGAAATATAATCGATTGTGAACCGAGCTTAAAATGTTAAAATCGTCACTTGCGCCACACCAAAAGTGGCAGGCTTCAAGAACTAATGCTTTCTTCATTCCTCTGGGTTAATTAGCCATCGTCTTAAGCGCCTGTTCATAAGCCACGTAGACATTTTTTGATAATCTCAGACCTCCCTTCCCCCTTGTTGACTTTTCTCCATACATTTTTTTTTTAAATTTTGTATGGAGCGAAGACTTTGGTCAGACCCCCCCTCCTCCCAAACAAGTCTACGTGGTTTATGGATAGCCTCTAACCGCTCCAAGAGTAACGAACGACGCCTGTCTTAGGAAGATACTGTGCATTTAGTAGTTTGAGAATGCAAAACGTAATTTTAATGCTCATTTTCGTGTCCCCAACTAGGCCCCTTTCAAAAGTTAGGCATGAATCACAGAAATCGCTAAACCGGGGAAAAATATTTATTTTTCTTATACCGAAGAAATGAACAAATTTTCATTCATATCGAAGATGGTTGTGACTATTAGGGAAGCGGAACCTATGCTCACCATAGTCATCCAACTTCAAACGTAAAAAGATGTTTAATTTCTCCAATAAATGGACACAGTAACCAAGAATATATAATGCTGGCAAATAAAATTAGGTCTTGTATATAATTAAAAGCTACAAAAACGTTTCGGAGCCTTAAATTTTGTAATAATAATGAGCAGTCAGATTTTCAACACAATTTCTTACCTTTGCACTACAACTTCGTCGTATTGATCTAACCGTACTAAGGAATATACTCAAGCCAGACTCCAAGTTCTCTCTTTAATTGCACTATATCCTCACACATTTTTGTTGCGTAATTGTACAAATCATAAAAATCACCCTTCACTTATTATACTACCACACGAGAATCTACGAATACGTGATAAAATACTAGAAAACTGTGGGATTAATTTTCACAATAATTTAAATACGCTTGTACCTATTCTGAACCGTGTTTACAATCGACGTTATCGCTTGCTGCTGCCAATCTATTTTATTATGACTCTTATTATAATGAAATGGGTTTGGCAGTTTTTCAATATAACATTATTTGTGGGAGTGTTACAAATCGCTCAAAGTTGAACTATTTCATTTTTCCATAGATTAAATTAATAATAACATACTTCTAATTGTAGATTTTTTCAATTGTTACCGAGAAATAAAATTCCACATTCAATCATATTTTTCCATCTCTGTTGAATTTTTCGCCACTGCTCAACGCTAGTGTGCGTGTTCGATCATTCATAGAGCATTCTGTGCCCAACGTTCTGGTGAGTCTTGTTGCCAATATTCTCGAGGAAGAATAACAAACAAACCCTTTAATTTTGTCTTGGTTATATGCATGCTACCCAACACACGTGAAGTGCTGTCAAATGATCTACTTCATTTTTGGGTGTAGTAGTGGAGAGCGTTAACTTGTTTATATTTTTTCTTGATTAAAATCAGTACGATTAACATATGTACACAGGTGGTTAATGTTTTTCGTGATATTATTAAAATAGATACATAGCAGTGGCAAATTTTCCGTATTAAATTGGAAGAAAATTATCAGAATCGAATGTTTTGTGTGTTGCTAAACGATTAACGGTAAGTGAACGAATTAATTGTGAATAACTTGTGTACTCAGTGATCGGTATTCAGTGCATATTCACCGATTTCCTCTGGAGGTCTGCTTATTGAGCTCAAGATAGGTGCCGCTTCCCTATATTGATCCCCAAGAAATACGCGGAAGCAGCCATTTTGAGCCAAGCAAGAGTTGTCAAAATCTTACCCAATCGAACATACCATGCTCTGCGGCAAGTGTTTTTAGTCGCTATGTAAATCAATTTCCAGTATCTGAAAAACTAGGTACCTAGTTACTAAAATAACACTATCATTAGCAACCCCAAACACCCTTTCATAAACAATAAGGTAACAACTTTTATACTTTATTTTCTCAAAAACTCTGAATGCAAAAGCCGTGCCCAAACCGACATGCTCGATGCTAATACAAACATCATCGAAAATCCAGGAAAAAAAGAAACGCCCGCCTAGGTGCCATGATTCCATCGAAAGTGAAAATGTCAAGTTTCTTTCCGGTCGACATCATCCGGAACATGGCCCCGAAAAGAATAAGGAAAAAAAAGAAGGAAAATGCTCCATCCTTTCACCGGCCGGAACTTGTTTCGTATTTGAGGGTCCTTTTCGCTTCTTTTCCCCCTTTACCGGCCCTACCCCCTTGACGGGTGTAGGTCGAACCAAATCTGAAAACCATTAAGCCTAAGCGGATTACCAAAGTTGATAAATTTCTTTTCGCACCGGATGATGGAATGCGTGGGGCTTTGCTTTTTCTAGGTGAATCCACCACTCGGGACCGACTGAGCCGGTGGGTGACACGCGGTCACCGGGAATGATTTATTATTTGCATAGACTGATTTGCCTTCCCTCTCGCTCGAGCTGAGTGAATGATTCCAGCCGATGGCCCAAAGCCTACTTGATTCGACACTCTATTTATTTAATGTGTGACCGAGGTCGTCGCGGCTTTCGGGTTCCTCTCGTCATGATTGTGTGTGTGTGTTTGTGTTTTTGGTTGATGGCTGATTTGAATAACTAAATCTTGATCTCTGATGTTCCATTTACGGCGGCCGGCTTTCGGCGGGGTAATCAGGTGAACCGGGAAGGATGTAATCCGAAGCCGAATGACGCGAAGCGGACGAAGGGGAATATTAATATCAAAAGCATCGAAAACCAATTGACCGAAGGCGATGAAAGAGTTATAACATAAACATAAAAACGTACATAAATAAGCAGTAACAAACAAATTTATATTCAATTTAATTAAGAGGAAATGTCTTTATAGAAAGGAGGGAAGGATTGAAGAAGCAGAAAGAGGTGAACAAAAAAGACACGCCGCCAAATTGATATCGATTTGATTTTGTCGCTTGCCCGAAAATACACAACAAGCGCTAGATCACACGTCGATGGCGACAAAGACGGACGGACAGGGGGGGATCGAATCGGTTCCTTTCTTTTCCTCTGTGATGCGTGTCAGTCTGTTTTGTGACGGTTATTGGACCTTGATTAACACTCTTGTCCACCGTCTTCCAATCTTCTTCCTCGGACGGGTAGAGTCGATCTCGGCGGACTTGGGCGGATACATCCCCACGCATCGGTGGACGATTTCTGTTAACTGCTTTCGGACATCGGATAGGCATTTGTTGACGCTTTTTGTAAGAGAGTAATGAAAATGAAAATGATTGGCGGTGATCGCGACCGTGATAATGATCGAACAAAGTAACTTCCTTTATTGGGATATAGAGTCTGGGTTAACCCGGATAAAAATGCAGAAATTGATTTAGAACGGAAAAAATTCTGTCGTCATGAATAGTTCTGATTAGATGGCATATTTTATATTGTCAAATATCAGAAATTGTGGTTTATGGAAGGACCACCAGGGCACATACTTGAAGCAATTTTGATGGGAGGTCTGTAGATGTCAACTATCTGTTGCTAACATTTTGTGAATAGGGAGCGAACTATTCGCTTTGGTATGAAGTTGCTGGAAGATGATTTAGAGAAGTATAGGCAAAATTCATTCTTTAACAGTGCCTTGTTGAAGCTTGATACAGTCAGCAGGGACTTTTCGTACTTAAATTGCTCAAGCTAGTAGATCAATTTTATCATCATCATAATCATAAAAAATGCGTCATTTTTTATATAATATGAAAAGGATAGATTGATCACCTCCCTAGTAGCATAGTTGTTGCCATTCAGTTGAGATACCATAAATATGACTTGCTAGGTCATAATCAAGTAACAACAACTAATTATGACAGAACATGTCGTTCTTTGCTTCGTTCTCATCACACATGCAACCAACCAATAGGAAAATATTCTTTTATTTATCCGAGTAGTAAAAACATAGCACCGCAGCATCGACACTGTTGCCGGCGTTGGTTGTGTAGTGGTAGGCTTGACTGCTACTTTGCACCCCAGTGGGTCTGGGTTCAATCCTAGTCGACGTCGGTGGGTTTTCTGAGGCGAAAAAAATCTGGTCACCGCTTCCTTCGGAAGGGAAAAGACGCAGTGGCAATTAAAAACGGCTTCGAAAACAAATGTTCAATTAATAATTAATAATAATTGAGATAAAAATTGGGTTAATTATAGTAACATATAATGAATAAAAATATTGACAAAAATAAAATGTACAATTAGGCAAAAAATAATGATTTTGAAGGTGTGGTTACCATGACAACGCAATTCATTGTACTGTTTGCATAATGAAATATAGTAAAACCATTGAAATTTTGAGCATAAGTTTCCATTAGACGGTCGTGGACGACCACTTGAGCTTTCATTAAATATATTATTAGATGCAGCCAAGTTTATCTGGTCCTACCTGGTCCTAAGTGTGGTACAGCCTTCGAAAATATGACAAAAAAATGAAAAAAGTTCAATAACTCATCCCACTGAAATAATGCAGGTATAGTATATTCTAGAAAGTTTTGTATTTAGATATTGCAAATATTTTTGTAGAACATTATATTGTTCTTAAAATTAAAAACAAAACGTTTCAGTGAATAATGTGTTTTTGGAGGTTAGTTCTTAAAAAAAAAGATTTTTATCTCCAATTGGGGGAAACATACAATTTTATGTCTGCAGCAAAGTTGTTTGTATTGACTTTTTCTACAATTTTGCTCAAGACATCAACTTTCTATATCAAAATCCTAAAAAAGTTGAATTTTTATCTCATTTTTAGGGGGATTGATCACATCTGATCACATTGATCATGGCGTCAAAATACGAAGCATGTCATATCTAGCAACTTTGCCAAAAAAGCCATTGTTCTAGCTCCACTATTTAGGAAGCTATGAGCTAAGAGCGTTAAAATCGACTTTTTGACCACAGTGCATGTGAGGAAATATGCCGACGGAAAATAAATAAATAAAAAAAAAGCATTGACTCTGTTGCCGTTTTTCTACTATGGAAAATCCTACAAGCAACTGTCATTCCGTGCAGTAAAAATAACTCGCACATCACACGATCCATCGTTGCCTTGACCAATCGCGTAAGTTTGCACATCCATCCATCCAGCACATCCAGACATGATAAGATTACACACTCATTCGGATTTACCCAAAGTTGAGTAACTTTTACCCATTTTTATAAAACAGGCTGAAAAGTCAAACCATGGGTAAGGCAATTTATGAAAGTGGGTAAACGTTACTCAGTTCTTCTCTAATCTGCTGTTTGTACAATGGACAAATATTTGTACATGACTGAGAAACGTGCTTATAAATTAAAGTTTGTCGAACTATGCCAAATATTTGTCCATTATACGAACAGTGTACTAATAGGGACGTTTTTATTCCACCCCGGCGCCGGTGCGGTGATTTCCATGCGAAACAAAACTAAAGTTTACGTCGTCGGTAAGTAACCGGTAGCGCTTACAAGCCACGGCCGTCATCCTGGATCTATCGGTTTATAAGTGAGCATATTCGTGTTTGTACATGTAGTCCAAACCGTTCTCCGATGTGTAAAAGTTGGAACAAAGCGGCAGCAACGTTGGTGGTCTTATAATTAAGAAGAAAGAAGCAGACAAGGACGTCTTCAAGAAACCGGAACTATACATCATATACTGAAGGTGTAAGTGAAGCAGCTATGAAACGGTTTGATGAGCACTCAAAGGAAGATTACCAGTGAAAAAGCTTGTATGCATCGACTAAAGCTAAGAAGGATCGCGACCGAGACGACCACGATGGTGGTCGTAGGCGACACAAGCTTTCAACGAGCAGTTCCAGGAACCATCGAGGAGAATCATTGCTCCGAATCCCAGGGTAAATTACTTAGCAATTAATTTAATTCTAGGTGGTTTTTATAATGTGCCGTTTTGTTCATATATTTTAGCTACTACAAAGATGAACCAAGAACGCCACGAAGCGATCATCGAATGGACGCCTTTGGATGAGAGGACGATGATGATAGACAAGCTTCGAGCTCACGAAAATCATCAAGGGTCAGAATCTGTATGCAGTAGTCGACCACCATCTTCCCGGAGAGGTAGAGAAGAGGACACATCTCGGCCGATACCGGCACATAAGTACAACAAATGGGCGAGAATCGTAAAGAATCTGCTGCCACCCCACACGTTAGTAAAATGAATGTCCCTTGGGATTCGGAAGATGATAAGGATCTATGGGAAAAAGAGCAAATGCGTTGAAATTGTAAGTGGTAAAGTATTGGCGAGGGATAGGACGAAAAAAATAATCAGTTTTCGGGATAATAAATAGAATATAAGAGAAAAAGCTGAACTAGAACAGCCTAGGGCATTTTTTTATTTCAACATTTTACCCAATTTCCATAAAATCTTCATATTGTAATAATGAGTAGACCTAACCCAAATTCTAATAAGTCGTGGGTTTACCCAAATTTGGGCTTAGACTCGGTTACACAATTTTGAGTAGTTCCAATTTTAATGATTTTGGGTTAACTTTACTCAATTTTAAGTAAATCCGAATGAGCGTGTATTATGCAACCATCGATCACATTTTTTATTATAACTCATAAAGTTTTTAAGCTGTAAGCGTGATTCAACTAGTTAGACACAAAGATAAGTTTGATAAGACATTTGGTAGCATGTATCATGAAAAGTTACACAACTCTTTTTATAAAGTCAGAAACATTCGAGGGATATAGATTTAATGTCGGTGTATAGGTACCAACTTGGGTCTATTCGTGGATGCAACTTCGTCCCATTCGATAGATCTGTTATTAAATGTTGTCTATGTACGATATTTTTTCTGATTTTTTCATTCAAAGCATTGTCAGCTGTATTCTCTCTACCCAACAAACAATTTTACAAATCAAACTAAAGTTAAACTGCCTCGAAACACTTAAGTGATGTTCATATATGATTTATCAGCCATTCTATAATGAAAACATTATAATTCACTACACAATGATTTTGTTCCTTCGGTTCGACAATAACAACGTTTTTACTATGTTATTGATACAACAAGCCATAGTTGGGAACATACAAAACAATATGTCCCCAACATTGGGTCTACGATGTTCTTGTAAAATCAATGTTATTTTAGCTATGTGAACAGCTATTTTGTAACGTGTAACTATTTTCTGCACATACAGACTGCATTATTTGCTTCATCGATTCAATTAAGCCCAATTTAGATCCCTTGAAAATCGTGTAAATCATCTGTTCAGCTTAACCAGTGAAATCATGGTGCCGCAAAAGTTCAAGAAATCGAAAATTACGCAGAAGTGAACAGCTATAAGTTGATTAATATTGTATCAATTACTTCGTATTACATCGATCATTCTAATAGCAACATGATTTTGTTGATTATCGCTAAATTAATAACATATTTGGTACATAGGCCGACTGAAGGAGCAAAGCTAACATTTCATCCCGTTACCCTATTTCATTTATTTTATTGATTTTTCCGAAATTTTCCGCACTGGAAGAGTTGACGGCAATCGTGCGAATGGACGCTTGTAGTATAGGTGATACGGCTCTTTCTGAACAATTCAATTCTCCCACTTATCTCGGAACAAAGTTTCCACAAATTGAGATGTGACAGCTAATACCTTTTATGTATCGATATTTTAGATCTATTAACATAAAAAAACAGTTTCCTTACATTTCAACTTCCAAACTGTTTCCAATCCAATTTCCGATGCATCAACTAAAATTTGAACTGTACCACGCTTTTCACTTTGGACAGCTTAATAATAATGACTCTGTTTTTATAAGTATAGCGCTTTTACAATCAGAGTAGCGTTCACTCAGTTTCCTTATTTCAAGTTACTCAGTTTTTGACATTTAGCATGGAAATACGAGACTGGGTGAAAGTTACTCTATTTAGAGTAGATATGAATGAGCGTGCAGTGAATCCAAACAAAAACAAAGATCCTAGTACCGCAAAGCAAAAAGGGGTACTCTATAGTCAACAACCCATATAAAACTAGTGATATGAAATTGGTTCAATGTTGTAGAACCCCTTGGTCCGAAGTACACCTTGCAATACATTCTAGCGTTTTTCTGTACCTGGGTCTTTGTTTTTGATACGATTCGTTATTTGTGTTATTTGTGTTATTTTGACAGAACATCGAGAATGTGTTCGTGTGAGTTGCGTTATTAGGGACGAATCATTTAGTTTGGACCGGGGTTGGGACCGACATGCTAGAGCTTCTTGAGTCAAAAACTATATCCAGCCGCTGGTTATAGTGTTCTTGGGACGAACGGGATTCTAGAGCAGAGAGATAATTTTGAATCGCTAGTTTTCTATTGATTGTTTCTTTTCTTTCACTTCACGAAATTGGATTTTTTATTTTATTTTGATTCGCTGTGATTTTGTCTGACTAATTGAGTGGTTACTTGATTTTCCTATGGTTTATTTAGCTTGGGTCAGATGCGCTAGTACTCCGCCAACAAAATATATAGACTATCTAGTCGATGGCAGTGCCAACGGATGAATGGTCAGGGTCCCAAGCGCACTCCCAACAGTAATGAATCATCCCTCAAAACATAACTCCCAACTAATAACCCCTCGAATATCTAACAGAATCGAGTTGGTTGTGTCTCCTACTGGTGCAGCCGATATGGATCGCCAGAAAATAGTTGTACATCAAAATAATTTAATCATTTGATTCAACGATGATCTAGATGTAAAACTCATAGAAATGTCAAACAATGAAAATGAATGTAACCGAAATACAATAGACCTTTCTTGTTTTTTTTTATTCGCTTATCAGATACTCTTCAACCTATAAAGTATAGTTTTCCATGGAAACTGTGTTTTTTAAAGCCTGTAACTATTGAAAAATAAAAAATAAACTTTTAAATGACCATTTCAGCCCATATGCGCCCTGTGGTGAATACTCATTATGTCCTCTCTTCCCCAATCTGATGTTTCTTTTCTGTTGTGAGTTTCACGATAAATTATTAGCTCTTCACTCCTATGGAGAAATCCCATAAGCAACCTCGTAACAAAGTGTCAATCTTTGCGTCTGAAGGGGTAAATTGAAGTTTTCGCAACCATAACAGCATTCTGCCATCCTCATCATCTTTGCCATCTTCAGGCGAGCACATAAATAGGACAGCTTGAGAAGAAAGTACTAATTAAAGCTGAGAACCGATAACGTGAAAAGCTATGAAATCACCTCGTTCGGACGGTTCCGTCGGTCCATCGGTAGTTTTCAAATTGCGATGATAACCTCGGTCGAAATGTGCCACCACGCATACTGTCTCTACATGAAACTACTCCATTGACCGAACTACGAAGAACCGCTGTACATCGACGGTGGCATGCAAGGTCTGGTACTAATGCTTCGTGAATCGGTATCGGCAAACTCTGCTGATGTCGAGCTCGAAAATTTTGGCGAATAAAGAAACATTAATCCAGATCTCAGTGACGATTTTCACAGTGAATTTGACGATGTTGCTCACCAAACCAGTAAAATATTGTTTTTCATTTTGACGTTACATTACGTAGCAACACATTACAGCAGTGTTGCTAGACAAAGTTTGGAATTTTGTGGTGAAAATAATTTTACTTCTTTGCAGAGTTGATAAAACGCGTCATATTTGTCCCACATGGTTATATTCACCATAAAATGTGGATCAAATTCTAGCTTTCAAATTTTTTTAACAAAATGAGGAGTTCATAGAAAGAAAAGTTATTAACGCTATCGTTATGAGAAGTTCATTTCCTTTAGGGAAGATTCAATAATGATGTCACGTAGTAAGGGGAGAGGGGGGGTTTGGGAAAACGTGACAATCCATACATAAAAATTTGAAGGTCCATACAAAAAACGTGAGAGGGGAGGGGGGGGGTGTTATAAAAAGTAACTTTTTGCGTGACATCATTATTGAACGTTCCCTTAAAGGAAAAATATTAAAAATGGGGGCTAGGTCTGACGAGAAATTGGTGAAAAGTTTTTCTCGATTGATCGACGCATCTCGAAATTACGGATCATGGAACTTGAGAAAAGAAAATTAATTGTGCACTAACATCTAGAGAATCCTTCGCGGTTTGCCTCAAAAATAGAAAAAGTGTTAAAATTGCCAAAGTCAACGGTGTGTCTTGTAATCAAACGTTAAAAAGAAAACTCTGAGTGTGGATAGAGCACAGCGCATTTATCATAAAAGTGGCATTAGGGACAAAGAGCTGAGGAGGAAGGTGTTGAGGTACGTGAAAGGCAACCCAGGTGTCTTCATACGTGATTTGGCAAAGAAATACGATTCCAACTTTTCCACCGTGCGTAACATCCTTTTAAGAGAAGGATGTAAGTCTTTTTGTGCCAGTAAACTTCCGAATCAGTCCCTGAAACAAAATTTAGTGGTCAAAAAGCGAGCATGATTACTATACGAATGAGTTTGAACGAACTTTGATGGCTGTATTCTAATGAATGACGAAACATATGTCAAAATGGATCAAATCCTAAACAAATCCCCGGATGAAAATTTTGTCTGTCAACTGTTCGTGGGTATGTCCCTTCCAGGTATAAATTTGTTTTTGTTGATAAGTTTGCTCGAAAACTAATGATTTGGCAAGGAATCTGCAGTTGTGGCCTAAAAATCAAGGTTTTATCACATCTCACACAATGACGGAAGGTTTACATTAAAAAGTGTCCGAAAAAGCTGATTTTACCCTTCATTCGGCAAAATAAAACCAACGTTATGTTTTGGCCGGATCTAGTCAGCTGCCACTACTCTAAGGAGGTACTAGAATGGTATGCCGCAAACAATGTTAATTTCATCGCCAAAGAGATAAATCCTCCGAATTGCTCTGAGTTTAGACCAATCGAAAAATATTGGGCAATTGTCAAGCGAAAACTTTGAGGATGCTGCAAAGAAGTTTCAGATGCACAACAAATGCATTTAAAGTGCAATAAGTTCGCCGGTACAGTGTCACTGTGCAGATCATGATGGCATCGATCACAAGTAAAGTGCGACAGTTTGTTCAAAACGGTGAAATGTTATAATATGTATCGTTTGAAAGTAGAATTAATACCCTTTTGTTTGACGTTTTGATCCACCGTGTGTATGAGTTATGATCACTTGAATGCGTTCAAATTTACTTTGAATCGGGCTTTAATAACCATTTCGAATACAGCTTGTATCACGTTGTATCTCAACTGATTGTTCATTGCCTAATAAGTTCTCCTAAATTGTATGAACAAAAGGTGATCTGAAGTTTTAACTAAGTATATTTCAAGCATAGTTCAACATGTCGGTAGAATAAACTGTTAATAAATTGTTAATAAAAATTGCCCATGATTGTTGGGGTTAGGCTTCTCTGTCGAAAAATAAGCTATAAAAATACATGTTATTATTCGATTACGGTATTAGACAGGTAATATTATTGTAACACCGAATATAGCTCATCAGCCGGCGCACACCATTTTCAGTCATGGTTTTGGCTAGCTGATTTCACCAATTCTTCATAGGGCGAATGTCAGTGGTGGCTCTGCATCCTTCATCTTCAGTTTCCGTAAAATTATCGCCCAATACTTTTCTATTGAACGGAACTGAGGACAATTTAGCGGATTCAGCTGTTTTGGGATGTAGTGAACTTCATTATCGTTGTACCATTGTAGCACTTCCTTGCTGTAATGACAGCTGGCAAGATCTGGCCGGAACCTAACTAGACCATAATGGGACTTACCGAAGGGTAAAATCCGATTGATGAGGCACTCTCTTTTTCCCTTTTGAGTTCATTGTTTTATTCGTCACAAAAACGCTGGTTTTCTTACCACAGATACCTTGTCAAATCATGATTTTTTGTGCGAATTTATCCCCGAACATAAAGTTGAATCTGCCAGGAACCTTTGCCGTCGAGCATGTGATGCACTTGTCAAAGCTATGCATTACAAAAAAGCATGAACTAAATGTTCCCTATACATTAATTCATGCTGATATTAAAATGCTCTATCTACAAATCAATTTCGTTTTATTATAGCAGTAAGAGGTCCCAATAGGTTTCATATTTTAGTCAGGTTTATGAGAGCCTCCACAGCTTCTTTACAACGATGTCAAAACCTTGTCTTCTAAAGTTCCTTTTACTTCTATCAAAGGTTTTATCTTGACTTCATAAACTCGTAAAATGCTGTTTTGAAATGCCGTCTTAGGACTCATTCTAATTATCTTATTATGGTCAGTTGAGAAAGCATTTCAAAATCATTATGCCTCCAGTAAACGCATTAAACGGCAAATTGGCATTGGGGAAAGTCACCAAATTACCAAATGGTTTTATTATAGCCATTGCGAAGATAAATTGGCTTTTTGGCGAAACTGTGATTTCTTCCGATCGCTATATTGAAATATAAGAAATCATTGAAATGTGGAAATCAAATTTTAAATGTAATGCAAATGAACTGTAGATCAGAGACCAATTTGGGCATTCTTAGAGATAACCTTATTGAATTCCATATATCTTCAGGAAATTCATGATTAATTTATCTTAAATTTTTGTTTCAATTTTGTTTTTGTTGATGTAAACTCGCATAATTTCCACGGCGCATTAATTTTCGGCTCTTATCGTGCCAATATTCACCATAAAATTAATTGGGCCTATTATTTGGAGCTTTATACTGCATAAAAAAACTCAATTTGTTCAACAACACTAGAACTTTTTTCTTAGATAATATTTTCTGTTAAATGAACCAGACGAGCAGAGAATCGAACAAAGCAGAACAACAAAAACCAACCACGATATCACCGAGAAGGTACAGCTGTGGCCATTTTGCCATATCCTGGTTTTGATGGTAGCCAATCGGTTTTATGAAAATTCTCAAGTGGCCATATCATCTTTCACTAAAACATTTTCAAAATCTGTATGGCCTTGTAAAGGTTTTAATAATTTTTCGTCTATAGAGTGGGCCACTTTGTACACATTTCGGCTTTAAAGAAGCATAGACGAGGTGTTGGTGGACAAAACAGTTTTGAATGTAGTTTTATAAACAAATCGGGGGGAGTGCTATACCGCTAGAATTAAACGAAAATTGTTACTTGGGTTCTCAATTTATTTTTCAATAATATCAGCCGAAAAACAACAACAGCTTCGTGGACCCAATCACCCTACTAACTAATGAAAAGGAATTTTATTCGGGTCATTAGTTACAGCAGTAGTGCATCGGAGAGATGTTTGGGGGCGTGGTAAATGGTAATTGATTGACTTGTTTCACTAATTTATCGATCAATAATCCCAAACTGAGCAACCCGAGACTGTGCATTTTGAAATTTAAACTCCACTCTTGCAGTTCAGCCCGGTGTACACTGGAAGCGTCAAATTCACACCTCCCACAGTCGGCTTTGTTTTTTCAAGCAACGCAACCCTATCGCGGTCACAGGTTCGGCATAGAATATCAATAAAAATGATAAACATCCACAACAAACACGAAAATCCTGGAAGCTCTTATCGCTTTAATGGCCCTAAATTGCCGGTAAGTGCCACTTTTTCCGGGGTCATATCACGGCAGCGCTGGCTCGTGGAACCATTTCATTCTACAGCCGACTAAGGCTATGGCTTCACTTCACCATATTTATCGCGGTTGGTTCCGTTTGCGCCAACTGATGAGCCAACAACGGCTTTCGACACGCGTGATGATAGTTTATCGCCCGGCGCCACCCGTGAATCTGTCTATGTGTACGCATTTCCTCCCATTTCGAAGGCCAAAATTGCTCCGCTCTGGATCACATTTCATTCATTACTCGGCACCCGGGCCCCCGGCCTTCTGCTTCCAATTCGGCTAATATCTATATAATTTGAATTTGCTCTTTTGGATTTCGTAAAACTATAATTATCGTAAGTTTCTTCAACAGCAGGGGCTAGATCTGTTTTCTGTTTTTTTTTGTTGGCTTTCCTCAGGTAAAATTAGCGACTGACGACGACGACGACGTCAATGGCTGTGATGACGATGACTGTAGCCCACAACAGCGGCCGGCGAGTGGGCGGCAGTAACCGGAAATGTATTAAAGAACATTTTGCGTGCTGCGGTTCCATTGTATCTATACACATCTCTTCGCGGAGAGGAAAACAGACCGGACCCGGACGGTGCGGGAATGGGATGTAGCCGCAAGACATTCATTAGAATTCGGCAACAAACAAATATCTTCCCCGAGGGGGCCCTACTAGGCTAAGGGGCACCATCCAGGTAAAACGAAGAGTAGCCAAAAAATTAATGAAACTGATCATTATGATATTACAGGTTTTGGCGCTTCGTGGCGTTTGGCGTTGAGGAGACCACGAAAGAGGACAAACAGGAACACATGTGGGCCACTAGAAGCGCAGTGGTGATGATTGCCCGTTTTCGGGCCTCCGGGAGATAGATAAACGTAGTACGTGGACCGTCGTCGCTCGGCAGTCAGAGATATGGTTTAGTAATGGCCTAAGTCTCATTCTGAGGAAGTAGACAATTATCTTCTACCCGGAGGCAGCGTGTGCTGCCCGAGGCACGTACCCCGATAGCTTTGGACAAATTGGAGCGGCGCGAGGCAGCAGCCAGCGGTCATCAGCGGTGGCAATTAGCGTGTTGTGACGTAGATTAGCACTCGATTGAGGAACTTGGTGCGGATCACGACCGTGTATGGTGCGGTAGTTACTAAACATTTTGAGCATCAATTATGTATAGACCTGTTGTACTGAAGCTTACTTTGCGTGCAGTAATGTTAAAGCCAAGTTTAAGCAATCCCATCATCTTTTGAGAATGTTTGTTTTCCTTATTTGAAAATTCAGGTTGAAATGGATTTACTTTGAATTGATGGAAATATGTGTTATGTGTGGGTTATTCAAAAACGAAGCATATTTAGCCTTCTTATAAAGAAGGGTATTCCGATTGCTTGAAAATTCTACAAGTGACATACCAGCTGACTCAGCTCGACAAGCAATCATTGGAAGTGTAAAATGAACAGTTCTAGACTAACATTTGAAAAGGGCGGAAGAGCCAAAATGTAAACAAATCATATTGTATTATACTTTGATTGAACAATTTTACAACAACTCATTTACCTTGACAATAACATTAAAATCAATTAGGCACCCCCTCAAACAAGAAAAATAATATATGGCGTTCTTCCGGATCACACAGTGCTTTAGTTATTTTGCTGTTCCGCCACTTTTTTTTTCAGTCAGCTTCAAATCCTTGCAAATAGTTTAATATTTCAAGCAAACACTATTCTTATCATCATAACATCAAACATTGTTGAATAAATCTGCCTCTGATTTTCCTTGTAGTACCTAGACTCATCTAATTAGTAAAATTAAATGTTTTGGTATGGTAACACTGGGTCGTAATTAGGTTCTCGCCAAGCGATATCACAAACACTAGCGTGCTGCTTTACACGTATAGGATCGATTTGTTTATTGTTTTCAACCAGAAGATCAACTGTCAAAATGTTCAGGTTGACAACGGTTTGTTTTTTATTTTCAACAAGCAAAACGATTGTATTAGTGAAACTACTTACTAATACTAACGGCGGCAGAGAAGTCTATGCCTGATTAATGTGACTGAAGAGTGTAGGCCTAATAACAAACTAAATGCCAGAATGTTATAATTTAACGTCGTATTTCCAGTGCTGGCAGTTTAACAGGCGAAACACCTAAGGCGTAATAACAATCTGAAAAAAAACAGGGCGTATCTTGGTTTTTATAAATTTTTAAGCTCAACAAAACATATTTCTGCATTTATTGTGTGAAAAGGTTAAGCACTGCATTATTATAGAAGATGACAGCATACTAAATGGTTCATTGGAGCTTTCTATGTAAAAAAGGATTTGATTTTCGTTTTCCAATCTTTGCCTCCAGTTTTCTCGGTTTCATGCTTTTGGAATACCGCCCTTTTCAAATGTTAGTCTAGAGTTGTGAAATTTTCAAAATTTATTCAGATAAATGAAAACTTAACATCCACCCTATCTTTGAAGCCTATTAACCTTCCTTGAGAGTTAACATTTTGTGACGAATAAGCCTCCTCCTTTGTTTCGATTTTATTTTTAGAATGTTATTATATGTTTCAATTCGTTATTTTTTATTTTTTTATCCCTAGCAGGTTTTAAGGTAATTTGTTGCAATACAGTTGATGTTACTTCAATGCTAATCAATTAAGTCACAATCAAGTCACTGTAACCAATTATGACGGTTTTGTGTTGCTTGGGATGTTTGTCAGATTGCTCCTTTGCCTAAATGAAAAAGCCAAATTACGCGGAGGGCCTCGATTTTGTAACAAGTTGAAGCAAAAAAGCGTAAAAAGTGGACATCCATGAGATTTTTTTTAAGTCGTAACGACTAACAATTTTATTACAATCATTTCCCTTTAAACGAGAACCCAACATATCTAGCCTAAAGCCTAAAGGGTCACCCACAATTGATACGTTGCGGATGCGTTGAAGTTAATTTGACAGAAAACCTATAGGAAAACTGTCAAATTCACGCAAACGCATCCGCAACGTATCAATTGTGGGCCAGCCATAAGTAAAAAATCCAAGCAGCACTCGACCGTCAAAAATGGTTTTAGAAGCTCGATTGTGACTTCTGGGGCAGTCACCTTTACAGGGTTGAAATAAATGTGCTACTAGGGAAATATCTCTTAACCTGTAATGTTATCTATCGCACTTACACGAGAAATCACTGAGATGTTGGTTAACAAGATTGGGTGACAACAGGGTTCGATAAGCTTAATTCATGCTTCGTTTAGTAAAATATTTAAATATTAGTTCCGATTTCTGACTTGAATCGATTTATACCAACAGTAAGGATGCCATTTGGGGCCACACACAGAGTGTAAGGGTGGTTTAATTTAGTATAATACTGAAAATTCGATTTGAACCGAGTATCAATAATAATTTTCGCTATAGCTATTATAGCCACTCACAATATGTGATGGTAGTTTTCCGTTAGGAAAATAAAGTTAATTTTATTAACGCTTGAGAGACGCTTTGTTGTTTTCTTACTGTGCTCACTGGATCACTCGTATCACCAAATTAAAGATAGCCGAAACAATACGAAACGTGCCATGCCCGTTAGGAGAATAGTGCGTAATAAAGCATCGTCACAACCTTTCACAGCCGATGCTTGAACCAAACTCTTTTTTCGTAACTTTCAATTTTTACTACTGTATCCTACAATCTATTGCACTACCGTAACTTATACCTTTATCAATCAAATTGAAGTTTCTTAAGAACAATCCATGCTAACCCATAAAAAAATGCAATTCAGGGATTTCGTAAAAATAAGAGTCCGTAGATGCAATTCGTGCCTTCTGGCAATTTTATGTTTCTATTGATGCCTATGCTCATCAGCTTAAAACCAACCGGGAGAGACTTGGTCTTATACAAAATGATTTCATTATCTCCAATCCGCTCAACCAATCGCAATGTTTTGCGATATATTGCCGACGTCTTCTAAATTTGGCAGATCGACAAGCAATCGGTGGAGAGCTTAAAGGGCGATACGGTCAAAATTTGGTCAATATCAACTTGACGTATTTCTTTCAATTTTGCATTTAAAAAACCTGAACACCCCTCATTTTGAAGGTGTGTGTGTGTAGAATGTTGCTCCTATTTTGATTTTGGAATTCACTCTTCAGTTGTCAAAATGCCGTCCAAGCAAGAAGAGCAGCGTATCAAAATTTTGCTCGCGCATCGCGAAAATCCGAGCTACTCGCACGCAAAGTTGGCAAAATCGCTAAAAGTTGCCAAATCAACCGTTACAAATGTAATTAAAGTGTTTGGGGAACGTTTGTCGACAGCCAGGAAGTCTGGATCGGGGGGAAATCGAAAACCGGAAGCCGCTGAGACGACAAAGAGAGTTGCCGGTAGTTTCAAGCGAAACCCTAACCTATCTCTCCGAGATGCCGGAAATAAGCTGGGTATATCGTCTACAACCGTGCATCGAGCCAAAAAACGAGCCGGACTATCGACTTACAAGAAGGTAGTGACTCCAAATCGCGATGATAAACAAAATACGACGGCCACAGCGCGATCCCGGAAGCTGTACACGACGATGCTGACGAAGTTTGACTGCGTGGTAATGGACGACGAAACCTACGTCAAAGCCGACTACAAGCAGCTTCCGGGACAGGAATTTTATACGGCAAAAGGAAGGGGAAAGGTAGCAGATATTTTCAAGCACACGAAACTGTCAAAGCTCGCAAAGAAATATCTGGTTTGCCAAGCCATCTGTACCTGTGGCTTGAAAAGCAGCATTTTCATAGCTTCCGGGACTGTCAACCAAGAAATTTACGTGAAAGAGTGTTTGAATAAACGTCTGCTGCCTTTCCTGAAGAAACACGGTTGTTCCGTACTGTTTTGGCCGGATTTGGCATCTTGCCATTACGGTAAAAAGGCCATGGAGTGATACGCCGCCAACAACGTGCAGGTGGTTCCCAAGGACAAGAACCCTCCCAACACGCCAGAGCTCCGCCCAATTGAGAAATACTGGGCTATTGTCAAGCGGAACCTAAAGAAGACCAAAAAAACTGCTAAGGACGAGCAGCAGTTCAAGGCAAACTGGCTTTCTGCGGCGAAGAATGTGGACAAGGTGGCTGTACAAAATCTGATGACAGGGGTCAAGCGTAAGGCCCGGCAATTCGGATTTGGAAAAGCGGAAGCCTAACTGAATATTTTTCCTGAATTTTATACTAATTGAACTTGAAAAAGAAATATAATTTGATTTTTTAAATAAACGATTTCACCGATTTACACGCGTTTTCCCTTGACCAAATTTTGACCGTATCACCCTTTAAAAGATGATTGGAATAAAAAGCGATGGTTCTGTGCGTGTTGATAAACAGAAGAACCTTCATAACAAAACGAATCACCGGATAGAATAGATACATAAGCACTCGGTTACTATTTTGCATGAAAATGGCCTAAAACAAGAATAATTAAATAGGTTCATTGGCAGGAAATTCCTCAATCAAATACATACCACTACAAGTCGAGAACAGTCGTATGAACTAAGATTACTTCTCATTCCTAATTTGGTTTCGAAAAAGTTGCTCTGCTGGTGAAATTGGTGCACAATGTGTGAATTGCGCTACGGTTTTTGTGTATTTTAAGCAGTTTAAAGCAGTTCTTTGATTCATTTTTATCTAGAAGTACCACAAATGGACATTCAAAAGTTTTTTTAAATTAAGTACAATAATTTCCAGTATGTAAATTGAAAAAACAAAACGAATGTAATTCTCTCTCTCCCTCTTTCTCTCTCTCTCTCTCTCTCTCTCTCTCTCTCTAAAAAAGAAGCTCACCTCCTATTGGAAATCCTGGCTACGCCTATGAAGGACAGTTGATTTCATTTACATACGAACTAGGATTGGGTGATCTTGGATCGACGAGATCGATGACCCTAAGAAAAATCGGAGAGGTCATTTCGATTTTCGGAAAATAAACCGGGGGTCAAATTCTACACTTTGTCGGCGGCAAGAGGGGTTTTTCTCATGCTATTAACATGCATGTCAGGCCAAGAATTTGACCAGTAGAGAAAGTAACACATATTCTAGTCATTTTTTCACTGTCACGTCGTAGAACGTTTATATAAAGGCATTAACATCAGGAGTGATACAGGCGGGTTATGTCGCAGTTCACTCTTAGACTTCTTACTTTCGAACTTAGAGAAACAAGTAAATGTACACTTTTCATTTACGTGGCAACTTATGTTGTTGGTTATCTATTTGTTCCATGGAATGAATAAATAAAACACCTGGTTTGCTAATGGTATAGTAAGTCAATGTAATTGCAACATCTTCGAATAGGGTGAATGTTTTTATCGATTTAATTATCGATCGATTTAATTATTCGACTGTTCGAAGTGAAGCACATAGTCACAGATAAGTGCTACTTAAGACAGACGATGGCAGGCAGGTATATTAGAAATAGGACGCTTAGGAAACACAATTTGAAGCCTAATAATAAACCTTTTCATGTGGTTTATGTCAGTACCAGTGTTTGGTAAGCCATATACAATATCCTAGGCTTATTCCCAACAAACATCGGAGTTGAATTAGAGCTTGTTCAAACAAATTTGGAAAAGCTATTCAGCTATTCTAGAAGAAACAGCTGAAAAGCTTCTCCAAATTTGCTTGAACAAGCTCTAATTTAACACCGATGTTTGTTGGGTTGTTTTCTAGTTACCTTCTTGTTTGCAAAGTTCAAAGAGTTTAAAACCGGCCGCGCTAATATAAAGTTTGTGGGTGGTTGTAATGCGAGGCAATGAGATTGTATCCTTCATACCACACTATAAATAAATAGAAAACCCATTCTTTTCAAAATTTCAAATTAGTTCTTATTCGAAATATTTTTAATATGGGATAGCAACAAGATCCCAATCTGTAGAGTAGGCTGTAATGCAGGGTTCAAACAAGCAATTAATTTTTCCTTTATGGTTATTTTGGAATGACGCAAACTTTTTAGTCAGAGAAACGAAAAGTCGTTATAAGAATATCACCAATAATCTCACTAAAATACTTTTCTTCTAATTTTATGTTACTCACTCTCTGCCTGCGATTTTGCAACCATCATGGCTGCGAGCGGTTATGAAACTCAAGTACCTGATGGAATTCAAGCCCCGTAAGTGGCTTAGGTATCACCGTGAGGCAACGAGTGTTCATTCCGGGTTTCAAGAGTTGAATGCTGCCAAAGTTAAACTCTACAAATCAGGAAGTATCATGGAAACCATAAGCCGTATGTAATGGGAAAGAAGATGGTATGTATGTTTAAATAGAACTGTACAGCCTGGGTAATCGGAAAACTAAGGTAAATTACGTTTACAATTGGTTGTAAAATGAACATAATTGGCATAAAATAACCTGACTGACTGACCCTTATAACACACTCTAAAATGACAGCTCATTACATACTATTTCCAACTTTTCGGAGTATTATTAGAATATACCTCAGTTCTGTAAGTAGCCAACATAGGCACACCATTGCACTTGAGGGTTGTCTAGAAATACCATTCACTATATGAATTATAAATATTATGCATACTCTTGTTGCAATACTTCTTGTGGTTGACTTCAATACTACTAGTTTTCAACATAGACTACATCAAAGGCCTGAATGTCGTCCTTAAGAATTATTGTTTGGTAATTTACATATCTTTTTGTCAAGTTACTACTGCAGACAGCCTGGAGATGTCTTCAAAAAAAAGGGGGGGGGGGGGGGAAACGGTGAGATCTGGCGTGTCCGACACTTGCAAAAGTGCCACGGCATCGGAAGCAGGTGCTACTCATCCGGGCCATGGAAAGGATGCGTGAAACCCTTTCTAAAATAGTGGAGGTTTCCGAGCAGTTGAATGCGATCATTGACTTTAAGTCATCGCGCAACAACATTGCTAAAGAAACGTCTCACCTCCTCAGGCTACGCATGACAGTACAAGCTGCATGCAAGGAGAGGGAAGAGCTGGAAGCCAAGATCCTAGCCGAGAAAAGTGCCAAAGAGTTGACACGGCTAGCAGCCACGAAGAGGGCGACGGAGATAGCCTCGAAGCACACTCAGACGGAACAGTCCGTCTCAGTGGGAGATTCCATCTACCATGAGACCAGGGACCCCGAAGCGGGCTAGACAGTGCCCAGGCTAAACGAACCAACGCATAGCTAGTACCCAGCCACTCAGGGTATTCCAACGAGCCAATCGTAATGCAGATAACCCAACTAAACCTGAACCATTGTCAGTCCGCCCAGCAGAGCTGCTGTGTCAGAGAGTTCGCGAGTCGGCATCAAAATCGCCATAACTTCCGACCTATACCGCATCCCAGCCAGCAACGGCAACTGGATTGCGGAAAGATCCAATGTGGCGGCATTATGGACGACGGTCAAGTACCCGGTTCAGGAGATTGTGTCTACCACAAACGAAGGCTTTGCAGATGTAAAAGTTAATGGAATGTTTTTCTGCGCCTGCTACGCACCGCCAAGATAGTCGATCGAACAGTTTTCCAATATGCTCGATCGGATGACAACGGAGCAAACTGGCCTGAACACGTTGGTAATAGCGGGGGACTTCAACGCTAGGGCGCTCGAGTGGGGGAGCCGCATTACCAACCCCAGGGGCCAGATTCTTCTGGAGGCCTTGGCTCGGCTCAATGTGAACCTAGCCAACGCGGGTACCAAGAGTTCCTACCATAAAAACGGAGCAGAATCGATCATCGATATAACATTTAACAGTCCTGGGCTGCTTAGCAATTGGAGGGGGGATGATGGCTACACCCATAGCGACCACTTGGCGGGTTGTTATTGTATCGTCCACAATACAAGGCAGCGTGCGCAAGGAGCAGTATCCACTCCATTTGCCCGCGGATGGAGGACGTGCTACTTTGACGTTGATACATTTAAAGAGGCGCAGGCGCTTGAGAGCAAACGAAACTTACGTGAAATCCAGGATCCTTGCCACGAACGACTCTTTATGACACTTACACGAGCGTGCGATGCGACCATGCCGAGGGAAGTCAAACCGAGGAATGGAAGATCGCCAGTGCATTGGTGGACAGAGTCAATCACCGACTTCCAAAGAACATGCCTCCACGCAAGACGGAGGGTGCAAAGAGCACGGTCAGACGCCAAGAGAATCGTGCGTAGAGGGGCGCTAATCGCTGCGAAGGTCGCACTAAAGAGGGAGATAAAGGCCAGCAAGTGAGACTGCTTCGAGGGTCTGTGTCAGAAGGCCAATACAAATCAGTGGGGTATCGCCTACCGGGTAGTAATGGTCAAAACCAGAGGATCGGCGGCTCCAACCGAGTGTTTACCAGAGCTGCTGAAGAAGATCTTTAGGGGACTCTTTCCGAACCATGACCCGAATCCGAAACGTGTTCACCGCAGGCGTCCCACAAGGTTACATCCTGGGTCCGGTGCTATGGAACACGATGTACGATGAGGTACTACGGCTTGAGTTCCCGAACGGAGTGAAGATAGTCGGGTTCGCGGATGACATCACCCTGTAGGTATGTGGTGAATCCATCGAAGAGGTCGAATTAACGACCTCGCACTCCATCGGCATTGCGGAGAGATGGATGAGTTCCAGGAAACTGGAGCTAGCCCATCAAGGCTGAGGTTGTGAATAATCGAAAATCGGAGCAACATGCGACGATCAGTGCAGGTAACTGCACAGTAGAATCGAAGAGGTTCTTGAGGTATCTTGAGGTTATGATTGACGATAAGCTGTCCTTTGTCAGTCACGTCAATTACGCCTGCAAGAAAGCCTCTATGGCTACATCGGGATTGTCCCGCATGATGTCGAATAGCTGGTTGGTTCAAGGGAGTAAGCGTAAACTCCTGGCCAGTGTCGCCCTGTTCATACTTAGGTACGGTGGGTTGGCATGGATCACAGCCTTCAGTACCAAGAGTTACTATGTTAGCTAGAGAGTACGCACAGGCTTATGTGCCTAAGAGTGGTTAGTGCATACCGAACGGCATACATGGCATTTCACCCAAGTGCGCCTCTCACATGCATATTTCTTGCCTCCTCTGGGGATGAACCAGTTGCCACACTGGCGAGCAAATCACCACGCTTACGATGAGTGCAAAACAAGCCAAGTGTGAGAGGGAGTCTCTTGAGAGCATTTGTGGTGAAAATTTGAGAGCACGCGCTCGAGTGAAATGAACGAATTGTGCTCTCGAGCGCACCCACCTAGTTCTCGCTGGTGTCCTCTTGAGAGACCGCTCTGCAGAGCCAAATCTTTAGAAAATCTTCAGTGCCCTTTTTTATGCATGTTTCCAAACTTATGAGTCCAAAGTTGTGAGGATTTTTTCAATTCCTTTGTGAATGACTTAGATGTATAACTACTCCACCTAAGTTGTTAACCGATATACAAGGAAAAAACGTAATAATAAGATAATAATGGAGGAACAAAAGGCTTATTTCTTTAGTAGTTATTCGTTTCGGGTGTTGATGGGGCACATTCTAAACTGTTCAATGCCTTACCACATGTTTCGTCTTGGGGTTTTTTGGGAATGCAGAATTTTCTTATGATAGGTAAGAGACCCCTCCCTTCTCTGAAAGGGGAGACTCCCATACAAATGAAACACAAATTTCTGCATAATTCAAGAACGAATCAAGTTATTGAAACCAAATTGGGCATGTGGGGTTTTCTGAAGGCGAAATTTTTTTCTATGGTGATTTGAGACCCCTCTCTTCTCTAAAAGGGGGAAGGAGGCTCTCATACAAATTGAACTAAATTTGGCATGTGGGGGTTTTTGAAGGAAGATTTATTTTCTGTGGTGGTTCGAGACCCCTTCTTTGACTGGGGGTAGGTGCTCTCATACAAATGAAACAAAAATTTCAACCAAACATGAGAACAATCCAGACAACCGAAACACAAATTTGTATTATTCCGATAGGCAGCAGGTTCTGATAGAAGATAGAACCCCTTCTTATTCAAGAATGGAGGCTGTTTCAGTTATTCTTAGTGCTACATTATGCACAAGAAGTTAATATCAGATTATGAACGAGAAAACTACGTTCAAACTGACAGGACACGGTGTAGTTTGAAGATAAATGTCTATGACATGCTTCAACACAGAAAAAAAAGCCATGGTAGACACTGACGATCCGAGGATTAAATTTAAAACACACACCTACGTTTTTTTTTGCAGAAATAACACACAACCGAAAATATAACAAAAATTATATTAAAAAAAAGCGCCAGTTCTATTAAATTTTCATTCATTTGGTTCAGCTTGCATGAAATAGAATGATAAACTCTAGACTTAAATTTAAAATGGGCGTTATTGCAAAATCATCATATCTAGAAACCGTTGAAGAAAGTATCAATAACTACATCTCATTCAGCGGAAGAAAATGTTTACATGTTTAAACTCAATTTGTTATAATAATAGATTTATTAAGATATAAATGAAGAATGGCACTGGCGTTCCTTTGTTTCGATTTGAAATTCTGTCGAGTATAGATCTGTCAAATTCCATAGCTTTTGCTCGCTTTGACAGTTGCATCCCAACAAGACGTCAGAAAAAGATGTCCAGACTCGGTTTCGTTCTTATTGCCCCATTTATTCGTATTCTCGCTCAGTTATCTTTGTTCTATGTGGCTTACTATTTATAAATAATATGATAAGATCTATCCTTGTGCTTCATGGTGTTCTGCAGCCATGTAGTACATCTCGATGCTAATGATGCTGTCAGTGGCCGAATTCGGGATGGATCCGGTAATTGGTGACCGGTATACACACCTCGGAAGAGTGGCAACTTCCGATGGCCCGTGATGCGTTGGGGAATATCACTTACCCGCAGACGAGACATAGCTACAAGCTGGCGAGTCTTTGGCGGCGTACGCGATCTCCTACATCTACCTGGACGTAACACCTTCGCTTAAAGGATATTAGGTCATTCAAGTAAAAAAGAACACCATATTACAATCTCGTTTTTTTCACTTTGGTCTTTCATGTGACGAATAGTTACCAGAACCTCAAACAGAGTTATTGTGTGTTTTTATTGTGTTATTGGTTTTTGTTAGCAAACATTTAAGCCTATTCAGCTAAGAACTAATTTTCTTTTTGTGGTTAGGCTTCATTCCATATAATTTACAGAAAAATCTCACTGGGCTCAACCACCATGGATTTTTTTAGACAATTTCACGATACTAGAATACAAATTTAGTCGGTTGGATTAGGCTTACTTATAACAACGGTTTTCTTGATAAAAGAGGATTCACTAAAACTTTTCAATTGGCTAGCAACTACAAACTAATAAGTTCCACTAGATTTCGGAACTACGTCCAACCAATGCGTCAATCAAATCTAAAAAGAACTGTTATTAAAGATGGCCTACATCTTAACATATTACGCAACGGGGGAATCCCTACTTATATTAGGGTAACGGGATGTAATGTTAGCTTAGCTCCTTCATTTGTACACAATGTGTCATTAATATAGCAATAATCAACCGAATCATGTTGTTTTTAGGATGACCGATGTAATCCAAAGCAATGGAGACAATATTAATCATCGGAAGTTGTTCACTTCCGTGTAATTTTCGAAGCTGCATCCAAGAATAGACCCAATTAGGTGCCTGTAGACCGACATTTAATCCATATCCCTTCAAAGTTTCTAACTTTATAAAAAGAGTTTTCGTGATACATACTACCAAATGTCTTATCAAACTTATCTTAGCAAGTGTAGAGCTAGTTGCATCTCAGCTTGAAAACTTTAAGAGTTATAATCAAAAATGTAATCGATGGTTGCATAATAGGCTGAGTCAAGGGACACGTACTCTATTGCTTCAAAATTTTGCAGATCATTTTTTGGTCTTGCTATATACAATCTGCGGTCATATCAGAGAAATGTGTCTAGCTTCGCGATCAGATTCAAATGGGTATTTATAATTCTTGCCATCCGTGGCACTGCGATATTAAAAGAGAGTAGATTCAACATTTCTCACCCAAACAGTTTCAAAAACAAACTATTTGAGGAGTAAATAGTTCTTCTTTTATGCAATTTTTCCAAACCTCTGATTACGACGTTTCAAATGACGCCAAAATGGCTAACCGGTTTATATATGAAGATTAATAATTTTCTAACCGGCAAGCAAATTCATTTGAATCGGGTATTTTTTGCATGGTTATCGTTCCGCTTCGGGTCCCTTGCGTTCGGAGCTTAACACTAGTGTTCGCCGTAGAAATACCCCTACTGACTGAGTCTCTGAATACTCTGGCTCTCCTGTCATTAAATTTACGAGAGTTAGCGACTTATTTTTGTTTGTTGTTTACACGCTAAATGAACAGTGGATACATGTCAAATAAAACAGGCTTGACTAAATAATATCAAATTATTATTTAAGGCTCTAGGGGCGATTCACTCCGGGCACACCATGCAAAAACATTTCTGACACCATTGGTTCTATCTGGGTACATTCGTTAACTCGTAAAGCAGGCAGTCGGTATACCGTATAGCGCCAAAAAGCAAAGATTTTACATTACGCATTACACATTACGGTCGCACTCGGGCACATTCAGATGCTTATATTTGTACAAAGTCGATACAGTCGGTACAGTTGATGACTGGTAATCACACAACTGATGAATATATTGGCACAAAACATAGTGATTTCCTCCTTGCTTAAGCTTATGAAAATATTAAAATTCACTGTGTTGGCCAGACGTAAATACCCAATGCATCATATAGATGAACTGAGGAATTCCATTTTTTATCAATTTTATAAAAAGAAACAATGTTACTTTTCGAGTTTAGAGTAGCTTGCCTGTAGCTCCAACATAATATGATTTCTTCACATTTTCGCTTTCTCCTCTTTTCAAATGTTAGTCTAGAGTTATAAGTTTTGTCATTGGACCTCAGCCTTGGTCTGTAGGTTAGAAATAGGTAGAAAACTAAAAATTTCATGAATCTGTGTGAGTTATTTTCGTTTTACGAATGTGCCCCATGACTGTCCGAAACTACCCCACGTACGGGCACATCCGGACAAATATGTATTTTTCGAAATGCAAATTAACAACTCAAAATTGCATAACCGCACACCTTTAACACACTCTTATGATGCTTCGATGTCCAAATGACAACTAGAATGAATTCAGGATCTCTGGCGACGTTCACAAAATATATGAGAAATTGAAAGAAAAAGTGTCCAAAACTACTCCCTCTCCCCTAGAATATGTAAATTTTTAATCAATGTATTAATTTTAAATTCAAATATTGTATGTAGTTAAGGCCACTGCTTTATATGGAGCCGTCCTATTGTGCACATGCTTAGCAACGCGCAGAGCGTTTTATCCGTCGTCGCCAGGAAATACATTATGGTTAGGGTTGTGGCGCGTTTAACCACGCATGATACCCACACTTCCATTCCTTAAACATTAATCTATTTATCCTGTATAGGGTGAATGTTAGGTTCCTATAGTTGCTGATGGAGTCTCCATTCACAACTATAGAAATCTAATGCTTCAAAGGTACCGCAACAATTGCAGCCTACCCTATGCAAGATAATGTAATTTCAAAGGTAATAATATTGCCTATGGTTTCGTACACGCTCCATTACAAGAATCTGCAATCCTTTATTCCCAAGGTCAAATTTATACGTTATAACGAACATATCAAAACCGAAATGAATAAAAATGGAAACCGGAACCTGAACGACAAACCATTCACAAGCGCGCTTACTAATCTACTTATTAAGAGAATCAACATCAGTGTATCTGACCAGTTAACGCACTCCAGAGTTCTCTGGGGTGCGGTTCTCTGTATTCACTGCAGTGTGTTTCAGAGCGCTGAGTTTACTCGCCAGTGCCTTTCAGAGGCAAGTGATTTAATTTCAACGCGCAGCTCATTTCAAAAACTACAGATAAAGGAAGAGTGTGGTGAGTATGCTGCTGCGTGCAGCGCTCCTGCATGAACAAAAAGAGAAGAGGAAGTGGTATATTCGCTCTTGTCTCCCACTGAGGAGAGGGACAAGTATGCCGAACGGTATCACGCGACGCGGTCTGCGTCCTAGCGGGGATGATGCCAATTGGCATGGTTAGGACGTAGAGTGCATCGAACAACGTGGAACAAGAGATATTTGGAAGACCACTAGAGCCGCATCCATGGTTAAGTGGCAAAGGGAATGGAACAAATTTACCAAAGGTCGGTGGATCCATCGACTAATCCCCGAATTATCCGGGTGGGTTGGTGGCCTGACACGGTGAAGTGAACTTCCATCTTATGCAGATATTGTCAGGCCACGGCTGTTTTAGACAATACTTGCACAAATATGGGCATCCACAGTCCTCCGCATGTTGAGGAAACCGCGGAACATGTGTTTTTCGCATGTCCTCGGTACGATGTCGCGAGATCCGGCATGATTGCCGTAAACGGTCACGACGCGACTCCGAATAATTTGGTCCAGAGTATGCATAGCAGCCTCCCAGATTGTCCTTGATCTCTAACAAAAATGGCGAAACGGCCAACGCCAGGTCGGAAGGACCACCTAGCTACTAAAAACTTAAGTAGTTAGACATAGTGGGTGCTTTGCAAGCACAATAGCCCTCTCCCCGAAGTAATACCGAAAGGTGGTTTCGGAGAGTGCTTAAAGCACTGGTGGATTTTTAGTGGGTCATGGAGTTGGCACCCTCATCCCCACACCCGGAGTTCTTCAGGAGTCTGGTTGCAGATTTTCCATAGTCCATAGTATATGAAACTCGCCCCTCCGGGTCTCGGTTAAAAAGTCGAATTTCCAAGCGATCTTTATACCCTTCCTTTGGTGTAAGAAGAGTAAAAAACAAACATTACTGTCAGATTCGATATGTGTTTACATCTACTAGTTTGATACTTCTTGGATTGAATTGTTGTGTTCATGCATTTCTGCATTTAGTTTCCTTTTGAATAACTTAATTATAACCTATTGGTTATTGTGATACTACAAGCTGCGGGGTAGCGAATGTGCCATTGATAGGTAGAGGCCTACCTTCGCTACGGAATCATCAAAGTTGTCTAAACCGGATTAAACCCCTTAAGACATACAACGCGATACCAGTAACCTCAGTGCAGGGATGCCATATTCACAGACATGTCTGTAAATTTGCAGACTTTTCATTTTTGTTGCAGACTTTTTTAACGAAGCAGACTTTTACAGACATTTGAAATATTTTTTTAAATTTCAGATAAAGGTATTCTCTTAAGTTCGGATTTAAAACGTACGAGGATCTGAACAGTATAGTAGATACAGTAAGAAACTTTGTTGAAATATTTTTAAATATCATAGGTATCATTTAAAGTAGAAATCCTTGAAGCAGCGAAAGTGGTGGGCCACTTGGAGACACAATGAGCCCGGAGATAAGTATCGTATAGGCCCTTTTCGAGGAGGTTAGAATGGAGTCCCTACTTATGGTAGTATTCAATCCCACACATGTTCAATCCCATGCGAAAAATTATTGTCAAAGCGTTGGTAATATTGGTCCTTTGCCATTAAATCACAACGAAAGTCAAGGTTCACAACAATACAAATCATATTTGAGAAATTTACCGTAAACTGTTTGCTAAGTCTAAAGCCCAGTCGGTTGCCAATCGGGATACAAAACAACAGTAAAAGTTCTGAGCTATTGAAATAAATCTTAAAACTCTGAATTTTCCAAAGTACTACTAAATGCATCATTTCAGTACATTTGTACTAGGCATTTAGAAATATATCCCTGAATTAGTCCTAGGTTTCTAAAAGCGTAGAAAAAAAACCCACAACTTAGGGTACATCCTGGAAAGTTTAGAAGTAGAATTCCCAGAGCTTCGGAAAGATAATTCCCGAGGAAGAGACTTCCTCGAAAAAAACTTCTCCGATGGTCAGACAGAAACTTCTCAGAAGTATTGGGAGCAAGCAGTTCACGCAAGAAGAACCTTCAAAAATTCAGGACCGAATATTACCGAAGTTCAAGATCATACTTACCATAATTTCAGGAGAACTTCCCTAAGAATCAGAAGAGGACTTATCAGAGCTTCTAGGTGAAATGGAAAGAGCACTTCTTTGAAGTTAGGAACTCTTCAGATGTTTCGGAGTTCTTGCCAGAAATTCCAGATTGAACTTCCCAGAAGTTCAGAAAAAAACTTTACAGATTTTCGATGGGAACTAACCAAGAAGGGCACTGCTTATAATTTCTCAACGTTTCAGGAAAAAAAATCCTCAGGAAGTGCTAGGCAGATTTTGCAAAACTCAGAGGAGAAAATTTCAAAATTTCAGAATAAGAGAGAGAACAGAATAAGTCTTTCCAGGAGCATTGTGGGTATTGTTCCTAATTTGAGCACGCATTTCCCAATAGTTCCTGAACAAACTTCCTCAAAGTTCAGAAGTCCAGGAAGAAACTTCAAGTACAAATTTAAAGGAATTTTTTTTTGAAATTTTGGAGACGGCCCAAAATTTTTCCTCGCAGTTCAGGATGGGACCAATCAGAAGTTTGGAAAGAATAAGGTCAAGAAAAGGCTCCCCCGAATTTCAAAAAGAAACTTACCAGAGAGGGAGGCTACCTGTAGGATAAAGAAGGATTTTTTCTAAAAATTCAGTAAAGAACTCTTCCAAAGTTCACAAGAGGACTTTTCAGAAGTTCCGAAGAGACCAAAAGTTTAGTTGGAACTACTCATAAATGCTAGATAGCTTCCTTAAAGTTTCGAATCGAACATTCCATCATTTCAGAATGAGAACTGCTCGAAGTTCGGGTAGATACTTATGATAAAATCAGGAAGAAACTTTCCAGGAGTATAGGGGGAGTTTTTTAGTAGTTGAAGCAGAAAGTTCTCATGAATTCATGAACAAACTTCCCCGAAGTTCAAGAGAATACTCCCTTAAAGTTCAGAGAAAACATCTCGGAAGTTCAGAAAAGAACTTCTCATAAGTTCAGGAAGAAACTTCTTACAACTTTGAAAAAAATCTCCAAGAAATTCTGGCGAGTATTTTCTCAAGGTATTGCGGAAATTTTCCTCGTAGTTCAGGATTGGACTTATCAGAAGTTTAGAAAGCAACTATGTTCAGGAAAAAACTTACCAAATGTTTCTGGAGGGTAAGGTTGGGCTCTTAATGTGAATTTCGAAGAAAATAAGAAGTGACTGAAGGAATATTGTCTGAAGTTCAGGAGGAAACATACAATCCTAGTCCATACAATCCAAGAAAAAGATCCAGAAACGTTTACATAATCACACATTTAGCGTTAATGACATAACTCGCTCTCTTATTACGTCTTTTTGTTGAAAGAAGTCTAATTTAAAAAAAATCAGTGGGGTTGTGTACAAGACACGACCGGTCGACGTAGACTACGTTAAACCAAGTGATGCATTATAATATCAGGGAAATTCTGTGTGGCTATTATTAGCGTTAAAAAGGTTTCAATTATTCGCGCCGGTCGCTTACCCTTACCGATAGAAGCAGTTTGTCATAATATGACGTGTGTGGCTCTTATGGGACCTTAGACCAGCGTTTTGAAGCCAGTATGTAAGAAAATTCTATTGTACGCTCTTGAGATATTATTTGGTGGCCCTGAAAAGGGCCTTTTGGTTTAAATGATGACACGGTCACGGTTGCACGTTTTACGATGGACTATATTTAAGGACTAGAAGATAGTTAGGGAAAATAAAATTATTAAATCAATGATAGTTTTAGTCATTCTTATAATCATAACCGCTTGACATTACTTAATGTTTATTCGTATGTCATACTGTGCCTGAATGGCCTGCATCTCGGAATTCTCACCATCGCCGGAACCATCAACAATGTTTTGCATCGTTTGGGGGATTTCAGTAACGACAGGCTGTGGAGGAAATTCTATAATACGTACATACAAACATATATTTTGACTGATGCCTTGTCTCCTTTTCAACATTCACCATTTAAATGCCATACCATTCGGATCATTTGTATACAATCTGAGTTATAGTATGCCTTTGCATAATTCAACTTCAAAGAATCAAAAATTTGCAATTTATGCAATTTTAGCAATTCTGGATTTCAAGGGTAATAATAAACATTGAAATACTCTAGAATTCAAATTACGATAAAATTCGTTATCAGAAAATATCCGACAGGTTTAGTGATTGTTATGAAAACACAATAACCAATTGCAACATTTTCAGATGTGTAAGCGTCTCAAAAAATGTTCAAAGTTGAGGAAGTTTTATCAAACAGAAAATAACAAAAATTATCTTGCAGTTGTTATAAGGTTATATACAAGTATATAATGTTCTTTGACTCAGTCGATTATGTAGCGCACGATTACAGTTTTAACTATAACTCACACAATAATTTAGCTAGAAACGATATTCAACTAGTTATACCTTTGCTAAGACATGCTTAACAAGGCGTTTGCTGTACTGGACCATGAAAAGTCACCAACAAACATTATTGAGTCGCAAACTTTCGATGGATATGGATATCATTAAGGATACTTATTCGGACGAATTTTAGTAAAGTTTGTTTATTTCATCGCTCCGGGCATTCGGCTATATTCGGTATACTATACGGAATAAAAAACTTCTTGATAACATCTAAATGACTTTCTCATGTGATCAATCGGCCATTCCATTTCAAAACATTAAAATTCCCACTATATTTATTTAGTTATATAGGTGTTGGTATGAATAAGCCCTTTGAAAAATACACAACCGCTCACTCTTACTTTTCCATTGAAAACTTTTATATTCTACATTTTAATATGTGATGAATACATTAGGCCAAAGTTGGGAATATAAGGTTAAATGCGTACCTAAAATATGGTTTATGGTTTTTTTGTGAAATTATTATTCATGTTTCTATGTGAATGTCAGGTAAATTAGTGAATCCATTATGGCTAAAACTTTCAGGAAATCGAAATATATATAAATATATTAGATCTCGCAGAAGAAAGAGAGTGAGTTTTATAAAACATCATTATTCTTTGCAATGAGTATGGGAAAAAAAGGTTGGTTAATATATGATAAATTCTTATGAATATAAAATAATTACCTGATAAAATAATCACACATTAAAACATATTCAGCGCATTAGTTGTATTGATATCATGTGAAGGTTCATATGCAGTAAAAGGCATGCTGCGCATGTCATCACCAGAATACAATCAATAATATGTTGAAATGTAATAAGACAGGGAGCCCAATGATGACATGCAATTTGTAAAGTCGAACCTTCTAAAGCGTCTCAACTAGTTGTTGGCAACGCATTACCTCTTGCTGCTTTCAATTTCGCCCGATAACTACGAGCTCGCTCGGCATCGGTGCATGGTCGTTTCGGAGGATTTCCCGTATGTTCGCTCTTTATGCGCTTCCTGAATCTGCGCAAGCGTTCTGGATCAAATCGGTTAGGCATTCTCACTTTCACTATGTTTCTCAAAATGTTTTTCTTCCTAGAGGTAGGACTCTATCCAACGCGAATCGTTAACACAACAGAACAACTGTTTATAACACACTACTAATTGGAATTTACAGAGAATGTTGATTCGGAATATTATGTTCGACATCAAAAATGGTGTCCGTGATAGGGAATTTGTGTGGTTTAAAGTATGCGACGAAGGGAAAACAAGTTTTGCTAATACCACTGGCTGCCAATCGACAATTTGAAACGAAAATCTCAATCAAACAAACTCTCAAGCTGAGAATTTTAAATTGACAGTAGCAAAGATGGATTTGTATCTGGTAGCATTTATTGATTCATCGCGGGTTGCGCCAACCAGCCAAAATTTTCTCGACAGGTCGCCCTCCATGCAGGCGTTTTTGCAGTTGCGAATTGGCACCATATTAGGCGCACAAACCAAACGAAATAAAAGTTTAATTCTATTTTAAACAACTCTTTTGATTTAATTGGTTGTCCTCAAAAGGACAGATTATCAATTAATGGATAGCGCCAACCAGCTGGGTAAAATTTTTACCGACGGCACCGAACTTTTCATTCTTGAATAATCAACTCTTTTATTTGAATTAATTGTCCTCAAAAGGACAGATTATTTTCACCTACTGCTGACTGCTACTCGCCCCCAAGGACGCTTTCCCCCAAACAGCAGCGTTTTCGAAGTCGCGGCGAAACAATCGCCACGATGAGGTAAGATGGCGGCTTGCACAAAACCGACGCGATTGTGCGCCCTCATAATCCGCCATTTTACCTCATCGCGATGATCGCTGTTTGAGAGAGCCTTGGTACTTTCCACCACCAGCTGCTACGTGACCACCAGCTGCCTCTGCACCAGCTCCGCTGCCGTACAAATGAAGGCTCCACCAAACTGCAGCAATTTTTTGCCACCGCGGCAGCGAAATCGCGGTGGAAAAATCGCCTCTGTGAGATTACATGGCGGCTTATGGGAGCGCACAAACCAACTGAACACATTGCAAATATTAGTTTTTTATTGAAATATGGTGATTTATTCGCCATTGCCATCAACATTTAACGAAAATCAAGATTTTTTTTTAAAAAAAAGACATACATTCATGATACCATTTAACCTCAAATTCTTCCAAATTCACCTGAGTATTTATATCCAAAAGAGACCTCTTATCTTTGCCATTCATATGAAATTGTATTTGCATCCCCGTTTTTCCCCCTTTAAAAAATAATGTTATTTGAAAAAACCGTAGATTTTAGACTAAAATCACGATATCTTTTGAACAAATATTTAAAATTACGTTTTTTCTTCATCAAAGTGTGTATTTAAACAAGCTCTAACAATGGCTAATTTTTCATTCTGGCCCAGTGTGAGTTGTCACTTGCCAGGTCAGAGCTGAACACAGGCCACAGGCTGAAAGTCTCTTTAATAAAGAAACTAAAACCAACTAACCTTTTCACTTGCCAGCAACTTTGGTTAAATTTCTGAAAACTCTGTACACAGATAAAAAGAAACACTGAATTTTCTGAGTTATCTAATGCACATTAAGGGAATGCTGAATTTGGCTGAAAATTATGGGATATTTCATGAAAATTTACGCCAGATAACGCCTGAATCTAGCCTGTTCTATGAAAGATTGGAAACATTGTTGTATGGCGCATGAAAGATTGCAAACAGTTTCATTGTTTGAGCCTCCTTGGGCTTGGATTCAAACGAGGGGAAGCGATTGTTAAAAAAATTCTGTGTATGAAAATCAATTTCAAGGGGAATTCCTTCATCTACCCCATTATATTTAATTATTTTATTGAGCTGAACCAGTCAAGGCTGAAAAGCTCAATAATAAAGATATCCCTTCATCTTTCTATCAATTTTCTATGGCTTATGATTGACGATAGTTAAAAAATTTATATGCTACTGAGAGAGAACATTATAGAGAAACGATTCATCAAATTAAAATGAAATTTCCTCTAATTTTTTTTATCTTGATTTTCAATCGTGTTTATACTCTCAGGGACACCCTATGCACAGACGAAGATTAAAAATTGCCTCTGTGTCTTCAATCGGAAGGTATAATTTAATGTTATTGTTCTAAAATAAAAGTCCTATCATCTTCCCATTTGATCCCCACTCTGGACGAAAATTGCCGTCATAACCGTCACACTGTGCTCGATAGAATTGTTTCATCTTTTGCCGATTGTTCAACTCCCCAACCGATATCCATCGCCTACTTTAAATTCCTATCAAAAATTTCCGGATACTTACTGATTCTCCCACGAGTAGCGGAACGGAACTTTTCGATCAACTCGTCCAATCACCCGGGTTCCTGATTTCATTATTATCTTCTGGAGCGGTCCGACAGCCGAAATACTGCATTGCTCTTATTGAATTGGTGCGGAAAACTTTCCTCCTTTCTCACCTGATCAAAATCGGCGCCCGTAAAAGATGGGAAAAAGAGCCCGCGGTCCGCACTCTCACACTATACAGATATCGGTAGGTAGTCCCTCCCCCCTTCCATCGCTCAGCTCAAAGAGGGTGTGGAAACATCATAATTTAGATGCTTTCAAACAACGACTACACACTGCCAACAGGAAATAGAGTTAGATAGTTTAGATTAGCTGGCAAATTTATGATTACAGGGGCCCATTCTGTGTTCGAAGCCGCTCTTCCCCATCGCCATTCGCGGGATCAGATTCAAAATTAGGAAAAGAAAAAAAAAATAAACTAAAGCGTAAAACAACAGAAATAACAGAGTTAATCCGCGTTACCGCGTGGTTTCGGTCCGGGTGCGGAGAGCACTTAAAACTTCCTTCCCCGCGCAAATTTATTAGCATCAAAATCGAATTAAAAGAAAAGCTCAGCCAGTTTGCGCCCGAAAATGGAAGGGGGCGAAAGAAGTTACACCGAACCGGGCGCGGAAAAAGTGCCGTTTGTAACACTCCATTAATTTAGCGTGTTTAACACGATCCAAAATTTGGCGCCCATTTAGCGGATAATCGAGATGTACTTAGAAGAAGCCATTTAAGTGCAAATTTCCACCCCAAATGAGAGCCCCGTCTCTTTGTTGAGATTAAGACATTTTCTACTTGTCTTGCTCTTAGAATTTTTAACTGTTAGCACTCGTGTCGTGTGTACTGAATGGACGATTGGAGGCTTTTTATCTCCTTGAGAGGGGGGGAAAAAAAGGTTCCACCAAATGTAGTTTCGCGCGTTTAATTATTTAAGAATAAAATCACGTTTTTCCTTCGATTCCCGGCGAAGACGAGGAGGTGGGTCTTGGGGCGCTGCGGATCCTCCGTTGCTGCTGGCCACTAATAAGCCATCATCATCGTTTGTCTCGCGGACCGGAAACGGCACTGTATAATCCCGAAAAGATGACATGATGGGGCATTTGGAAATCAGCCATTAAATTCATGCCGAGGCGAGGGACGACGACCGACGACGGGTTGCGATGTAGCAATCAGGGAAGGTTTTTAGCAAGAGGAAGGAAGGGTAGCAGATTTTTTTATATTTCGATTTGGAGTGGATGGCGAGCAAACACTGGTTAGTGATGGGTCGGTTGTGTTTTAGTAGAAGTATTTTGAAAGTTTTAAAATTGAAGGTCAGACTGAAATCTTTTCAACGTCATCAAAGTAGCGAGATTATTCAACGAATATGAGAAATCAAATGTTAGCCAAGGGATCTAAAAAATAATGGCAACACTGTTGATGAATAAAGGGTGTTTCGATCGAAATTTGGTCGACTTAAACTTGACGCATTTCCTCTCATCGTGCATTAACAAATTTTGCACACCCCTCATTTTGAAGATGTGTGTGTGTAGCATCATGCTTCCATTTTGATTTTGAGACTAGCACTTCAGTTATCAAAATGTCGGCAAAGGAAGAAAAGCAACGCATCAAAATTTTGCACGTGCATGGTGAAAATCCAAACTTCTCTCACACCAAGTTGACGAAACTGTTGAATGTGGCTAAATCAACTGTAATCAACGTACTAAAAGTGTTCGATGAACGTTTTTCGACAGCCAGGAAAGCTGGATCGGGAGAAAATGGAAAGCCGGAGGCTACAGCGACGACCCCTATCTATCCGTCCGAGATGTCACAAAGAAGCTGAGAGTGGCGCCTTTAACCGTGGATAGAGCTAAAAAACGAGCTGGACTGTCGATTTACAAGAAAATGGTGACTCCAAATCGCGACGATAAACAAAACACGTCGGCCAACGCACGATCGCGAAAGTTGTACACGACGATGCTGACGAAGTACAGGACGAAGAAATTCACGTCAAGGCAGACTTTAACAGCTTCCTGGACGGGAATTTTATGCGGCAACTGGACGAGGAAAGGTGGCAGATATGTTTAAGCACATTAAGCTGTCAAAGCTCGCGAAGCAATATCTGGTGTGGCAGGCTATTTGTACCTGTGGCTTGAAGAGCAACGTTTACATTGCGACCGGAATCGTCAACCAGGAAATTTATCTGAGCGAGTGCTTACAAAAATGTATACTGCCTTTCCTGAAGCGACACAATTGTTCCGTTCTATTTTGGCCGGATTTGGCATCTTGCCACTACGAAAAAAAAGCCGTGGAGTGATATGCTGCCAACTACGTTCAAGTGGTGCCCAAGGGCAAGAACCCTTCCAACACGCCAGAGCTCCGCCCAATCGATCAATATTGGGCCATCGTCAAGCGGAACTTTAAGAAGACTCCAAAATGCTGTAGTGAGCGAGAAACAGTTCAACGAAAACTGGTGTTCTGTGGCGAATAAAGTGGACAGGGAGACTGTACAAAATCTCATGGCAGGTTTTCAACAAGAGACCCGGCAATTCGCATTTGGTAAAAAGGAAGCTTAGCTGAAAATTTCTCCTGTATTTTGTATTAACTGAACTTTAAAAAGAAAAAGAATTTCACTTATTAATAAAAACTTTGATCGACTCACACACATTCCTGTTTGACCAAATTTTGATCGGAACACTCTTTATTTTTAGCATTTCAAATGAATGCTACCACAAATCGTCATGTGAGGGTTAAGGGATAATTTTCGGAATTTTGGATACCAGGGTCCAAAGCCAACCAGTTCCATCAACCTTACCGATTCTTACGCTAGAAAGATTTCAAAAAGCGAGGTGTTGGAAAATTCATGCTTTGGGATGAATTTGCATCCTATATACACTGAAAGTTAATAAATCTTTGGAATTTTGATAATACCTCCTTGTTTTTAGAAAATAAAGTCGCAGTTTGCAGTTAAGGAAACATGTTTTTAAATTTAGTGTTTATTTTTGAAGAAACATACATAAACCTGCATGATCACGTGTATTCTATCTTTTCTTTTTGTGTTGTAGCACACGTGTTGGAGTACACGCAGGGACGAATTCTGGCTCAGGATTTTCAAATATAAGGTATTTTCCCGCCAGCAATGGTGTCTACGAGCCAAGCGGTCGTACGCCCTGTTTCAAGCTGCAACGAAAGTCCTGGCTTTGCACAACGGACGGAAAAAAGTCTTCCTGGCCTGTTCAATCAAAAATTAATTACCGCATAAATTGTACTAAGCTACATTTTGCACCCAAATGTCAACAAGGTCAACCTTTTTCCGACGTTTTCCCTGTGTAAAGTAACCTGTAACCTTTTGGACAAGACGTTGTTATTTTCTACTGCACCCTAACCTACGCTAAACAATTACTAACTTTTAAATTGATCCTACTAACAAATTAACAATTTTACCTTAGGACTTCGTACTACCACTAAACTAACACGACTTATACACTATTTTCGTCCTACTCACTCCTCACTTAACTATAATAAAAAGAATAAAGAATAACAAAAAGAAATACACATTATTAGACGGACAATAGTTCTTACTAGAATTTTAAATTCGCGCCGAGCACTACCGACTTTCTCGAAGTCTTGACAGTGTCAGATAATTTAAAGTTGACCTCATTCATTGTATTAGAGATGAATACCACACAATTCACTGACACTTAGGTGTCAGCACTGGTTTACCCAAGCCAAGGTATGTTAAACCACAGAGAACAGACATCCAGGCTCGAACATTTTTCCCCCAATTTACTGTGTAAATTTTTAAACGCAATCCGTTGGAAAATCAGCGCCGCCTAGTCTGGGTTCCACCAAACTAAAATTGACAGACTATCAGACCGCAAAGCGCGTAGGTGGCGCCATCAATATATGAATCACCAAAACTAACGGAAACTAGCTGTAATTTTAAAATGGCAGTTACAGAAATTTACACCCGGCGGGCACTCTAGCTTGGATGTCTGTTCTCTGTGGTTAAACAAAGGATTATTCTTTTTTTACACTTGGCGAAGCTAATGCATGATTCTATTTGGAACTAACGGTTACAATTCCCAAGTGTTATTTGCACCCCATCGAGATGTGCACCATCCACCGCCAATCTAAGCCACTGAGTGATCAACGCAACCACACCCACTGCCATGCGAAGGGATTGTCGCGCGTTGGAAGGACGAGTGAGGGTTGCAAAAAGTAAACAATCAAAAACAAAGTGAATAATTATTGTAACCACAAGAAGCTACCATTGCGATTGCTTTAAAATTAGTTAAAAACTACTCTTAAATCTTATTAAACGTAGTGTCTCAAATCACTTACTTGTTTCTAGCTTTAATTGCTAGAATTTATAATCTAAATATGAACATTTACGGCAAGAAAAAGTGCAAAATCGCAAGCATAAACATACACATAGGTTCCCAAAGTCAAGCGGCTGTTTGAAAATTCTGCTGTGCTGGTTTACCGTCAAAAGGTAGGACTTTACACTGCGAAACAAGGCTTAAATAAACCAATTAAATCTTAATTCTACAGAGCTCCCAAAAGTACGAGGTTTGTTGGATTTTCAAGAAATTTATACACTTACACAGCAAGGTTTCAAAATGTCGTACAAATCCACCAACTCTGGTCGGAAAATCGCAGAATGGGCAACGGACGATGGCGGAACAGGTAACACTTACGTCGTCGCAGTCACGTTGTTGTCAAAGGGGACAATGCCGATGGGGGTGTTCGTGGCTACGCAGGTAAATTTTAGCCATGCTAATGTTCAATCGTTATCCCTAACTCAAAGTACCGGAGCGTATCGAAAAGCGCGACAAGTTAATCCGGATGAAACCGAACGCCATGGTGAGGAGAATGGTTCCGGTTTAGTAGAAGAGGATACAAATGGGCCCGAACCAAACAACTTGGAGCAGCTACGGGGCTACAATAACCGACCATCAATTTGCCCGGATCAGCCAGGTCAGCAATCGCTGCATACACAGCACCCTACCGAAAATCGACCATCAAACGTCCCTTCGATGAATCCAAGAACACTGGTAGGTCAGTTTGCTGCCGGACAGCGTTCTACTTCACTTCAGCGACCACCTCAGTGTGACTCAAGATCAACAAATTGATGCTTGTCCTATGTAAAATTTCCAGAAAAATCAATTAGAGTAGGTTTCGTTCACCGCACAACTCTGTGAATGAAGATATGGCCGATTTTACCCTGATTCTCCTAAGATTTTTATGTTTTTCCCAATTTTCTTTGCTCGGTGTTACTGAAGATCAATAAGGTAATGCTAGTTATTTGTAACATTTTCTTGAAAATCGATTGGAATTAGTTTTATTTACTGCACGGCTCTGTGAACGTGGATATGGCTGATTTTACCCTGATTTCCCTTTGCTCGGAGTTACTCACGATCTACAAATTATAGCCAGTCCTTTGTAAAATTTGCTGGAAAATCAATTAAAATTGGTTTCGTATATCACATAGCTCTGTGAACGAAGACATGGTCGATTTTATCCCGATTCCCCGTATGTTTTTGTGTTATTCAGAGATTGCTTTGTTAGGTGTGGCTCAAGAACAACAAAATAAGGCTAGCCCTATGTAAAATTGCTTGAAATGTCGATTGGAGTTGGTTTCACTAACCACACATCTCTGTGAACGAAGATTGGCTGATTTTACCCAGATTCCCCTATAATGTTCATGTTTTTCACAAATTTCTTTGCTCTGTGGGACTCCAGATCAATAAAATAATACCAGTTCCTTGTAATATTTTCTGGGATATCGATTGAAATTTACCCTGATTTTACCCTGATTTTACCCTGATTTCCCTAACATTTTCGTTTTTCTCCGACTTTTTTCGTTCGGTGTTTTTTTAAAGCAACAAAATAACGTTGGTCCCATTAAAATTTCCAGGAGACTTGATTGGAGTTAGTTCCACAAATCACACAACTTCACAAGAATGAAGATATACATTTAACCCTGATTCCCCTAATATTTTTTTTTGTAATTCAGAAGCTTCTTTAATCGGTGTAACTCAAGATCAGCAAAACAAAGCTAGTCATATGTTAAATTTTCTGGAAAATTGATTGGAGTTGAATTCGTTCACCGCACAGCTCTGTGAACAAAGGTTTGGCTAATTTTACCCTGATTCCCCTAATATTGTTATGTTATTCAGAAATTGCTTTGCTCTGTGTGACTCAAGATAAAAAAAAACTATGCTAGTCCTATGTAAAAATGTTTGGACTATCGATTGGTATTAGTGTCGTTCGCCGCATGGCTCTTAGAACGAAGAAATGGCACATTTTACCCTGATTCCCCCAATACTTTCGAAATAAATAAAAAATAATAGTAAACATGGCACCGCTCAAACGTCATCTAATGAACTCGTGAAAATGCTGTCTCCTGCCTACTTTATACTGTTCAGGTGCTTACAGCTGACGGAACGAATGAATGCAATGAAATTCTTTGCATTCATCCTGATTCTCCCCTTCTCTTTTACTCCCATTTTGACAGTTACCGGTAGTACCTATCCTTGTTATCTATTTAACTTTTACCGCAAAAAGTAAGGTTAGTTTCCCACCGCAATGAAATCTTGAAAAAATCGGGTGAAAACCATGAGCTGAATTCCTGATACTGAAAACTTTATTCATAAATCTGGTAAATGACTACTTTATCGACTCTGAATGTAAACAAGCAAATAAATCCACCATTGGGATTCGAACCTAGAGTAGATGTGATGAGCTGTAATAGTACTTGGTGGATCTACTTACTCCGCCATAGTAATTCTTGAAAAGACTTTTGACTAATGAAGCTGATTACACAGCTTTAGTATGGAGGCCGAACAAAATTTTTTTAAGAAAAACGAAAATGTTTGGTGATCAGGGTAAAATCAGCCATATCTTCATTCACAGAGCCGTGCGGTGATCGAAACTAACTTTAATCGATTGGCCAAAAAAATTTTACAAAGGACTAGTCATATTTTGTTGCTGTAGAAACACACCGCACAAATAAATTTCTGAATCACAAAAATACTAGGGAAATTAGGGTAAAATCAGCCATATCATCATTCACAGAACCGTGTGGTTAGGCAATTTTTCATAGGGCTAGCATCATTTTGTTGATCTTAAGTGAAACCGAACAGAGCAGTAATCTCTGAATAACCCAAAAAATAAGGGAATTGGGGTAAAATCGACCATAACTTCACTGTGCGGTATACGAAACCAATTCTAATCGATTTCTCAGCAAATTTTACGTAGGACTAGCTTTATTTGTTGATCTTGAGTAATTCCGAGCAAAAGAATTTATGATAAACACAAAACAATTACTGGAATCAGGGTAAAATCAGCCATATCCACGTTTTCAGAGCCGTATATGAAATCGATTTCAATTGATTTTCTAGAATTTTTAACTACGTACTAGCATTACTTAATTGATCTTGAGTCACCCCGAGCAAAGAAACATGAAAATAATAGGGAAATCAGGGTAAAATCAGCCATATCTTTATTCACAGAGCCGTTTGGTGAACAAAACTAACTCTAGTAGATTTTCTAGAAAATTTGACATGGGACTAGCCATATTTTGTTGTTCTTCAATCACATCGAGCAAAGAAATGTTTGAAAAACACAACAATATTAGGGGAATCAGGGTAAAATCAGCCATATCTTCATTCACTGAACCGTGCGGTGAACGAATCCTACTTTCTTTGTTTCTGCAGAAGGAAAACCCGTAGGTGTGAAGCTTCAGTAAAGCCCCTTTTCCCATAGGCACAAAACCTTCGTATGTTTTGAAACTTTAAAAACAACAGAATGCACTTCCAGTGAGTTTTAACTCTTTTAAGGAAGTGCGAAATGTAGCTTAAATCTAGGGCTTAAATGCCAACAGGAAAAATGGTTGATTCTATAATGCATAAGGCTATAAATGGCCGATAGTTGTGCATGGGTGACAGAAATCTGATGAATAGTAGTCAGACCGGTGTCCGGCATCCTTGGTATGGCTGACAGTGATTTGATGGGAAGCTCGTCGTTCGGGTATCCACATAGTGATGAGTGTAGTGAGTGTAGTGATTGTTGCAGAGCTGAAAGGTTTGAAGAACTTCAGGGCGCAGTACCATTGGTGGCTTCGGCCAGACATATAAAGCTCTAGCTTACCTAACAGAAAGCTGGCTTGGCCAGACCGAAGTCCACATTCTTTGGCGTGGCTGGCAAGAAGCTAATTGTCGTTTCGAAAACCACATAGCGATGACGGAGTGTTCTGAAGGTTGCAGAGATGACATAGAGCTGGTTTTCACCAGACCGAGGTTCAGTACCTCTGGTACGGCTGACGGGAAACTGATGAAGAGCTCGGCGTTCCAGAATCCACGTAACGATGAAGGAGTGTGATAAAGGTTGCAAAACTGGAAGGTTTGTAGAACATCAGGGCGCAGTACTATTGGTGGCTTCGGCCAGACATATACAACTCTATCTTACCTGATAGAACGCTGATTTTCATCAGACTGAAGTTCAATACCTTTGGCTTTGACGATGACGGAGTGTTGTAAAGGCTGGAGTTCACCAGAAAAAGTCCGAAACCCTTGGTATGGCCTGGCATTTTTTAAGGAAAATACCTGGAGATTTGATCCTTCAAGTGTTTTCTCAGAATATTCTTGAACTTGTATGGATCAAGAACATTTTTACATCTCGGTGGATGTTCGTTGTACAGTTTGCAGGCAATATACACAAATTTTCTCCTGCCATACTCGGTGTATGCCCTTGATAGCGCTAAGTGTCCTTCCCGTCGTGATGCTCGATTCCAAATAGTTCTCTTAAGTAAGATGTTATGGTGCGTTGAATTATCTATTAGGATTTTTCGAACTAACGAAAGAATTTGCTGTTCACAGAGCGCTCAAATCGCCATGATAGAGGCGTTACCTTGTTCATAGAGTTCAACCGTAGGGTGTAAGTGTGGCTTTCCAAATATTGTCTTCAAGCATCTATTCTGAACGACCTGCAAATCTTTCAAAAGACACAACTACTGGCCATACCCCAGATGGCTACTAGGTATTGCAGACGGGAGTGGAAGAGCGAGAAGTACAGTTTCAAGAGCCAGGCTCGTGGAACAAACGCTGATATCTTCCTCAAAACTCCACTTATTGAGCTAAGTTTACTTTTGAGGTTATTGGCATGTGCGGGCCATTTAATACTGGAATCTAGCATTAGACCAAGAAATGGATACTCCAAAACCTGCTCAATTTCAAATCCATTTACCTCCAGTGGATTCTGAGATGGAAGGCGTTTCCATGGCGAGTTGAAGATCATATATTTCGTTTTACTCAAACTCAACGAAAGGAGGTTAACTTTGAAGAACTCCTGAAGCAAGATTATGTCCTGTTTTATTTGACGATGCAAGTCCCCTACAGTTTCACCATGATAGCAAATTGATGTGTCGTCAGCAAATAGTCGAACTTTTCCTTTCTGTTGTAGCTTGGATAGGTCGTTAATGAATAGCAAAAACATAGGTCCCAAATTTACTTTACTTCAATCAATTTTCCTGGAAATATTACATTGATGCTAGTCCTCATCATTTTGTTGATCTTGAGTCACACCGAGCAAACAAATTTCTGAACAACAAGGAAATATAAGGGGAACCAGGGTAAAATGAGCTCATTTGCTTCCCAAGCAGTTTTGTGCGGCTAATAAGACCAAGTCCATTCGATTCTTTGGCAAACTTTCCTTTAAGTGAAAGTAAAATTTACAGAAATCGTTCCACTCCGAGCGGGGTATAGAATTCTTTTGCGTTTCTTGCACTTTTTTCCCACTGTGCAGTGTGCACCACCAGCAGTGACCGTCAACGATGAAACGGTTGTGCATACTGAATCGAAGTCAACTCGCCGCACGTCAAGCAGTCTCCAAGGACTTACCAGAGTTCAACGGGAATCGGGAGGACTGGCCGTTGATCTTTTCTGTGTTAAATTCCTCAACTCAAATGGGTGGATTCTCAAACGAAGAAAACATGTTACGGTTGCGAAAGTGTGGTAGTAAAGTGTTGACTGCTTCATCCAAACGTAGCCGGAGTTATGCCGACACTAAAGATGCTCTTCAAAAGACCGGAAGCAATTATTCAAGCAATCATCCGGAAGGTTCATTCACTACCACTACCGAACATTGGAGATAGCCGTAAACTTTGCGCTCACGGTGGAGAATCTTGTCGCTACGATTCAGGCGTGTGAAGTTTCGAGGACTTCGTAATTCAACCCTCCGGTACGAGCTGGTGGAGAGGCTTCCATCGTCCCTCAAGGTGGACTTGGCTAGATACTCTCGTTGGATGCAAAACACAACCCTCATAGATTTCTGTGCATGGTTGTACACTAGGTGGTTTTTGAATTTTCATTTTGAGTCGACGAGTATTGAGTTCGACTAAAATATTTACCTGCACTTAGTAATTCAGAAAGCACTAAAAATGAAAAGCGCACCAAATTATTAGTCTGTGCCAACGTAAGTGATCAGCATTAAGAATTAGGAATGAGCAATAAAAGATGAGAAAAGATTCGGATAATCTAATTGGACCGGTAACTATCAAATAAGCAACAGCTATTAGTATATGTGCAATTAATATGGCAGTATTCCGCCACCATGTATTTGAGCACTAAACTATTCGCATATGTCTTTCAATTCTGTTGATTTTCCCATAAAAACAGTAAAATGAGCAATGGATAAATAAATATCCATTGCTCATTTTACTGTTTTTATGGGAAAATCCAACAAAATTAAAAGACATATGCGAATAGTTTAGTGCTCAAATTACATAATTTGGCGGAAATACTGCCATATTTAATTGCACATATACTAATAGCTGTTGCTTTATTTGACAGATTTACCGGTCACAATTAGATTATCCGAAGATCTTTTCTCATCTTTTATTGCTCATTCCTATTTTTTTAATGCTGATCACACATTATTTGTTGGCACAGGCCTTAATAATTTAGTGGCACTTTTTTCATTTTTTATTGCTCAAATCTCTCTTTTAATTGATGATTAATTATGCTGCCTATTGAGTTCACGAGTACAAGAGCTACCGAAGCATCGACAAAGACGTTATCTTCCGGTACAGTCCTTCTGGAAAAATATGCGGTGTGCAAGAGAACGTACCCTTCCGAAAGTGCAAAAGGTTTGAGGAGTTCAGCTACGATTTCAAGTGAGCAACCGTGAAGTAGTGTAAGCTCTACCGAAAGTGCTTGCGAAAACACAATGGATCGTGTAAGCAATCGAAACTGCGTGGGTCGAACGGATGCGAGTTCCTGAATCACCCTCTGCTCCATAACACAAAGAAACCACTTGACAGGGGTGCCACTCGAGTCATACCATGACATCAGTCCTTGGATTCTTATTGGTCTGGATCACGCCGGTCATGCCATCAAGAGTCGTGAGGCTACGAGCCTATTGCCGTTAAGACTCGCCTAGGATGGATGATCTCTGGAAATTGCACCGGCAAGGTGAAAACGGAGCGGTATGTGAACTATCACAGCGTAAAAATCTGCGAGTGCAACCTAGATCCAGACGAAGACTTACGCAAAATTGCGAAAGCTTACTTCTCGCTTGACAGCCTTGGAATGGTAAAACCGGACAAGTTGCTGGTCTCGCATCAGGATCAACGAGCCCAAACGCTTCTAGAAACGCTCACTCGTCGTGTAGATGGTCGAAACGAAACCGGCCTACTCTGGAAGTACGATTATGTCCGACTCCCGGACAGTGAGGAAATGGCGTTGAAACGTTGGAGGTGTTTGAATAATCGTATGAGGAAAGAACTAGCGCTATCCAAGGCGATCAAGACGATTGACGACTATATAATGGGCTACGTAAGGAAGTAGTCAGTGGAAGAACTGCAAACATCAAGATCCCGCGTGTGGTACCTCCCTATTTTCCCGGTCGTTAAACCGTACAAACCGGGTAAAATGAGATTATGTGGGATGCCGCCGTCACCGTCCACGGAGTGTCCCCTAAATTTCGCGTAGCAGTGTGTGGTGACATCAGTGAGATGTTTCACCAGGTGATGATGCGAGTAGATGATCAGCACTGCCTGCGCTTCTTCTGGGCGGACAACGACCAAGCGACAGAGCCGAGTGTCTACATAGTGCAGGTGCTTGCTGCTCGCCTGGTACCGCACAATACGTGAAGAACAGAAACGCTGAGTGTTTCCAGCCCATCCGGAAGGTGTGAATACAATCCTCAAACGGCACTATGTGGATGATATGCTCGTACCAACCCTATAGAAGCTTCTCAAGTACAATCTATGCGAATCCATTTAAAATTGCTATTTAGGGATTTGATAAAATTAAGAGTGCGTAGATGTATTTCGTGCCTTCTGACACCTTTATGCTTCTATTGATGTCCAGGCTCATTGGTTTAGCACCAACCGGGAGAGACTTGATCCTATACCCAATGATATCATTATCTCAAATCCGCTCAATCAATCGGTATGTTTTGTGATACATTGGATGGATTAATATTATTTGAGATAACTCAGTACAGACGTCATTCAAATTTTGCATATTGACAGGCAATCTGGAAGACCCACCTAGTACCTTATAGTAAGATGCTTAGAAGTGGACCGGAAGATTCGATGAGCTACCTCAAAGATTGTTTTCTGTTTCTATGGGAGAAAAATGGTGTTTTGCGGTGTTGCTTTGTCAATATATACACTGTGTTGGCGCGATTACCCTACGTTGTGATTTACTTTTAACACCAAGGTTTCAGCGATGGGCAGCACCACAGAAATTACCAGCACAAAATAGCAACTTTTAGCAAGACAATTTTATTTACTTTCGTGCAGGCTAAAGAACTTCTAATGACTGACGATGACGACGATGATTATTCGGTAGGTCGGGTACGTTCTCGCGAAAGCAGCTGAGCAAACGAGGTTGCCAGAGGAACAAAAAAAACTAGGTCTAAAAGTGCAACCGCTAACACCAGTCATAGGATATGGAGATACACTCTCAGACCGTGCTGCCAGAAACAACACACTGAAAATTTATTTTCGTAAATTAGCTTTCACTCGCTTCGTTAACATGGATTTTGTACACAGAACAACATGCTATCATTTCCCTCTTTCAACAGTGCACGAAATGAATTTCATGAAGATCTACCAATTGCTGCTTCTCTTCAATCGTACTCATACATGTTGGTATTGGTCCTCGGATATGCTGGAATCATTGATTTTTTTTTCGATTACATACTTAGTTGATATAGAAGATCTTTCAGTCAAGCATGCAACCACTAGAGAGACGTTTCGGTTTTATTATTAAGCAGTTTATATTGTTTTCGTACAATTTACGTACCAATAAATGCTTCGTGTTTTATACAGTTACGCGTGTGGCATCGAGTACGAAGGTAGCTTCTTGAAAGGTAAAAATCTGTTTACAACGAATACAACGAATAGACTTGTTAGTCCTACCTTCGCTTTCTTAATAAAATCAACATTTAATTTTCAGTGTGGGTGAGAGGGTCGTGGAGGAAAAGTACATTTTCAGGACGAACTGTGAACAAACTCGGGGGTTATCCTATACAAAAATCCAACACGACTGTAAAGTGAATATTTCGACACATGACAGTACCCGCTGGGTTTCACCAGGGTTGCTATTTAATGTGGTTCGATTTTGAAACATGTGGAAAACCTAAGGTTTTTAAAACCCTATTTGTTTTTTTATTTAATTCCAGAAAAAGCCTAGTATTGTGGAATCTTGTAGCCAAAATTTGACGGGTATTGTAAAGTGCTTTGGGTAAGCGCAGATAAGATAATCCATCCGTCGTTCAGGCGGATTTTCACCAAGTGAGGACTCGATTCCTGCTCTAGCCGGTGGAACTTGAAAATGTCCCTAATCTACTGGTCCACCGAGCGTTATGTTGTCCGTTGTATAATGTTATGTGTTCAGTGTGCAATCGCTGCAGCGGTATATAAGGTTTTTCAAATATGAGGGCAAATCGGGTAAAATGGACAATTTACTGTGGTCAACCCTAAACAAAACCATCATCATTCGTTTCTCCGGACATTTATACATAAGTACAGCAATATTACTAGCGCCGATCTTCAAAACAGCATGATTTAAATGATATTATTAAATTATGAGGGGAATTCGGGTAAAATGGACAATTTACTGAGGTCAACCCTAAACGAAACAATCACCATTCAATTCTCCGGACAGTTTACATAAGAACAGTGCAAGTAAGAGCAATACAACCAGTGCCGATCTTCAAAACGGCAAGGTATATGAGGTTATTAAATTATGGGGGGAAATCGGGTAAAATGGACAATTTACTGAGGTCAACCCTAAACGAAACCATAACCACTAGATTTTCCGGACATTTTTACATAATTATAGTGCATGTGAGAGCAATATTACTGGCGCTAATCTTCCGAACCACATGGTATATTAGTTTATGAATGTGTGAGGGAAAATCGGGTAAAATGGACCACTTCCTGGCATCAGATCAAAGTAAAATTTGTTCCCTACAGTTTTTCAGCTTTTTTTTTGCAAATTTACAGTGCATTTGGGTTCAATATAGCAGCACCAAGTTTAGTTTTTGGGTAATAATTCTAGTTTGCATCCAAAAGGAGGAAAGAAATGGGGAAAATGGGACACTTACTGTGGTCAACCCTAAATGAAACCAATACCATTTGAATTCCCGCATTTTTTCCCATAAAATAAGCTATTTTTCAGGACTCCTACCCTGCGCCGCCTAAATTAATGGGATTTTTTAACCATTTTTGTTTTTGTTAATTCATTTTTGGTTTAGGTTAAATAATGAAATATCGTCATTTTTTTCGTGAAAACTACGAAACAAAGCAAAACACTTCAGTTAAAAATCACAGCTTGTTTCAATTGCTATATCTATTATAAGGACTTCTTCTACAAATTCCAACGTGGATTGCTTCGATTATTGAAAAACAGTAGATCCTAAAATCTGTAAAATCCAAATTTATTCACCCGTTGCAGTGGATTCAATCTAATTCAATTAATTCTATATCTGCCTCGAACCGGTTGACAACGATGGCTCACGATGCACATGAAACCCGGACAAAACATTTCTTCGCTTTCTGTAATCTGCATCGAAAGTGCCCCAGGACCATTTATTATGACATTCTAGTCAGCATTTTATCCGCGGCCATGGAAGCAGACACACTCGCAAAAGATATTGTGAATGAAGTTGCCAAGTGCCATGTTCCATCATCAGACAAAAAGCTCGACGACAAGACAAAGACCAAAATCTGGGCGTGATGCTGATCCCCCAAATCCGAAGGTAAAATTTAAATAAAGTTATCAAAATTAATATTTCTCCGCCTAGTATCATAAATATACTTAAGGTTGTATTAAATATGCTGGAGATTTGATAATGTTTTGATGTTTCTCTCGTTTTGAATATCAATAAAAATAAATAGTTTTATAATTTTTGCTTTATTCTGCTTCGCGTTTCATGCTTGCACCCAGCAGACAAGCGAGAGCTGTCGTCGCCCGCAGTGCGCCCAAAGGGGTGTGACACTCTGCAACGACGACAAACAACGATCATTGCCATGGCGATGACGACAGCCAGCATGCTGCGTACAAGCAGTCAAAAGAGAAACACCGAGATGAGAAATGATATCCTCGTGCGCCATGTTCTTCTAATTGAAATTTCAAATTATTTTTCGATATACTTTTATTTATTTTATTAGCCGTTTATTGTAGCTTTTGAGATTTTTTTTTGCATGCTGTGCTGATTTCATGATTTCATAAACAAACCGAGTGGCGGGCGGCGATGTGTGACAATGAATGAATGAACGGTGGAGTGTCATGTGTCTTATGGAACACGCCAGGATCGACGAGTTTGGAAGAGAAGGTCGGTGCCGAGAGAAGAGGACACTTCGGTGCGTGGGTCGATTGACTCAGACATTGGTTGGCTGTGGTAGAATCGGCTTTGATTGAGTCACGAAATTGCTGTTTTAAAAACATATTTGCATTTTTCGTAACGATAATTGAATTTTGAATTCTGAATGAACATCGGTGTAGTCCGATGGAGGCGCATCGTAATTCAGCAGGTTTAGCAGGTTTTGTGGGCATCGTTTGCGAGGAAAATTGGCGAAAGGAGGATAATACCTGGTACAGACATACAACGTACACCGTTGTACTCCTTTAGTCTAGTACGTGTTTTTCTGTACTGGATTAAAGTGTTTGACAGTTCGTACAACGCTGTACGTTGTATATCTGTCCCAGGCATAAGGTTAAAAGCTTAGGGTTGGTGATTTAAGGATATCAATCTACTATAATTGTTATTTTTGTATTCTTCAAACGCGGAGTGACGATTATGATGATGAAGAAGGATATATTTTCTCATCACCATGAGGCAACCCCCTTTCCCAGATTGATATATTTTCTGTATCCCTAACACATTGCATGTCACAGAACTATAAACCCTTTTCTAGTGTAATACAATTTGTACGTTTGATTTCTTATAAATCAATAGTCTTCAATGTAAAATATAACAATTTGTTAGCTTTATGTTTCTTTATAAATTTTATTAGACAAGCAACAGAACATGTTCTGTTGCTTGGCTGCAGCCATGCATAATGGAGTACCTATAAAATATCATCCAATCAATATTTGGATGTGGTTTTGCGTTTGAGCTTAATGTTTTGAATCTCAATGCCTTTTATTACACGCCTACGTTTCTCATTTTACATTGTGTCTGGGCTGTCAGTGAGAGTATGTGTTACTTTTGTGATCGAGTGTTATCGTAATCGAGTGTAATCTTATAAATATTGTTTTTCAAGTTATTTCACACTTTTGAGGTTTGACTTATTTCATATAGAAGTGATTTAAGATTTTTCAGGATCGATACCGTTTTTTTCAGGATAGACTGACTTGCAAGTGATTCAGGACGGACTCAAAGAATATTCATATGATTGCACATTTAGGACTAAATCATTCAATATTCAAATGGTTCCAATCTTCTACTAATGTAATGTTTTAGCATTTCAGGGCTGGTTTAAATTTCTTGAGGACTTAATATCTCAGTTTCAAATTCAAGTGATTTAAGGTTGACTTACTTCATATTTACATAAAGGGTGGAACGGTCAATACTTGGTCGACTCAAATATGACGTAGTTTTTTCAATCATGCATTGGAAAAACTTGGACACCCCTAATTTTGTAGGTATATGGTTCAAGATAAGTTCAAGCAGAACAAAATTCTAAGTTCCCGAAAAAAAATACTTGGATTGGCAGGCGATTTGCACCTGTGGGCTAAAAAGCGAAAGTTATGTGACAACTGGCACTGTCAACCAAGATATTTATGTAAAACAATGCTTGCAAAATTCTCGTGCTGTTTTGGTAAGCCCTCGCTTCTTGCCTAATACGGAAAGAAGGCTCAGGTATACCGTCAATAATTTGCAAATCGTACTCAAGGAGAAAAACCATCCAAACTCGCCGGAACTGCGCCCACTTGAAAAATACTGGGCAATCGTAAAAAGAAACCATAAGAGAACTCAAACATCAGTTGGAAGTGAAAAACAGTTCAAGGCAAATTGGCGTACAGCCAACAAATAAGACGGATGTAACAGCGGTACAAAACTTGATGGAAGATGTAAAACGTAAAGCCCGACAGTTTTGATTTGGAAAATCTGAAGCCTAATCAAATAATTTTTCTGTGTTTTGTAGACGACGAACTTTAAACAGGAATAAAGATTGATTATTTATTTAATAAATTTATAAATGTGCATTTAATCATGTTTGATCAATTTTGTACCGTTCCACCCTTTATGTGACTTCAAACTTTGCAAGGCTAATGTCAAAGAAATTTAAGGCTTCTTTGAGCTGATAACCTCACTTCAGGTCTAAATCACTTTGTTTTCAAGTGATTTAAGACTAGCTCCCCTACATTTAATTGATTGAACTATGATAGTGCTCGATTAATCACTATTGTAGTATACAGTGCATGTGCAAAGGAAATTTGAAGGTGCTTTGTAGGATTTTAAGAGTATTAGTTTACCTTTTGATTTGGGAATAATCATTCGGTTTGTGTAGAATCAACTTATCGTGAAACGAAATATAACTTGTAGTAAGCTATGCGAAAATCTCCTCACTTTGTAAACGTAAACAAAACACGCAACGCATTGACTTGCAACGCACCTGAACAGGGCCAGTAGCAACAGCAACGGTGAATCAACAAGATCGAGGTTGAAAACTTCGGTCAGGTCACGACAATGGCACAGTCGGTAGGTAAAATTTTGCTTAAATGATAACGCTGCTCACTTGTGAAAGTGCAGTAGAAAACAATTCTCCGATGGAAGGATGGAGAAGTAATATTAACTTCGGTAATGCGGTTTTAATGCGTGTTTGTAATCGTCTGACTATATACTCTCAGAAGATGTAAACAAAACGTGGTTCGTGAGTAACAAAGTTGAGAAAAACGTACGCAAAGGAGGTTATGACTAGTTTGCTGCTCGCCCAGAAGCCCGTAAAACAAATTGCAACGATTGTGGGATGCCACCTGGCTACCATTTACCGCATCCAACGTTCACTCTTTGATGGACCACGCCCACGGAAGCCGGGAAGTGGCCATCCACGGTTCGTTCGCACACCGAAGGTCATAAGATCAGTGAGAGACAAAGTGTGGCGAAATCTTATCAGATCGATCCGGAAATTGGCCATGGAACCCGATATTTCAAAAACTACCATGCAACGGTTGGTCAAAGATAACTTGAAATGTTTGTCCAGGGCAAGAGTAAAGCGCCACCTTGATCGGAACGCTTCACGGTGCTTCTTTCCGAGGTCTCTACGTTAGAGATGACGAGAAAAACTTGAGTGATCTCAGACGTTGCGAATCAAAACAAACCCAAAACAAGGGGAGAGTTCCTCTCCCATGTGCGCATCAAAACAGAGTGCACACAATATATCGCTAGAATAACTATCACAAAGCCATCATGTGGTACATGAGCGCTTTTCACGCGTCACATTTTTGCCTGTTGAGGTAGCGGATTCGTCCGTGCCTCGACCTACCCCGCAGTGGGATGCTGGGAGGCGAAGGGTGACGTCCTTGGTTCGAGTACTATTGTACCCATGCCCTTTTGCTCAATTTTCAATACATCTGTTCGCATTTGGCAAAGATATCTATATTGTTTATGTTTTGAACGTGATAATGATGATAGCACAGTAAAAAGAATTACAAAATGTCAATTTTGTACTTTTATAGGAGCATGGGTATGCAAATTTTAACACTGGATTAACAAATGATTTTTCAGGTAGATTATGAGCTATAAATTAATAGTAATGCTGAGTTAATGTGTTGCGAAACGTTGTCGTTTACAAATGAAACCATTGCATATTCACGATGCTATTTTATTGTCTGAATGTTTAGAAAACGCGATCCACTTAGTACTTGGCCGCATAAAATGAGACATTTTTTCGCCAAAAAAGTACATATAAAAGCACAAAAATGGACATAGTTAAGGTTTCATTCTGCAGGAAATTTTTTGAACTTCATAATAAAATACTATGGAAAATTATGCTTCAGCATTTTGAATGAATTCTCGGACTTTTCGATCTATAACACCCATCATTTTTTGCACAGTAGAACTGTCAACTTGATTTGCCATTTTTTTTCTACCACATCTAAAAATCAGATTATTGTTTGATTGTTTTCCCATTTTTCCTCAGTTTGTTTTTAATAATTGCCCTATTTCAATGGGAAGGAAATTTTGATAATTTGGTGGGTTAAGAGTTTTTTCGAAGATGTCAAAATCATTCCGCTTGAACCATTCCATGACATCCAGGTTGTAATGACAGCTGGGTAAGACAGGCCATCAACTTGCGAGGAAACTTGTCTGCATATACTTATTCGAATCTACCTGGGGCATCACCCTTGCGTTTGGCAAAGTAAAATATGTGTCCTGACAGTTGTCCAAAGTCCATTTTGCCATATGTTTCATGATCCATTGTATTTGACCCATTGTATTTCATCAGAACTTGCTCGTACAGCATTCGTGCGTTGCGTTTGGCAACCAGGTTCTGCTTCATGGTCCTGTTGGGGTGCTTGCTGGCGTGGTACGAATGGAAACCTTCACGCCGACAGATTCATCGAGCTATACTGTACGCAGCAGAGAACCTTTTCACCAGCCAGCGCAAGGAGATCCCAGGATTGTTCCAGACTACCATGCGGACCTTCACTCATAGTTTATGGAATATATTCCGCTAATACGGTTGTTTTTTGTGTATGCGATGCAGCGATAGTGTTTCATGGTAACGGTTCAGCATGGCATTTACAGTCGATTTTGGGTATTTAAAATACTTTGCAATTGACAGAATGCTTGCGAATGCTAATCAACAAATTTAAGAAAATGAAACACACTCTTTATAATACATTTAATTGCATGAAAGCTCAATAAAAAAAAACAGATACAGAGTAGACAAAGAGGAGATTGTAGTATACAGACGGTGTGTAACGGAAGTGTTAAGGTGCTTTTAAGAGTATTAATTTACCTTTCGATTTGGGTATAATCATTCGGTTTGTGTATAATCAACTTAGAGTGAAATAAAACTTCTATGCTATGCAAAAATCTCCTCACTTTGTAAAAGTAAACAAAACCAACGCAACGCATTGCCATGGGAGACCGTTAGTTTAAAAAACTAGCTAGCTGTGATGATTCAGTTCATCATAGTAGTTCGACCGTGTCGGACGTGTTTTTCGCTCTCTCACAATAAAAGTTGTTTTCCCCCGTGCTGTCGGCGCTCACCTAGTCACCAAGCAACACTCACGATGCGCTCGGAAGCAAGCCAATGAAGGTGATTCTGGGTGGCCTTTCAGAGCTCACTCCGGAGTCAATCTTCGCCGAGCTGCAAGCGGTGGCACTGAAACCTCAAAAGGTGTTTTCCATCAGGCGCCAGCAACGTGGAAACTACCGGGACCAACTCTATCTGGTCCACCTTGAGAAGGGATCCGTCACGATGGTGGAACTGTTGCAAACACGGGCCTTTTTCAACATTATCGTTGAGTGGGACCGGTGTCGTCCGAAACAACACGGCGTGACGCAGTGTGGCAACTGCCTTGCGTTCGGACACGGAACTCAAAACTGCCATATGAAACCGCGATGTGGCAAGTGTGCAGGAGCCTACAGTACCAACGATTGTGCTCCGATGGAAGAAGGTCTCCACTCCACTGAAGTGTGCTAATTGTGGCGCAAATCACGAGAGCAGTAATCGAGCCTGCCCCAAACGTGCGGAGTTTTTGGCTATCCGAAAGCAGGCATCCACCATGTCTCGGCCTGCTCAACGCCGTCCGCCACCTCCGATGAACGAGGAGAATTTCCCGTCGCTTCGGTACTAGGTGCCAGACCTACCGCCGATCCCATTAAACCGCCAAGCAAACCACCCGTCAGCTTCCGTTCATCATCAATTCGCAGCAGCCACCGCCGCCCCCAACCCGACTCCTCCTCCAGGCTGGGGCAATACGAGTCGCAGTACCACCACGCAACCACCCGTCGAAGGACAGCTCTACGACTCGGAGCAAATGGTCGAGTTCGTTCAAGAGCTGTATTGCCAACTACGTTCCTGTCGCTCGAAGGAGGAACAGCTTAAAGCTGCCATATCGGTGACGATGACGTTCATTTTCAAGAATGAACATTCTTAATTGGAATGTTTGTTCCATCCGAAACAAAACAATTGAGCTCGGTGACTTCCTTAACGGGAAAGACATCGACATCGCCATCGTCACGGATACGCACCTCAAGCCCAAACTAAGCGTCTCCATTCCTGGCTATCGGATTGTGCGACTTGATCGTTGCGGCTCTAGTAGAGGAGGAGTTGCGATCGCCCTGCGCTACAACATCAACTGCCATCATCGAGGTCGTAACTATCGTCGGCCCAATCACCATAATCACGGCCTATTGTCCCAAGCAAGCCAGTATCACCAACGGAACAACAATGGCCCTACAAAATGACATCCGTAAGCTAACTCGGCGACAGGGGCAGTTCATCATCGCCAGTAACATGAATGCGAAACACGAAGCCTGGGGGAACACCCGGTGGAATCGGAACGGAATAATTCTGCAGGGAGACCTGGAAGAGGGACATTACACCGTCCTGGGCCCGGATACTCCCACCCGGTTGAGCAGATCCGGGGTCCATTCGACAATCGACATCTTCCTCGCCAACATGGGGAACAACATCGCCCAGCCGATCGTACACCAGGAGCTCAGCTCCGACCACTATCCGGTTTGGCTCCTCGGTCAACCGGCATCGAATCACCAGACGGAACTACCATCGCGCCAGTTGGGAAAGGTCCCGACAATACGTTGACGGCAACATCGATTTCGACATGCACCTTCATTCGGTTGATGACATCGAACGGTAGCTGCAGAGCATCGAGCAAGCAATCTTCCAAGCCCGGGAGCAAAACGTACCACTGATTGATCAGGTGAGCGACTCTGTACCCATTGATAGACCCACTAAAGAACTGATACAATTGCGAAACGCCATTTGAAGGCAATACCAGCGAACTGGTTTGCCAACGCTTAAAAGTCACCTTGTGTGGGCTTAAGTGGACCTTAAGAATAACTATTTTTCTGACAAGATCCGCTCTCTCCCAGATTGTGCAAAGCCGTTCTGTAAGTCAAGGCCCATTCCACCGTTGATCCCACTAGACAGCAATGGCTCTAAGAATCGCTCGATAACTCCTGCTGAAAAGGCTGCGGAGACAAGTCAACATTTCGTCAGCTCCCACAATCTCGGACCAAACATCGTCAGTCCACATGAAGCTGTCGTTAGCGCGCTTATTACTAACATCCACATAAGCCTCATCGACTTCACAGAGGAGTTGGAGATCTCAGCAGACGAATTGTTGACTTATCTCAAAGGCTCAAAGAACATGAAGGCCCCAGGTTTCGACACCATCATGAACTTGGAGATCAAGCAATTGAGCCCCCAGTTCTATAACCATCTGGCGTTCGTTTTTAACCAATGCCTGCGACTTTGCTACTTCCCCTCGTGTTGGAAGTCAGTTGAAGTCATCCCCATCCAGAAACCTGGGAAAAATCCTTCATGTTCCAAGAGCTATCTTCTCTCAGGATTATCCAAGCTGTTTGAGAAAGCGATCTACCGTCGGCTTCTTTCATCTGTAGACGAGCTCAATATATTGCTCGGCGAACAATTTGGCTTCCGACGTCGTCGCTCAACAGTGCACCAACTTAATCGAGTCATTAATATCCTCAGACGGAACAAGACGGAAAATCATCTGCCATGGCATTTCTCGACATCAAGAAGGCCTTTGATAACGTTTGGTATGATGGTGCACAAGCTGAAAAGATTCAATCTTCCCATCTTTCTGGTGAAAATAATTAAAAATTATCTATCGTACAGGACATTCCATGTTTCGCTGCAAGGTGCTGTTCCGCAGGGAAGTATACTAGGTCCACTTCTGTTCAACCTATTCACCTCGGACATACCCCCTGAAAATGGATCTTTGTCGTTGTTCGCCGATGGTACCGCAGTCGTTCACAATGGTAGTGTAACAAGAGCGCTTACAGCGAAGCCTGAATGTTCTGTCAGAATACTGCACCGAATGGAAGATCTGTATCAACGCGGCGAAGACCCAGGTTATCCTCTTCCCATACTCCAATTCTCCCAGACTTGTTCCACCTGAGGATTGTAAAATCAGCCTAAACAACACAACGGTGGAACGGGCCAAATTAGCTGTCTAACTTGGCGTTTCCCTAGACAGCAAGCTTATTTTCAGGAAACAGGTTGACAAAACTGTCACAAAGTTAAACGTTTTGTTGAAGTTACTGTAACCATTGATCAACAGAAACTCTACATTATCCCTGAAAAACAAGCTTGCTGTCTACAAGCAAGTCATACTTCCAGTCATCGAGTATGGCATGCCAATCTGGGAGATTTGCGCAAAAACACATCACCTGAAGCTTCAGCGTGTTCAAAATAAGTTCCTCAGGATGATCCTGAACATCCCTCCGAGGACAAGAACATCTGAGGTCCACCGCGATAAAAATGCTCGACGATCGCTTTAGTGAGTCTATCAATCGGTACAGGGCACGCTGCCTGACATCGGCCAGATCATCCGAAATCTGGTTCCCCACCCCTAGGATTTTCAAATTGTAGTTTTAGTTACTGAATCAGTTCATTCTTGTAATAAACTTTGACAGCAACGGGCCTGAACCGGACCAGTAGCAGCAGCAAAAGTGAATCAACATGATCGAGGCTAAAAACTTTGGTCAGGTCACGACATTTATGTGTGGCCACACATAATTTTCATTTGTAACATAAACTTAATTTGTGTTTCTAAGATGGTTCTGTTTAAGTGTAAACACATCAGTATTATGTGGAACTTGCCATAGATTTGAGTCAATAATTAATGGGTATCCACGATGAAATTGCCACACACAAAATTGATTCTCAAAATTCGAGTTTTCATCTGATTGCCATCAAATTTTCAGGGATTGAGAAATAACTATTAAACTTCATTTTATCATATTATTCGTATTTTATTTACAGTCCATACGCAAATGCCCGCACCTTGACCTTAACCCCGGCCATAAGATTCTGCACAACCTGTGAATCAACCGTTTTTTGCATGTAAACCCATACTTTCTTCAGTTCCTCGACTGTCTTCACTACCTTAGGTCGTTTAAGAAGGTGTTGCTTCATAATCGCCCAGTACTTCTCGATGGGGCGGAGCTCCGGAGTGTTGGGAGGGTTGAACATTTTCGGCACGAAATTGACCTTATTGTCCGCATACCACTTCAGCACTTCCTTGGAGTAGTGGCATGAGGCCAAATCCGGCCAGAAGATTGTTGGGACGTTGTGGGCCTTCAGGAGAGGAAGCAGCCGCTTCTGGAGGCACTCTTTTATGTACACCTGTCCGTTCATCGTGTCCTGGGTCACGAAAGGTGCACTCCGATTCCCGCACGTGCAGATGGCTTGCCAAACCAGGAATTTCTTCGCAAATTTGGACATCTTCTGAGTGCGGACATGCTCCGGAACGCTGAACTTATCCTTGGCCATGAAAAGCAGGTTGCCGGGGATCTGTTTGAAGTCGGCCTTCACATATGTTTCGTCGTCCATGATGCAGCATTCAACTTTCGTCAGCATGTTGAGGTACAACTTCCTGGCACGGGTTTTGGCGGACTTGTTCTGCTTCTCGTCGCGATTAGGGGCCTTTTGTACCTTGAACGTTCAAAGCCCAGCCTTAGTTTTGGCCTTCTGGACAAAACTTCGGCTTAGCTGCAGCTTCTTAGCCACATCCCGAACGGAGGCGTTCGGATTTCGGTTGAAGGCCCCAACTACGCGGTTGCGATTTTTGGTGTTGTACGGAATACTTTTTCCTTCACTTCTGGGCTTCCGATCGGTGGTCAACCGTTCCTCGAACCGCTTAATCACTCGCGACACCGTGGAATTCGCGATTCCCAACGTTTTAGCGATGGAACGATGCGAGAGATCCTTGTTCTCGTGATGAATGCGCAAGATTTTATCACGCACGAGCTGTTCTTTCGATTCCATTTCCGTGAGTTTTGATCACAGGACTTTAAAACTTGCAGGATGTAAATAATGCACTATGCACTAAATCCACCCAAATTTTCATTAAATTCTACCCAACGGTTAAAAAGTTAGAGCAATTTCATAGTGTGGCAATTTCATCGTGGACACCCTTTATGTATCGATTATTTTTCGTGTAAGGGGACAAAGCGTCATTTTGTCCCCCTCTATATTTTTTTTATTGCTGCACGGGAGTGTTCCCAGAACTACAGTTTGATTGTCGCTACACAAATAAAAATTTATTTACTGTGTACCGATTTCAAATACTACATACACACTTTTGGCTTGTTTATTCTTAAATTTTTGGTTAACAAAGTAAGCAATTATGTTGCCGATAATAGAATTTTAATTGCCTATAACAGAATCAATGCCTCGTTTTCATAAAGTGCTCAACTTTATGATAGCTAACTTAACTCTCCGGAAAAGTTGAAAAAGTTAGAGTGAATAAGTGAACGTCATGTACTTTTTAAATTGTTTTTTTTATGCATTTCAATTTTTTATCTGCTTAGATAACCGAATTTTTTATATGATACTAAAACGTATACTTTAATTTTAAATACTCGTTTTCCTCAGTCCGAGGACAAATGCACATTCGACCTATCGAAAATGTATGCTTGAAATGTTCTACTGCTAGTTGTCATTTCCCTAGACTTCACATTAATTAATGACGAGTTGATTATTCAAAATTGGTTTAGCTCAGAAGGTAAAGGCGCGGCTACAAAGCAACAACATGCTGGAGGTGGCTGGGTTCGATTCCCGGTCTGGTCTAGGAATTTTTCGCTAAGGAAACAATTCTCGACCCCCTGGGCATAGGGTATGATTGTACTTGCCACTCAATCATACTAATGCAACAATGGTACCTGGCATCGAAAGTTCTCAATTAATAACTGTGGAAGTGTAATAAGAACACTAAGTTGAGAGCAAGCAATAAACCAATTGCGAAAGCAGTAAGCTTGTAACGCTAAGCAAGAAGAATGGTTATTTTAAATGGCTCCGTTTACATCGTGTGGCCGTTAAACAAGGTGAAAAGGTGAAAAGAGAAGCTGTGACAAGATTTCTAGGATTTTTTTCATTAGGGCGAATCTACAATTGATAGATTCTCTCCGGGCTCGCTCTCTTTCATTCATAAACCAATCACCTTTACGTTTTTCATTCAACTATTTGTAGAGTATGCTAGCCAGTACTGTTGTGTTTCGATCTGTACTAAAGAATGCTTCGTAAGTTTTATAATGGCGCTGTAATGAATGAAAGAGAGCGAGCCCGGAGAGAATCTCTCAATTGTAGATACGCCCTAATGAAAAAAAACCCTAGATTTGTTTTCATGAAAACTCCAAAATAATCCACAAAACAGCGCACACAACCCATTCCAAATCGGCAAAAATTTCACGAAATTCGGTAAAATTTTTTTGAATTACTTGCGGGTTCCGCATGCTTGAATTTTTAAGCTTTGCAAAATCTGTGATACTCCCCCTGCCTGTCGGCTCCTATCATCTCTATGCATTCGTAATAGTTATGAATGAATTTTCAGCCCAACAAATAATTTCCGTAAATTACCTTAAGATGAATTTGCCAAACAAACCTGCAGCAGGTAGGGATGATCGACCGTCGCCACAAAAACCGACAACGGAAACGAAAAATCACCCGAAAAAGGATCGTCATCGTTTCGAGCCCTGATGCACCCTCGCCTCCTTTGAGGGATAATTAATTGCAGCACTCTTCAACACCTTCATCATCGTCTTGGATGAGCGTCGTCCGCCGTCGCAGTAGTCCTCCTCCTTTGCCAGGAGATCAACTACACACACAAAAAAACACACCAAAACAAAGCAAACCGACTGGGACACGTTGGCGGTCTCTCTCGATCTGGCCGTATAATTAGGTGATCATTAGTCGACGCCATTCATCCCGAAATGCGAGTAGCCACACCCTCGAGCGCCGGGCTGACGACAACGATGATCAAGTCTGGCTGGCGGCAAGGTCGCAACTGTTGCAGATTTTTTGCCTCCCGCCTTCTTAATCGTCCGCCGCCGGAATGAAGGTGAAAGTGCGGTCAATTTCCGAGATCCGGTCCTTTTGAAGATGAACACCCGGGCCGGGTTGCGCTACGCAGCATAGACCGAGGGGGAACGCACTTTTTTTCGACGTTCTTCGGTAATCTTCCTTTCACTTATTTTTCGGAATATTATAGACGGTTTATGATTGCAGAACTCTCGCTTTTCTCCCCCGGGTTTTGGGTGTCTTGGGAAAATAAATGGTAATTTTAGAACACGGTTTGGGGTTTTTTTTTTCTGTGCGCTTTTTTCATTTCATCCAAGCGCGGTGCAATTTCGTATGCTGCCGGAATTCAAATTGAAAGAAACGTCAGTTCGGTCAGTGTGGAGCGTGTTGGAATTAGGAAGCGGAAAAATGAGCCCCGGGAAAATTTCATCACGCGGTGCTTTTGTTTGTTTTCGGGGGATTGGAGCCATGACAACACGAGCTTAGAACGGAGGGGTTTGAATGTTCTTCTTCCGATTCAAATTGACCGAGTCTCGGCATAGGAAAACAAAAAAAACTCTGAATTGTGAACACAGAACTTTATACGTTTTAGAATGTAAACTTCTATGGTTTGTGACGCACCATTTATGTGCTTGATATTGAATAGAAAGAATTTTTTTTCGAACTGTGCAAGCTATTTTCTGTTCATGTTATGGAATGTTTGAAGGAAACAAAATGTTTTGTTTGGGTAAGAACGTTTTATAAAAAGAAATCGGAAGTGCTGTGACTACACTTCTCCAAATTATGAACATGAACCCTATCCAAATGCACTTAAAATTGAATGTTTTGCGTCTGCCCACAGCAGTAAACAATTCCATCAAACGGGTGTCATTGAACCACACGTGTCGCTAATGGTCGCCACAGTACCAGCGAGCGCGCCCGGTGAGCTTCGATCGAATTAATCGTTCTCACCTTACCATAATTCAATCAATCAACTCGCATATGTAATCCTCAATTATTGGTTCAACCTTGATCGGACCGCCGAAAAAAAAAAACTAATTCAACTTTTCCTCAACATTGGCAAACCGAATTAGCGAACCCATCCATTCCATTCCATTTGGTCAAACACAGTGCACTGTACTCCCCCTCGACGAGATCGAGATCGATCTTCCTCGGCGAGGTGAGCTGCCCCTCGCCTTCCGCCGTCTCTCGTTCGTTGTTGGCGAAAATCTCTTTTCATTGAGTTTAATTTGATTGAATAATTAGACCACTTACCACCATACCCGGCGCTGCCGTCGTCGCCGTCTTTCCACTCATCATTCCGCCCGCGAGGCCTCTCTTTCACCTAGCTTCGCCAGTTCGGACGGAGCCAGAGATCTATATGCATCGCCGCCGGCCGTCTGCTCTTCCCTTCTATTAGAAGTGGTAATTTTCTCCCATCTTCTTGGAGCGGCATTTCGGTTCCCTCGGGCGGATTCTCAAGGTCGGCTATTGAAATAGGAATTATCTTCAACCGGAATTGAATTTCCACTGGGCTGGGCCTTCGGAAGAGGGAGGAAACAGGCACTTCCGGCTTCTGGGCTTGTGTGCAGTGCGGGAAGAGAGGAAGATGCGTTTTATGATTGCTTTGGCGATGCCTAATTGGCTGTGCGTGGTGTCAAACTGGGCTTACGCAATGGAAACAGTCATGGCAGAGAGATGTGATTATACAGAATGCTAAAACATTCAAAATTTATTAGAAACAATTCCAATTTTTTGCTGTCTATTTTTGGTTCAAGCGAAAGTGACTGACACTGTTAAGTTTATAATGTGGCATACATACATCTTATTTAGTTTCTGGGTTCTCTGGACTATGCTTTTTTCATATCGAAAAATTTCTCCCCACCTTGACTATTAAGCAGGACTGTACAAAAGAATTTATTGTGCAAACTATAAATCCTAATGTTAAGTTACAGTTAATAATAAAACAATTTATAAAAATACTATGAACTCTTTTGGCGGTTACCATACAGCGTATAGCCTCAAGTTATAGATACAACTTATAAAACATTTGCTAGGGCTGAAATTTATACTGTAAAAGTAAAGACTGTATTCGATGAAATTTGGACACACAAAATAGGTCACCAAAAATTTTCTTGAGCCCAATTCTTTTCAAACTTTCTGGAAATAAAGTACTACTAAATGATTAAGTTTTGACATCGTTGGTTTATTGAACCTCTTCTCCCAACCCAAATGCCCGCACCTTTGCCCTGACCCCTTTCATCAAATTTTGGGCAATGATAGGACCGACTTGCTTACTTACTTTTAACCACACTTTCTTTAGTACAAGTTCATTTTCTATCAGTTTTGGAGTTTTAACGAGCTTTGCCTTCATGGTTGCCCAAATTTTTTCAATTGTGCGAAGTTCCGGAGTGTTTGGGGGGTTGACGTCTTTTGGTACAAAAACTACATTATTATCTTTGTACCAGTCTAAGACGGGTCGGGCATAGTGGCAAGATGCCAAATCCGGCCAAAACAGTGTCGGGCCATCGTGAGATCTCAAGAAGGGCAGAAGTCGTTTTTGGAGGCATTCGTCCTTGTAGATTTGCCAGTTGACGGTCCCAGAGGTGATGAAGGGCTAACTCATTTTGCCACATCCGCAGATCGCTTGCCTGACAAGGAATTTTTTGGCGAATTTCGACAGTTTCTTCTTCCTTACACTCTCCGGAACGGCCAACTTAGAGGTGGCGATGTAGTGTTCCTGTCCTGGCATTTGTTTGGTGTCGGCTTTAATGTAGGTCTCATCGTTCATCACAATGCAGAACGGTTTTGTGAGCCCTGTACAGTTTTTTTGCACGAGTTTTGGCCACCGAGTTCTGTTTATCGCTCCGGTTTGGTGCCTTCTGGACCTTGTACACATGTAATCCAGAACGTTTCATTGTTTTCTGCACAAAACAAACTGAAACTTTCGCCTTTTTCGCAACATCCCTGATCGAAATGTTGGGATAACGCTTAAATTGGTTCAATGGTTTTTTGCCACTACCATTTTCCCGCTTGGTTGTCTTACGGTCCTTGAACGTTTTGATCACATGAGATATGGTTGAATGTGCGATTCCGAGCTGTTTTTCGATCCATCGATGAGAAGCGTTTGGGTTTTCGAAGTGAGTGCCCAACATTTGTTGGCGCACTATTTCTTCATTCGAAGCCATCACTGAAATCACTCGACCGATTTTCACGAAACTCATTACACAATTCACACAACACAATGAAATACATTCAGTTAAAATTTTTCTATAATTTCTACCCACACGCTTAAAAGTTACGAACAATTGCGTGTGTCCAAATTTCATCGAATACAGTCTTTATTCTACGGTTTTCAGCTAATTTATCCATGACAACGTCGATGGTGAAGCGGTAGAGCATAGTTGCCTCTCACCCCAGTCTGCTTGGTATCAATTCCAGTCAGCACCGTTGGGATTTTCTGAAATGTCTTCTTTCGGAAGAGAAGTAAAGCTGTTTAATTAAAATTGATGCATATCTAAAACTAACGAATGTATCGAAAATAAGGTATCAACGGACAATTGCGTTGCACGCGTGTTTTTGTGATGGTTTTACCAACTGTGTTCATCACAGCATGCTGTGCGTTTGACTGTAATTTTTCGTTTGTTTATTTCTTGGATCGGTTCAAATTCTTGTCTTCAAAATGTCACACATTGAACAAGACAAGACAATTGAAGTTTTGACAACCTGGCTACGTGAAAAGGGTGACAACTGGCAAAGCGCTTTGGAATTCATCGTGCAAGTGTAAAATCTGACATAAGTTAGTTTAGGGAACACTGTTCTTTGGATGAACTGCCTGGAAGAGGCAGAAAACCCGGATCTTCCAACCCTAAACTGAATCGGAAACTGGTTGCTCTTATTCGGAAGAACGAATCAATGTCGATACGTGATTTGGCCGATAAACGCTGTAGTTTATTTATTTATTTGTCGTCGTCAATCAGTTGTCATTTTAATTACAATAAGTACTTAACTTAACTTAAGCCTAGCACGTGCGGATATATTGTTTTAATTTTTCTTGCGACATTGTTAAATCTATACTATTGCAATGGATATTGTAATTAGCCATCATTTGGTTAATCGGTCCATATTTTGCATAGTTCGTGCGATGACAATTTGTTGCAAATAATTGTCGATGTCTTAAATGACTTGTTGTATATGTAAAAGTTTAATTTTAATATAAATTCCATTGAATCAATTATTTGTGAGACTATATTATTTATAAATGACGCAAAAGCAAATTCACGACGCTCATTTAATGTTTGAATATTGATAAGCATTGTACATCGAGCCTTATAAGATGGTAAAGGAAATACAGTCCATCCTAGCTTTCTTAGTGCGTATAACAAAAATTGCTTTTGTACTGACTCTATTCTTTTTTCATGTGTTATTGTGTATGGAGACCAAACTTTGCTACAATATTCTAGTATTGATCTGACATAAGCAATGTATAGTGTTTTTATCGTATACGGGTCATAAAAGTCATAGCAAAAACGTTCAATAAATCCTAGCATGTTTTTTGCTCTGTTTATAATTGTGTTATAATGATCAATGAACGTATGTTTAGAGTCTAAGACAACACCTAAATCCCTAGCTCTATCAGATTTTTTTGCATTCTGATTGCCTAACGTTATTTGTATATTAGGTATATTTCGTCTGCGACTAAAGGTAATTAAGTTACATTTTTTAACATTCAGTTGTAGCATACTTTTGTTACACCAAGTATAGAACAACAATATCTCATTCTTAAACGCGTTGATGTCCTCTGCATTTTTTTTTATTTCATAATGAAGCTTCATGTCGTCAGCGTAAATTAAAAATTTTAGTTTCTTAAGAATAAACCATAAGTCATTTACAAATCTATATATGTATATGAAAATGGATTTCTGTCTGTCTGTCTGTCTGAACCTAATAGACTCGGAAACTACTGAACCGATCGGCGTGAAATTTTGTATGCAGGGATTTTTGGGGCCGGGAAAGGTTCTTATGATAGTTAAAGACCCCTCCCTTCTCTGGAAAGGGGCGCTCCCATACAAATTAAATACAATATTCTGCATAACTCGAGAACTAATCAAGCAAACGGAACGAAATTTAGCACTAGTGTCTATGTTGTTTGAGATCCCTCCCCATCTTAAAGGGGGGGGGGCTTCGATACAAATGAAATACAATATTCTGCATGACTCGAGAACTAATCAAGCAAATGGAACCAAATTTAGTATGTGGTGGTTTTTAAAGACAAACAATGGTTCTATGTTGATTGGAGATCCCTCCTCTGTATGAAAAGGGGGGATCCCATACAAATAAAACTCAAATCCTTGCATAACTCGAGAACTAATCATGAAAATGGAACCAAATTTGGCATGTGGAACCGAATTTGGCATTTTTGAAGAAGAGAAATGTTTCTATGGTGATTTGAGAATCTTCCGCCATATGAAAACGGGTGGGAGGGGGGAGGGGTTCTCAAACAAGTGGAACAGAAATTTCTGCATAACTCGAGAACTAATAAAGCAAATGGAACCAAATTTGGCATGTGGAGGTTTCTGAAGAAGATAAAGGTTTGGACTTCTTTGCCTTCTGGAAGGGAGGTGGAGGGGCTTCCATTCAAATGAAATACAAATTTCTGCATTACTCGGGAACTAATCAAGCAAATGGAACAAAATTCGGAATGTGGAGGTTTTTGGAGGCAAGAAATGTTTCTATTGTAGTTCAAGACCCCTTCCTCTGTTGAAGATTTTGGGGCTATCATACAAATGAAACACAAATTTACGCATAATTTGAGAACTATTCAAGCGATTTAAACCACATTTGGCATGTGGTTTTTACACAGAAAAAAAAAATTTTAACAAGCGCGTTAAAATCGTTTAATTCCAAGTCAAAGGAGGCGTAAACAACGCAATTGGTTGTAGTCTTTGATGAGCCATACAACAATGTTTGCAATCTTTCATACAACAAGCTTGATTCAGGCGTTATCTGGCTTAGATTTTCATCAAATATCCCATTATTTTCTGCCAAATCTATTATTCCCTTTATGTGCATTAGATAGCGCAGAAAATTATTTTTATCTGTGTATACATATTAAAATCTGTCTGTTTTACCGATCGGCGTGAAAATGTGTATGCAGGGGTTTTTGGGGCTTGGTTTTTATGGTTGTTCGAGACCCGTTCCCTCTTATGGAAGGAGGGAGGGCTCTCATACAAATGAAACATAAATTTCTGCATAACTTGAGAACAAATCAAGCAAATGGAACGAAAATTGGCGTGCGGGGTTTTTCGAATGCAAGAAATGTTTCTATGGAGATTCCAAACACAAATTTCAACCAAACATGAGAATTATCCAGATAACTAAAACACAAACTGTGTATTTCTCTCGTAAGAAGAATGTTCTGATAGACGTATGAACCCCTTCTTATACAAAAAAAGCTCTTTCCAAAAAAAAAAAACAACCATTGTCCATTCATTTAGTTGCAGGCGTAGCAACGCTCGCATCGGAGTCAGCTAGTAGAATGAATGAAAGTGGTCCTTGTGGGGCTCCCGAAGTGGCATGAATAGGTGTTGATTGGTTTCCTTTAAATTTTACAACTTAATCACGGTTGGTTATGTATGAATTAAGCCATTTGAGGAGTTTGAGCTGAATTTCAATTTTTTGCAATTTAAATATAAGCATATGTATATCGACACGGTCAAATGCTTTACTAAAATCTTTGTACAAAACCTCTACATGGTTTCCGTTATCCATTGCTTCCAGAGCATAAATAACGAATTCCAGTCAATTTGTGGTTGTCGAACTACCTTTAAAAAATCCTTGCTGATTAGTAGTTATTCTATTTTTGGTTTGGTTAAATAATTTTTCATTAACAATTGCCTCAAAATGTTTTGGAATTCAAGAGTTCAGCTATACCCCGATGATTCCGAATATCAGATTTTTTTACCAGACTTAAAAATAAACACTAGGAATTCCGGATTCCAGTAACATATTAAAAAGTAAAACAATGGAGAAGTAAGCTCAGCTGCTAGAGTCTTCATAAACAAAGGAGGAACTCCATCAGGTCCCGAGCCTTTGGATGGATGTTTGCCAATTAATTAAGTTTAGTTTGCTTCTTATGTTAGCATAATTAGCTGATTTATAGTCAAGAACTTCCTCGAGTCCGCAATCAGGCGTCTCATTTTCTTGTACAAAAAGAGAATACTCTATTGCTGTGTGAAATACTTCATTTCTCCATATTGATGTCAATGATTCACTAACACAGAAGTCATCGAAAATATTTGTCAACAGAAAGTCTAAATAACAGTTCTTTTGATTTTTCACATGGTTTATTCGATGAAGTCCTAAATCCTATAAAGAGCTTCTGATAAGTTCCCTGAGTTTTTAAGTGCACTAAATTTACAAGATTTTTTTCGAACTTTTGGGAGATAGTTTTTGTCCATCAGTTTCTTAACCTTTTCCGATATTGGGGGCGTAAATACTGCGGGTCGTTAGTCTTTAGGACAGATTTGCAAAAATTCCTCAGGGTCACCAACCCCCAAGTTTTCGTCGAGAGAACTAGCTGAGGACATACGCCAACATCCGTTAGGCTGCAGTGCACCTATGTGCATCAAAACAGCTGTAAAAAGTCATCAGTTGTCATCTAGTTGTCGCATAATGTCTAGGATCATATCCCTTGGCATGTTGAAACGTCGCAAAAAGTGCTTCTTGTCATAGGTTGGCTTGGCGCTATCTATCACTATCAGCACTATCTAACGCCGTTTAAATGAGATGCATGCATTCACACACTCACCACCACTCAAACCAATCCATGGTAAAAAGTTTGCGAAAAATCCTCGGTCTCTGAAAAAAACAAAACTTCTGATCTCTGGATATTGTAAGATTCTCTGGATTTCTCTTCTTCTGGATAGGTGTTGGTGGGTTTGACAACAAGAAACACTACACCGGTGCGGGGAACGCAAAGTTGGTCTGTTTTAGCTGGTTCTTTTTAAGTTTGCTGATGTAAATCAACTATAAAGATGTTAAAATAGACCACCGCTGAAGATGCTCTAAGCGGTACGTTTTGAACAGGCTGAACAATGAGATCGGTGGACCGAGTAAATCACAAAAGGTGTGAGTATGGTTCCTTCCATATGACAAAACTTCCTGATGACTGTTTAAATTCCCGCCTTTTTCCCGCATATTTCCCGAAGATTTTGGATTCCCGCATTTTTCCCGCATTTCCCGATTTTCCCGAGTCTGTGGCCACCCTGTATGTAAGCTGAAATAAATACATATACTAAACTAGTGTAAAAATTTAGTTTCGATTACTTAAGCCGATTTACCAATCAATCGACTCACTCTTTATCGCGCTTCTAAACGAGTCTCAGCTGTGAGAATCCCAATATGTACTAGGATCATTTCCTAGGAACTTCAACGCTGACCCCACCTCACTCACCGCCTACTCGCACTGCACGGAAACTTCACACCACACACCAAGTGGAGAGTGGAATGAGCCAGACGATCAAAACATATTAAGCGATAAACGATTTAATTTATTAAATTTCTTTCCTGTTTTCAAGATATCGACCAGAGGCGACGGAGATTCCGGTCCATTCAGCTCGTCCACTTGCCTCACACCACACACCAGCCGAGCGCTTTCTTTCTACCTGACCACGGCATCCGAGAGTGTAGCTGGACCACATTAAATGGATAGAATGTGTTATTTGGCCTTTCCTCTTGATCTTCTCCACTGATACCTCGATGCGATCGAAGATGATGACGATGATGAGACCGCTCAGCGCCCCATAAGGTACCATGCACGGGTTCCTTTCTAACGCTGATCGATGCCGCCCGAGCTCTACACCTTCGATCTTCTCTACATTAGGGATCAAGCGCGAAGACGAGGCGAGTCGGAAAGTGCCGGTTAGGACGCCGGCCGCGCAGAGATGTTCGGGTAAATTTACGACCATTTTTAACTTAACAAAATGCTTTGACACGTTCACTAATTTATTGTAATTGACTTTTTATTAATTTTATTAGCATAAAATGTTTGTTTAGCCTTTGTTCATAAACTAAATGGTCCGCCTCGGTCAGCTGAATGGGATCGATTCTGGTTTTTAAAAGCTTGTGGCGGATCGAAGCCGGGCCGCGGACCGGTGCCGCCGCGAGTGACTAAATATATCTTCCAGTTATCAGCTGAAACTCGACTATATTAGTATATTATTAAAATTTAGGCCATAAATCTCGCTCAGTGGAAAAGCCGTTTAGTGCAGAAAGTGCAAAGAATTATGTGAGGTTGTTTTGGTTTTTTTTTGTTGTTTCTTTGTGAGACAGAGGATTGTGAGGAATTTGCCGATAATTTGTTCACGGCCGAAGACGACGACGACATGTGAGCGGAAATATTTAGGAGATCTTCCTAATGGGTATCGCCTTTTATGGGTTGCAGTGAAATATGAATCTGATCTACACCGGGAAGCGGGGACTGTTGACCGTTGAGTTGAGAGGATTACGGCAATGACAGCTGAACGACACGATTGTACAGTGGAATTTCATAATTTTTCTGGATCAAATATAATAGCTTAGAGAGGAGATTAGAAGTTTTTTGTACGCCTTAGGGTATACGCTCGATTGGTTGCGGTATGGAAGCTACAAGAACAACTATTGGTGCTTTAACGCGCCGCAACGAAAGGAGCGTTATCCATACGTGATTTGCAATTACGGTAGTCTTTAGTAGATATCAACGGAAAAGGGAAATGAATAGTCGGAGAGAATAGTTAAACAGAATGCTCTGTACAGAACAAAATAAAAAAGGTCGGTGGGAGCATCTAGTCTAAGAAGGTTAAGTGATGCTCCATTTATTTTCAAACGGGTGGGACCTAAGTATTAACTAAAGTCCTAGCCCTATATGGCTTATGGTTATAGCGCCATTACTTGCTCTCTGAAAACATAGGGGTGATGAAAGAATACGTATCTGATTTCTTGGATTGCTGCAACAACATTGCGTTACTTTAATAGTGCATTTCATTTCATTTTAATGACTCCAAGCTAGCACTCTTAATTCAAGTACTCGAACCTTACATAAAACACCAGGGGATAAAGCTATGTCCATTTAGAATTCGGAATAATAAAATAATATGTATCTCGGTAACGGATTGACGAACAAATAAGTTTAATACATCAAAACAAAGGCAATATCAATACAAATCATTTCTTTTCGTTTCTAATAAAAATTTGCACTTTCGTCATTATTTCTCCCATCAAATGCTGCATACCTCCGGAGTCAACTTCCACATTTGTTCCACATTTTGGTCATCTGAGTCGCATTCCGAGCCGTTTTTCCACTCTTCTTAAGCTTCCGCTTCATTATTGCCCAAAATCTCTCGATGGGCCGGAACTGCCGGCAGTTGGGTGGATTTATGTTTTTATCGATGAAATCGACGTTATTATCGCGGTACCACTGGATGACTCTCCGGCTGTAGTGGCAACTCACCAAATCTGGCCAAAACTTCAAGGGACTTTTATGGTCTTTAATGAAAGGTAGTACGAGGTTTTTGAGGCATTCTTCCTTGCACAGCTTCGAGTCTATCGTTTTATTTGTCACGAACACTTTCGTTTTTGCTCCGCAGCTACAATCCCTTACCAAATCATCAGTTTTTTGGCAAATTTGTCCATAAAAGCAAACTTAAACTTCGCAGGAACATCTCCGCGTGCCGTCACCATGTAGAATTTTTGGCCAGCTGTCCGAAATCCATCGTCGATGAGCAGGCATCCTTGGTACTTCGTCAAAACCTGCGATTTCATTATCTGATAGTCCAGGGTTTGCTCTGACGGTTCTCACACCTTCTGGATCAGCTTGCAGTCATATGTTCCACTACGACGCTTACTTGAGGCACTGGATCAACGCTCTTTCGCTCCCTGAAACGTTTGAGCACATCATGCACGGTTTGGCAATTTTCAACGTTTTTGCGATTTTTATTGCGGACCATTATTTTCGTTTGCTAGTCTGGTTATTTCTTAACGTAGGTTCATCTTCAAACTACGCCGTATCCTGTCAATATGAATTTTCTGTTGCATAACCTTAGATGAACTTCCAGTGCATAATGAAGCACTAAGAGTAACTGAAGCATCCCCCATTCTTGACTAAGAAAGGGTTCAAACTTCTATCAAAACATGCTGCCTCCCCGAGAAGTAAACATTTTGTGTTTCAGTTGCCTGTATAATTTTCATGTTTGGTTGAAATTTCTGTTTCATTTGTATGAGAGCACCCCCTTCCTTCCATAGAGCACCATAGTACCCCCTCGAACCGCCATAGTAAAAGTCCTGCCTACACCTCTGGATGCCAACTTTGGTTGCATTTGCTTGATTAGTTCTCGAGTTATACAGAAATTTGTGTTTCATTTGTATGGGAGCCCTCCTTTCAGAAGGAATCTCGAACCATCATAAGAACCTTCTCCGGACCCAAAAACCCCTGAGTTTCATCTGTTTGTTATCTCCCCTTCCACTCTATCAGAGCGAGAGGAGGGGTCTCGAACCACCTTGGGAACACTTTTTTCCTTAAAAATCCCCACATGCCAAATATGAATTCCATTTGCTTTATTAGTTCTCGAGTTATGCAGAAATATCTGTTACATTTGCATGAGAGTTCCCCCCTTCTAGAGAGGTGAAGGGTCTCGAACCACCATAGAAACATTTCTTGCCTCCAGAAAACCCTACATGCCGAATTTGGTTCCATTTGTTTTATTAGTTCTCGAGTTATGTAGAAATTTGAGTTTTATTTGTATGGTAAAATTGTAAAATGCAGCTTACCCGGATGTCCAGAACATTCCGTTGTTATGGTTATAACATCGAGCAACCAGAGCAGATCCATGTGCTCTCCAGATTACATCCTATTCTTGAAGAGTTCGCTTCTAAATTCTGAACCAAACCTCCCCGAGTGACGCGGCTGAACAACTGTATGTCCGGGATTCCGTCTCCAGTGGGAACACTTTGGTTTCACACCTGATGAAAGCCTTGTGGTGGGCCGCAAGCAACTCTTTGGTGATCCAATCATCATCAAATTAAGAAGTTTAACACTACTCATGTTCAAATTTTCTCGAAATAAAAAACAAACAGCGAAGCACAAACACGTCAATCTCAGAGCGTGACCTACTTCGATCCCCGTTGACAAGTTTGGTATCAATCGTACAAAAATACAGTTTTGGTACGATGGAAACCACAATATTTTCCAGACTTTGCTGGATAGCTCAGTGGTTACCCGTACTGCTTACTGAGCAGATGGTCGGGAGTTCAATCCCAGGCCCGTCCCCTTCCTTGCTATTTGTCACTTGCCTCTTTCTATCACCACTAGATCTAAAATATAAAGCAGTCTACTGCGCTTTCATTCATCGCATCACTTACCACAGTGAATCCATGATCAAATAACCTGCCTCACTACCACAAGTCTATCCTTCTCTTGACAATTCCAGAGCAATTTGCGATAAGGGCGAACATGCAGAATGTAAACAGAAGGGGAATGATGATTGTAATATCGCAATTAGAATTTCAAATCTTAATTTTCAAATTAACGTACAAATTCAAATACAGTCTATCATGCAGACAGAGAACAAAGCTAGCTTCTGATTAATATATAAAACTGATGGAAATTCGTTTGTTTTTCATTGAAATTTGCCAGTCAATGCCAGTGTGTATGATAACGAGTAATGGAAATAATTGTATCGCCCTATACTATTCGCCTACTTTTGACATTTTCTTAGGTTTCGCCTTTCGCTTGTCGCCTTTTGCTTTTCGCCGTTGTTTTGATTATTTTGTCGGTATCGCCTTTTACTTTACGCCATGGTTATTTTTTGATTTAAATTACGCCTTTCACTTTGTCAACAATCAATATGGCGTAAACCGCAAAGTTAATTGTTTTGATAGTGAAATAACTCTACGCCCTTTGCGAAAACAGTGGTAATAATGATGCAGTTTAGTAGTAATAATGATGCACTGCATTGAAAAATCATTTTGTTTACATTTTGCATGTACGCCCTAATCGCAAATTGCTCCGGAATTGTGGAGACACAGAGGTAAACACGATCTCATACCAACTATTGTCAAACTAATCATTCTTCCCCCTTCTCGAAAAACCGCGAGGACGTGGCCGGCGCCAGTACTGATTTATAAATAGAATGAACTAGTGGAATTGTACATTGAAGATGAAAAGCATACTCCCAAGCTCCATCTATGTGGCTCTCTGTGCAATCACACTAGTTCTAATCTTGCATATGGGCACAGAGAACAGAAATCCAGGCTCGAACATTTTTTCCTCTATTTACTGTGTAAACTTTTAAAAGCAAACCGTTGGAAAAACAACGCCGCCTAGTCTAGGTTTCACCAAACTAAAATTGACAGGCTATCAAATCTCAAAGTGGGCAAGTGGCGCCTTCAACATACGATTCACCAAAACTAACGGAAACGAGCTGTAATTTTAAAATGGCAGTTACAAAAATTTACACACGGTGGGCACTTCAGCTTGGATGTCTGTTCTCTGTGATATGGGTTAAGAGGGCGAGTATACGGAAGTGGTCAAACTCCTAATTGATCAGTGAAAAGATCTCCATGTTCTTTTGGGTAAAAATCATGTTGAGCCATCATACGGCGCCATTACCTGAGGTTTGCAGAGTGTGTTTTTATGCCTCATTGGAATCCAAATGAATTCCAAAGTATCTGGAAGTGGCTAAGTCTTTTTGTTGGTTCATGGAATGATGCTGTTATATGCCTGGGTAAAAAATCATAAATTTCGAGAAATCGAATGGTATGAGGCTCCGTTCGTTTTGAGACCTAGCTGAAACGATTCTGGAGTATCTAATTCCCTTTACTGGTCCAGGGGATGATTTTCTTGTAACTTTTGATGAACAACCAAGCATATGGAGCCGTCGAATTGTCACGAAAAATCACCACTTGAGATATTCAAAACACAGACCTTGGCCATTTGCAACTTACACTGAAAATCTCACGACAATTTTTACAAAACATGCTTTAATGCTTAATTGTTTAAAATGGTCAAAAGTAAAATAAACTGCCTTGGGCAACCAGACAAAAACACTCCCAAGACGAATGCCTCATTCACAGAAATAGCAACAGATAAATAAATCTCAGCAAGCGTCCACCCTTCCTGGTGGCGCATGGCGTTGTTGTCTTTTATCTTTTCCTTGTTGAAATCGTTTTCTTTATTAACTCGTAGCAGGTCGTAAAATTAAAGAAGGGAAAAGATGAACGAAGGAGACCTTGCTGGACAGAAGAACAAATCATCTACAGAGGGAGCGACCGCAGAACCTTGCTAGTCCGAATGGTGGTAGTTATAAAAGAGGGTGAGAAAAGTGAGGCCAGAGAAATGGTTTGTTTATATTTCTATCGCTAATCTTTAGCTCTTTTTTGTTCTTTGAAACCATAAAATTTTACTGCTTTCTTCGAGCTGGGGCGAGCCAGATCGCATTCTTGAACCAGTTTCGATCGGAAACCATGATCGTTTCGAGTTTTAGTTAATGGGATTGATTCATTTTTTTACATTTAGATCATTGAACAAATTGAAAACAAAAGCAAGAGTGGGTCGCATTGACACCTTAATTTGATGTTTTGGAATCATTTAGGGTGAAACAGGAAGGATTCCTTTTTCCATATGATTTTTATGTTAGATTAATTATCACTTCACGGTTTTTGAGACTAAAAATTACAAACAAATCAAAACAAACAACGCTGGAATTGCTAACCAATAGATGCACCAGTGGAGCAAACGATTCTTGAAAACTTCACCCCTGAAGTCCTAATAGTATTTGAGGTTTGTGCTCAGAACACTTCGAAGTGATAGGGACTTGATCTCGTATGTCCTTGAAGGGCGTATTTGCGGTAAATGGCGCACATACAAATGTTCACTCAAATTCAGCTTCTTATCGGATTCTCTAGAAACTTGTTGATAATATTTAAAATTTAATAAGCATTGTTTATTTTAAATCATGCGTGCACATCGACTTCATTTATCAAGTTTTGCACAGCAGCCTTTCGCATCTGTGGTCACTTTCATCCATACTTTCTTCAGTTCGAGCTCATTTTTGATGATTTTGGAATCTGTCTTCATGATAGCGCAAAAATGTTCAATAGGGCAAAACTTATGTATTCGACCAAGCACAATATTGGCCAAGTTCCACTCTAACACGTTCTTACCATTGTGGCATCCCAAGTAACACTCTTGTTGTTAATCAGTTGGAATACTTCTGTACGACTGAATACGGTCTTAAACAAGTTGATACAACTTATTTTGAAAAGAGAATGCTACTCGGGATGAAGCAAGATCAGGCAAAATAGAGTAGAACCCATTTCATTTTGATTTCGATCAGAAATGGCAACACTTGCTTTTGTAAACACTCTTTCTAATATGTTTCATCATTTATAGTTCCATAAGTGCTGAACGCTCATTTCACCATAACCGCAAATTGCCTACTAGATTAGGAATTTCTTTGCATATTTTGATATTATCTTCTTCCAAACATCCTCTGAAACGACAAATTTGTAATTGGTGATGAAATATTCCTGTCCGTGTACTTGAAAAATGTCATAAATGTCATAAAACTCATAGTGTACTACAACCTGTGTTGCTATGATCTATGAAGAGGCCTTAATAAAGATTTCGTCGTTCATTACTTTAGAATGATAATTAGTGAGCACCAGAGTGTAGAACTTCTTGGCACGGGTTTTAGGTGTAACATTTTGCTTCTGATTCCTGTTTGAGGTCTGCATTTTGTAGGTTTGTATTTCAGATCGTTTCATGGTTTTTTGGTCAAAACAGACTTTGGTTCTGCTTCGGTCTTCTTGACTGTTTAGGAATCTTCCAGAACACTTCTCTTTCTTCCTTCTACTTCGAAGTCAAATGCTTCTTAAAGGTTATTTTCGCACGGGACACGATGGTTAGCGATACTAGGTTTCTTTGCGGCCCATCTTTGGGATGCATTTGAATTAGCAGTCTAAGTGTGCACATTTTTTTTTACGCAGGATTTTCTGACTCGAAGCCATAGCCGTACGTAATTCATCGGATTTTTATGAAGCTTGACAGACGTAAATAAGAACACCATCCGGAGATAAACCTGGTCGCAGAAGTTACACTGTCTGTCGATGGTAGCTCGGAAGTTTTTGAGGCAGTTCTTCTTCAAAATGAAAGATCCGTAGCATAATGGGTGTCCCACATCAAATGGAATCACGAAATAAACGCTGTAGAAAATTACCAATTGGGAATTCTCTCTTAAAAATGTGGGTAGAAGTAGTTTTTTTTTTTGTCGCTGTCAGTTTTTCGAAAATTGGAAAAAATGGCGTCACTCCAAAAGCAACGTCGTGATTTGATTTTACACAACCACGTGGAAAATCTTCAACTCTTTCATCGGGACATCGGAAACAACTTGGAATGGTGCAGTCAACGGTGAGTCATGTGATTAAACGTAACTACGGAACTCCAAGCATCGAACGGAAGGAATGGATGTTCTATTAGTGATCAGGATCACAAGCATGTCGTGAAAGCGTTTAAACGGAATTTCAATGCTTTGGTCAGGATGTAGCTGAAAATTCAATCTGTCTCAAGTCTGTCGGAAGCCAAGAACCGGGAGGGTACAAAGCTAAGAAGGCTCCAAATCGTGACGAACGGCAAAATAAAGGGTGTCCCACATCAAATTGCATCACGGTAAAACCGGACCGAGGAAAGTGAAGTGGAAAGTGAAGTACAGAGGAACTATTAACATATGTGTGTTTCCTGAATTGCGCATGAAAGTTTTGAATTCCATGAAAAATGCTAGAAATAGTATGCAAGCTGGATTTCGAGAAACTGGTATCCATCCGTTGGATTAACATTTGCATTTAAAAAAAATGGACAAAAATTGCCGATTTTGTATGGGTTTACCTTCACTTGCACTGGCGAAACTACCCACGCCACCGCGTCGAAAATGGACATCGCGTGGCACTTTTTGAACGCCGGATACGCCCGTTCCGGCATCTACAACACCTTGGCACTATTAGACAACAATCAGAGTATCGAAAGAAAGCCTGGTTCCGAACGGCTGACGACCCTGAGCGACAAGAAGCTCCTAAGGATGCTGAATTGGAAGACCGAGGAAAAAGTGGCTACATCGCTGCGTGTGCTTGGCCGGGAGGTCGATTCAACCGGTCAAACAGTAAAAAAGTACCTGGCGAACATGAACATACATGTCAGGAAGCGGAAGTCGCGTCTACTGAATTCAGAGCTGCAGCCATTGACGCAGCGGCAGTGACTGAATAAGACCTACCTCATCCTGGATGGCAACGACTGGCAGGCACTTCGTATTTTACCAAGGTCCCCTAGAAGGTGCTACTGTGGCTGACAATCAGCGAGAAGAGGACGTCAAAGCCGCTTTTATTTCGCTCCGGACTGGCCGTGAACGGGGAAATTTATAGTACGAAAAGCCTGCCGGAAGATGCGTCGGTCATCAAAAAATACGCGAAAACGCATTTTGTACGAATGGCATCAACATAAGAATTTATCGGTACGCATTCTTGCCAAGAAAGTAAAACTACCAAAAAATGCCGTATTTTGTATTTGTAAATCATTTAACCAGCGCTTGACCGTGGATTGGAAGGTTGAAGGTGGAACAAATCGAAAAGTATGCTCGAGACAAATGGACAAGAAGGTGGTAGCCATTATTGAGGAAAATCAAAATCTTTCTGTGCGAAATGTGGCTCGGAAAGTTGGAAAGTCAAAATCATACGTACAAAAAGTGAGGCAGAGGCAAGGATTTAAGGCGTATTAAGTGAAAAAGGTGCCCAACCGTGATGACAAAATATAATCTCTGCAAAAAGTCGTGCTAAGGAGCGTTACGCACATTTTTTGCGAACATTCTCTTGTATCATAATGAACGATCGAAAAATACGTATTCGAAGACTTTCAACAGCTTCCGGGTCTGGCTTTTTATACCACAATGCAAAGGAACGCCATTGTCAAGCATTTCCGGACGAAGAAGGTGTCCAAATGCCCGAAGAAGTATTTGATTTGGCAAGCCATATATAGCCGTAGTCAAAAATCTAAAAGTTTCTGTCTCTACCAGCACTATCAATAAGGATGTGTACGAGAAAAGAATTTCTGAAAAGCGGTTGCTACCGTTTATCAGAAGCTACGACTCTCCCGCTCTAATTTGTCCAGATATGGCTCTAGTGTCATTATGCGAAAGTCGTTCTGGAATGGTATAAGGTACAAGAGGTTAAAAACGTGTCAAATAACAGCCAATCCACCAAACTGTCCAGAGCTCTGTTCAATAGAGAAGTACTGGGCTCTAGTTAAGCGGAAACTAAGAAGAAACAAATGATTTCAAGAGAAGATGCAGAATCGTCACAGTGGGTTTATCTGAGGATATCGTACGGAACCCGATGGCGGGAGTACTAAAAGTCCGCGAATTTCACAGAAAGAAGAATTAACATCTTTATCAACTGTTTTATCGTAGATATAACTCTATTATTGTGAAATTAATCAATCGGTTTTGCGTTGAATTATATATAATTATTTTTGCTGCTATTATTTTAGTGTCCAAATTTTAACGTGGACAGGTTTTTACATTATGGCTTCACCGGAGCAAGTGCGTCGTGATTCAATCCTGCACCGGCGAATCGAAAATCCTGGTCCAAATGGTCTGTATCCACATTAATCCGGACACCCTTCAAATCATTGTAACTTTTGGAAATATTGCACGTAGGAATGAAAAATTTCACTGTGGTATAGCTGAGAGCAAATTTTGCGCGAGCGAATTTTGTACGGGCGTACTGCAAAGCCTGACTTGTCAATACGGGACCTTGCAAACACATTGATTTGCCTAAATTCACTGTTCACGATGTGCTCAAATCATTTTTTCGGAACGTTTGACGGTGGAGAGGAAACCGAGAAGTGACAAAAACATTGGACGCGCTGATCCTGTCATGGACCGAAAGGTGAAAAGGATTTTAACGAAAAACCCAAATCTCTCCATTCGAACGGTGGCTCGTAAAATAGGATGTCGCCTGGTTTTGTCCAAAAATCAAAACAACGATTGGGACTTAAGTCGGATAAAGTAAAACCAGTTCTAAATCGCAACGACAAACAGAATCTCGGCAGCAAAATCACAGACTCAACGTTTGTACTGCGAATATTTGACGAAGTTTTCATGCGTTGTTATGGACGATGAAACTTATGTTCTGGAGGATTTCAAGCAAATTCCAGGGCTGGCTTTTTGATTTTACTATGGCCAGAAATGCTACAGCTGAGCATTTCAGAACGAAGAAGGCATCGAAATTTCCCAAAAATACCTTGTGTGACCAAGCAATTTGCACGTGTGGCAAAAAGAGAAAATCTTTCGTCACTACAGGCACAATCAACAAGGAGATCTATCAGAAAGAGTGTCTGCAGAAGCGATTGCTACCCTTCATCAAAAAGTCACAAAGAAAAATCTTTGTTCTGGCCCGATTTGCATCATGTCACTATGCTAAAACTGTGATGGAGTGGAACCAAGCAAATCAAGTGAACATTGTACCAAAAACCTCAAACCCGCCAAATTACCCAGAGCTACGACCAATCGAGAGATATTTGGCTTTGATGAAGCGGAAGCTTTCTGGAAAGAAGCAATGAATCAAACACATCAAACACTTCCAGCAAATTTGGACAATGACGGCTTGTACAATTTCTGAATAACCATGTTTTGTCTTCACGAATTGTTAAAAGACATCCCATGAATCTAAAATAAACAACTACGACGGAAATATAATGCGAAATTTATGTTTTATTCATGTTTTGAGGTGTCCGGATTATGGCGGATACAGACCTTACCTGTTCGAAAGATAGCAAGCCTTTGAATTTCTCGAAATACACGGTGGTGTGTGGTTTGCGAAAAGTCTGGACCATCGCCCGGAAACCCGGATGGGGTAGATCGGTAAATCTACCAGCGGAACAGCTAAAACACATGTCAAAGTGGTGGGTCTTTTCGAGCGGATCCCACGAAGGGGAAGCGACGAAAAAGGCAAATCTTTTGCATACCTACGTCCGAAATGCGACAAATGTAAAATTGAGAGACATCAAACGCTTGAGGAAGCTGCTGTACAAAATTTGTAAACAGCTAACGATTTCGTGATTATGATTAATATTATGTTTTCATCAAATTCTGGAGATGAAATTTTATGCTTCGGTTGCAAAGAATTTTAAATTGTAATCAAGTTAGCATTTGTGACAATCAAGATACCCTAGCTACGCCTCTGTTGCTTAGTTACTAGAACTTGTTATTTTCACAAACACTTCCGGAGCAATTTGCGATTTGGGCGTACATGCAAAATATAAACAAAATGTTTTTTCAATGCAATGCATAATTATTACATCTAAATCATGAGTTTTGACCTTTTTGTCCTGGTTGTGCTATAATTTTATTTATTAAATGTTGTTTTTGCAAGCGGCGTAGAGTTATTTCGTAATCAAAACAATTCACTTTAGTGATTTACGCCATATTGATTGTTGACAAAGTGAAAGGCGTAATTTAAATCAAAACATAAACATGGCGAAAAGTAAAAGGCGATACCTACAAAATAATCAAAACAACGGCGAAAAGTGGAAGGCGAATCCTATGAAAATGTCAAACATAGGCGAATAGTATGGGGCGATACCTTTATTTCCAGTACTTGTGCGGCCAGCATTGAAAATGGCGTAATCCAACATCCTAGTATTGATAGGCGAATATTAAAAATGTGCAAATTTCAATGAATAACGAACGGATTTCATCAGCATTATACATTAATAAGAAACTAGCTTTGTTCTCTGTCTGTATGCTATATTGTATTTGAATTTATTCGTTAATATGTAAATTACTGTTTGAAATTCTACTTGCAATATTACAATCATCATTTCCCTTTTGTTTACATTCTGCATGTTCGCCCTTATCGCAAATTGCTCCGGACTTAGTTCGCAATAAACCTCAGTTAAAGTTTCACGCGTTTTCAACTCTTTCAAGTCAAATTTCCCCAAAAAGTTCCCCGCCTGGCATGCAACTAGCAGTTGTGGACTGAAACGCTAAACTTTTGATCCTTATGGAACCATGAAGGAGATAATACGGTTATTTGAACTTCCCAAGCATAGAGCACCTTCTTGCTTAGCATTTCAAGCTTATTGCTTGCTCTCAACTTAGTGTTATAAATGAACCTCCACAGTTATTAATTAAGAGCTTCGATACTAGGTACCATTTTGCATTAGTAGGATTATGTGGCAAGTACAACCATACCCGATACCCAGGGAGTCGAGAAATTTTCCTTAACGAAAAAATTCTAAACCAGACCGGGAATCGAACCCAGCCAGCTTCCAGCATGGTGTTGCTTTATAGCTGCAGGTTTAGCTAAGAAAGGACCCTATAAGTTTAGTTTTCGCATTGGTGCTGGAATCAAAAGCATCCAATTTTAGTTTGTGGACGAACTTTCAAAACCATCTGGATTAAAATTCCCTTAACAAAAATCCACATAATTCCACATCCAAAACCTTCATCTGCTTGAGTCACACTTTCGAAAAACTGCAACCTGATGTTTATCTCCACCTCAAAACACTCCTTCACTTGCCAGCATCGTTTGTCAAACAAATTTATAACCCTGGAACAGCCGTCCCTCTTCCCTTATCAGTCGAATATTCCTACCTAAATATAATCTCTCCACGAAAAACCACTCAATCTTGTGCGCGCCAGTTTTGCTCCGGATTTTATCCGCAATTAATCTCCGATCTAGCGTGATCTGGCAAATTGGAAAGCGGAAAATAAAAGAAGCCCATCATCGCGTGCAAAGATCAACCCTGGTCAAGCATTATTAATTTGCACGTTAGTATCGTTTCCGAAGCCAAGCCAGCGAACCGACCAAAAAAAACATCCACACAAGCCAAGGGGTGAGGACGATCGGAGAAAGATTTAGAGCACCGCATGGCTTCGTGCTGCATTGCGACCACATTTGCGACCCATTGGCTAACCAGTCGAGTCCGAGAAAAGCGTGTTTCATTTTCATGTAAAAAGATAACGCCAAGTAATCGATCACAGATAGTGTCTGTGGTTTTGGGTCTTCATTTCTCACTCATTCCTCCTGGGCCTGGCAGCGATCCTTATGGCGAGCATCCCATCCCGGATTGGATTGGACCTGTTGTCAGCTGGTCAGCCAGTTGAAGCCAGCCAGCCGAAGACGATCAGAGACGACTCTTATCGCAAACACACAGCGCAACCGTCGTGTGCCTCCGGGCCTCTTGAGTCTGCTGCATCGTCGAGTCGAGGGTGCGCGTGGGGTTGCTGTCGCTCGGCCAGCCGAAGTCCCAGACCAGCTCAGGAACGTGTGCCCAGTGCATATTTTTGTTCACGGCCAACGCAGCATGTTAATATTATGCATTTTACCTGCGAGACGAGTCCCGGTAAAAGTGAACACGAGGAAGAAGACCATGCGGTCAGGACTTTTGCACCTTTCCCCTGTTCCCTTTCTAGGATTTCTTTGTTTCGGGCTGTCGTCGCGTTGTTCGGGATCGTGGAACAGCTTTCTTCCAGCGAGGGGTGAGCCTCGTTCGCGCATCTTAAAAAGATGTAGTGTTTTAGATTCGTGTTTGCGGCTCTACGACGACGAGGGCGACGACGAGGGCGACGACGACCACGAAACAGGGGTTCTTGGGTTTGGGCGTCGAGTCGTTGCTGGAAAAAGGAAAACAAGGCGATTACCCATGGGTCAAACCGTCGATCAGGCCTTTACAAGAAAATTTAAAACTGATTAGATTGTAACGCAACCGAAGTAGGCATGCTGCGGTGCGCAGTCTGTCGTCGTCGACTGGCGCTAATAGAGAGTTGCCTAGGTGATAGAGGCAACATGTTCCAATAATATCGGGAAGTTGTTGATCTGCAGTGACGTTTAGCTAGGTACCAAATAATTGGAGATTCATTCTCTAGCACTTGACATCAATATATCATATTTTTGCAGCTTTTGAATTTTTGAGTAGATTTTAGGTAACTCAGAGGAAAAGCAGGCTGTGTTCCAGTCGATGATTTTAACTTTGAGCTTGATATTTTGTAATTAATTAAAATCCTTACAAATTTTTAAGAAAGGTGTTTGTTTTAAACTAATTGCTCGATGATCAAAAACAGCAGTCTCTGTGGAAGCAACATAAATTTTGAAAAAAAAATCATCTCCCCTAGTTCATTTCTCTAATTGAATCACAGTCTCTAGAGTCACAAAAGTGCAAAAACAAAAGAATAAAGATGTTTAATCTGTTTAAAGGGAAGTGATGATGAAAAATTATCAGCACACTAAAAATTGATCGTATCAGTGCTGTAAACATGAAATTGTTGTGCTTGATTAGTGTCATAAATTTGTCTCACAAATGTATTTCTCTGCCTTTAACATATAGAAATTCGCATCGGAATATTCAAAATGATATTCACTGTTGGATATAAATGACATATAGCAGTGAACCGATATTACAGGTAGAGCAAACTACTGTTGAACAAAAGTTGAGAGAATATAAGTCAAAAGCTACAATTCCAGCTCTTGTAACAGGTTATCGGTTATCAGTTGACCGCTGCTTGCCTCCAAATCCACGGGTGATCCTCATTTCCAAGATCTTGCTTTAATTCGTCTTACCAATTAGCTCACTGTGCTCTTCTGCATCTTCTGTGTCTTCTTCTTGCTGGATTCATAACGCATCATTTTGGAGATTGTTGTTTGGCATTCATCAAGTTGAACCGATTACACGATACACTAACAAGTCGTTATCATTGATAAGACATGTCGCTATTCGAAAACCTATGTGATTATAAGTCCTCCTCGAGCAATGCCCTCGTTTTATGTGTACAATTTACACTTAGTTTAGGAGTAAAGTTTACCAAAACTCAGAGTCTTGTAGAGAATTATCACCGTCGATTATTACACTTCAACTTATGCCAGTTTGACGCGTCAGTTCGAGCTACCAAAACATACATTAATTGTTATGTTATATATTCTCCATGAGGAGCAACGACAAGATGGTGAAGGAGATACCGTCATCACATGAAACCGCAACAATGTTTTGGTTAGAATGAAAGATATGAAGAGAAGTTTGATATCACGTTGTGCAGGTGATAACCAGTCAAATTTTTTTTTTTTAGGTTCAGAAAGGGGCATATAGTATACTGAACCAAGGCAAAATGTCCTTGTCTGAGTACCACTGTATACACATGCCCTTTTCGCTCAATTTTTCCTAAAAACATTCTGTTACATTTTCCAATCCTGCCGCAATAATTAGCGGAATCCATCAAAACTTTCTTCATATCTTTTCATTCTAGCCAAAAAACATTGTTGTTCACTCTGGTGCCTCGCGGTGATGAGCGAACATCTTCCTTCTATACCAAAAACATACTTAGTCTTCGACGTATTCATTCTCATCCAACCTTTTCTGCTTCACATTCCAGCTTTGTGTACAGATCAGGCAACCACCTGGAACGCTATTCTACAATTTTAATTTCCAAGTTAAAACGGATGAACTGGTTGGATTTATTAAAATCAACCCAGCAAAGAATCCGTTCGTTTTATAACACCTTCATTTTTAACAGGAAACAGCAAAGACCTCGCTTTGTTGATGTCCTTTGCGTGCTGTAAACGAGTACGATAACGCATCCTTACACAGCACTGTGCATCATTCGCCGACTTGATCAGACTTGTTGAATTGACAACGGTGACCTGCTGTTGTTTCCGCCACGAAAAGTCTTTAACGCGATAAAATCCGAAAGAGTTTTCATTGTGGATTCAGAACTGCACAATGATTTCCAGTTGTATCGATTTGGGAAGCTGGGCTGGCAATAGGTGTTCAAGATAAATGCGTTAAAAAACAAAAACAAAAATTATCTGGTCATTTAGACCCCGATATGAATTCTTGCACAGTTGCGCTAAATAATTTGCCATTTTGTTATAACTGGCTCATTAGAAGCGTTTTGCGTTCCGTTGATGCCATATTTAACAGAAAACCTACGGTGAAACTGTCAATTTCAGGCGAACGCATCCGCAACGTATATATTGGGAGGGCCAGCCATTAGTAGTTTGTCATATTAGATCACGACTA